>BMAU01009091.1:0-420995 GCA_019973935.1 Trichonephila clavipes | reverse complement strand
GTGTAAATTTAAATATTTTAATAATTTGCGTTTGGGCCGCATTTTAAAGGTTTTGAGGCTGCACTTTAGACAAGTATGTCTTAAACTGAGGATCATAAGTTTAGATTTCATTTTTTTAACTAATTATTTCATTATAAAAGAGATCCACAGTTATAATTAAATATCTTCAGCGCGTACGAGCGAGAAACATAATGAGTTTTGTTCAGTGATTAATTGTATAAAAATACTAGCTATTACCCGCCCGTTGAATTTGTTTCACTTGTTATGTAAAAGTTCTTTGAACATGACGAATGAAATATATATATTTATTTATCTGTATATTTATAACAATTAAAACAAAACGCTATAATTTTCACACCAATTCGAAAAAGTTTACAAAGTTTTTATATTCCTTTTTTTTATATAACTATGTGTTACTTAGAAAAAGCCACGTCATTTTAAATTTTACTATCAGTGGAGAAAAAAATTCAAATGCATCCTTATGAGAAAATAAAACGATTTTTTAGGGTTAAAAAGAAAGTCAACTCTCGAAAACGTTAATCTAAAGTAAAATTTAAGTAATGACTAAAACATCTAATTTGCTAAATTTAGCCGATTGTAAACACATAAAAACTACTCTTCTGATCACGCACATATTTTTAAAAAAATTAATGCTACTTTAAAATCAATCCAAGTATTCAAAAATAAGGAACATAAAATGTGTGTCTGCACATTATTTTTATATAATTTTATACATTTTTAATATTAAAATATTTTCTAATGTTAAAAACATCAGAAATAACTAATGTGTTAAACTTTTTAGTAATCGAATTTAATGTGAGAGCGTTGTGCACAAAAGATAAAAAATATACACATGTTTTATTGTGATTAGCTATAGATATATTCAATAACTGTTGGCAGAAACTTGTCCCATATTCAATGCATTGCTAAAAATTATTCAACATTTCTTAAACCTAAATTGAAAATTTAAATAATAGCAATCAAACAGCTTTATTAATTAAAAAAACAACAACAATTAAAATTGCAGTCATTTTAAAATGAATTTAACATTGAAATTTAATAACATGGGTCCTTTTAACATCGAATTTCAAATTTATATGCAGTCGCACCTCTTGAATGGCGTTGTGTTCAAGTTAGGAGAATACCAGTTAGCTTATACAACTTGATTCTGACCACATGTGACGTATAACTTTAAAACATATTGCCAAGCGAATACATGTTACGATACTTCTAAGAGAAATTAGTTTGAAAGAAAAAAGGCGTGTCATTTTCAATTGTTTACTTAATAAACCTTTTTGATTGCTATTCGTTAATTTTTAATTACTAAATTTAGGGAATGTATATACTAATTTTTCATGTAGTATAGGATAAATGGAGGGACGGTTTTACTATAATTAATTTTATTTCGCTATCTTTTAACATCAGAGTACATTTAATGTAAAAAACTACTTAAAAATAATGAAAATGTTTCTTACTCCTAATTTTCTAACATTTTGATTTATATTTACACAGTATCAAGTTTCTGAAGAGCATGTAGGCCATCCCATAAGTAGTTCTTTGTGCTTGTTTACAGATAAATTATGCAAAGTAAATTCAAACAGCTGTTTTGGTCATTATTCAAGTTTTATCTCAGATTAGCATTTCCAGGATTTAATTTTTTTTAAATCTTAAAAAAATGATTATATTTTTTATTGAGGATAGAAATATTTGAGTCCAATACTACAGCAACGCTATTTTTAGAAGTGACCTCTTGGGCATAAGACAGAGGCAGCAAAAGATCGTTGTTGTTAGAAACGATCTGCTAAAGGTTGTTATCTGCCAGGGCGAGAAACAACCGGTATGATCTTTGTGTAACAATCATGACGAACAGTACCAGGGACTTTGAATATCTCTCCCCCCCCCCAACACGAGGGAATGGCAGTTAGAAAGGGGATTGGTTTTTCGAGTGAGGAGACAAACAAAACCTTTCCCTTCTTGTCTAAAGAGGACCCGTGATATTGAGGAATTTCTTTAAAATAATTAGCCAGAACATTGAACTAACTTGAAGCTTAATAGAAAATCGACAGCTTTCACTTTGGAATAAGAAAAATAATGAAAATTAAGAAGAGTGCGAGCAATTAAGCTTTTCTATTTTTTCATTAAACTATCAACTCTTCTTTTTAATCCGTTTTAAGCATATGCACAGAACGTAATAATGCTATTTCCTGTTTGTTTGTTTTTTCCCAATACCAATAGAATATTTTCCTACGCGCGTGTGGGTTCTCTTCTCAAATTATTATTTTCAAAAAAATAAGGACCAAAATAAAAAAAAAATTCATATTTTATTCAGATGAAAAATTTTAAAAAATGTAATTGTAACGAAATCTAATGTATGTACATTTTTAGCAAAGTTTAAAGCGAAGGGATGCAAGCGACACATTTACGAGACTAAAATTACAATATAAATTTATTTTGCTTCCTTTGCTTGAAAACTTCTTTCTTGTGAAAAGAGTTTAATATTTGTTATATTTTCTGAATATTTATATAAAGTTAATAAATAAAAAACAGCCAAATTTTTAAATTTGTTTTATATTTCAATCTTAACATAAAAATTAATTGTAATGATTTCAATCTCTTATATTTGAAGTTAGTGGTGAATCCCAAATGGGGCTGGATTTAGATGCCCAAAAAATTGCTTTACATATACCATAAATCCATGTTATAAAAAGAATTGATTCGTGTTTAATCTCTATAAAAAAAACTATTGAATGGAATTTTTAGTGCAATATATTTAATTAAAATATTCTTTACTATCTGGTATGAAATAAAAAAATTTTTGTCCGAAATCAAAAAGTTAAGATGTCCCTCTTAATTAATATATTTTGTTTTTAGTTTTATTTTCATGGGAAAGCATTGGGAAATTCAAGAACTTTGTTTTCTATTTTCTTGCTGCTAATTAGTGTTCTAACAAAGTTTTTCTGCTTTCTTACAGCAAAGTCTGATTGTGAATTTTCCTCATTGTGAAGTACAATTATTTCTGCATAAAAATTCTTCAAGAAAGTAAATTTGACAATATTAATTAATGTGATAAATGCTTGAAATTTTATCAAAACTTGAATGAAACTTTTTATGCAACTCTTGCAACAAGCAATACACTTTAAAAATTGAATTAATCTCAAATTATACGTAGTTCATTAAGTAAAAAATTAAATAAACAATTTGAAATATATTTAAATAATTAAAAATTACAATAGCATTAATTTTAATAATAAAATTGTGGTAGTTTTTTTAAAAAAAAAAAAAAAAGTTATAAATTTTTTTTTTAGAAATATTCGCAAAACTTCAATTATAAAGATAACTGCATTTTTAAGAATAACATTAGAAATGCGTTTGTATTTGCGTAAATAAATTTTGAAAAACCGAATGCAAAGGTTTATATCAGTTGAATTTGACTCTTATCTCCCTATTAGGAATGTGGTGTGGCTTTTAGGGGAATGATATACCATCTTCTTCTTAAAACAATATGCTGATATAACAATTCCAATAATTAAATATTGATTAACATTTTATAAACATGAAACGTCTAAAAAGTGTAAATAAAATTATTCAAGAAGACAGTAAATTATATGAACAAATGAAATCTCATAAAATCCGATTTATATTTAAAATTAAAAAAATAATATTTAGAAAGAAACAAAAGTTTTAATGATAAAAATATTCTTTCACACAAAAAAAATATCTTGCAAATAGTCAAAGACTGCTTATAAAAATTGGCAGTGCATGCATAATTCGATTCAAGGGAATTATTGAAGAAATAACAACAAAGAAGTTTAAAATTTTTATAAACCTTGCATCTGAAAAGCTTCAAAACTAAAAAATGCGAAGAAAAATTTATAAATAAATTCTCATATTTGCATATATGTATAAATTAAATATTAATTTTTACCTTAACATTATTACACAGAGTAGTTAAAAATAGTTTTGTGGTAAAGGTATTAAAAATAATGTGTAAAAATGTATATCATGAATGAAAAAGTTTTATAGTAATAATATATAGGAAAATATATATCATATGTAGTAAATAGTTTTATAGAAAAAAATTCAAAATAATATTCCTTCGATTATTATTGTATGTTTAAATAAAACAAGATTTCCTAACATTAAAAAAGTATATTAATTGTCTCAAAAGAAGATTGGAAAGTTTATTTTTTTTTTTAAAAAAAAAAAGAATCATATATGCAAAGGAACTGTTTTTTGAGCAAACAAATTTCTGATATTTTAATTTTTTCAACTACACTCAAAATATTATTCTAAGGCTGGTTCAAATTTTCTAATCTGAAACAAGCCTAAAACTTAAATTAAAAATCTATTTTTTATGTACTCTCTTTAAAAGGTGTAATTGTATTTCGGACTATTTTATGTCGCGGAAGACCGCTCAATTTCTATTTTGTTTACTCTTATCTTTGTGACGTAGCCAGGCGTAAGAAGGTCTAATACAGGGGTGGGTAGACTTTTACATGGCACGGTCCACTTTTAAATTTTTCAAGGTGCCGCGGTCCACCATGTGACGTAGTTGTGATAAGCAAAAAAAAAAAAGCTCAAAACAATATTTGTATTACAACAATAATAAATACAGAATGTGTATACTTACCTACATAACTACAGCAGAAAAACAAAACTTACTCTTTTAAAACTAAGTTTTAAGTAAAACGAAAAATACAGAGTGTTTTTTTCCAGGTATAGAAGTTTAAGTTGGCATTACTTTCCAAGATGGCGACCGATTTAACAGCTGTCAAGTGATTTATTCTCGGTTTGGTTTGGGCAATTCATCATGAATAGACTCACGCCTGAACAACGCTTTCAAATTGTGCAATTTTATTTCGAAAATAATGGTCGATTTTCATAAGCGAATTTTGTTTAGCGATGAAGCGCACTACTGGTTGAATGGCTACCTCAACAAACAAAACTGCCGCATTTGGAGTGAAGCTAATCCACAAGTGTATGTCGAAACACCGTTACATCCAGAAAAACTGACTGTTTGGTGCGCTTTATGGGCTGGTGGAATCCTTCTTCAAAAACGATGAAGGCCACAACGTTACAGTCAATGGTGATCGGTATAGAGCCATGATTACTAACTTTTTCATTCCCGAATTGAACATTCATGATATCCAGGAGCTGTGGTTCCAACAAGACGGCGCAACATGTCACACAGCTCGTGCCACAATCAATTTATTGAAAGACACGTTTGGTGACCGCCTAATTTCACGTTTTGAACCTGTGAATTGGCCTCCAAGATCTTGTGATTTAACACCGCTAGACTATTTTCTGTGGGGCTATGTAAAGTCATTGGTCTATGCGGATAAGCCACAAACGCTTGACCATTTGGAAGACAACATTCGCCGTGTTATTGCCGATATATGGCCACAAATGTTGGAAAAAGTCATCGAAAATTGGACGTCCAGATTGGACTACATCCGAGCCAGCCGTGGCAGTCCTATGCCAGAAATTATATTTAAAATGTAATGCCACGAGATTATCTTTCGAATAAAAAAAATTCATGTCAATCGAATAATACATCGTTGTTTTATTGCAATTTAAAGTTCTATACCTCTAAAAAAAACACCCTTTACAAACATAATAATTATACCTATAAATTTAATATCAAATGATGCATTTTAAAACAATTCATAATACATCACAAATTAAGTAATTTTCCCTTAAAATTTTTATTGCTATAGTCTCAATAGACGACTCAGTCTTCGTATTATCTGCCCCAATCTTGAATTCATCGGTATTTTATTACTAACTGCTAATCTTACACTGGATTCTATTCTAAGTGGTCGTCTGTGAAACGGGAATATGTTGTCTTAATTATATTCTTCGTTGAAAATGTAGATTCTCATAGGTAGGTAGAACGAAAGAACGATGTTAAATGAATTGCAGCTTTTTTAAAATTGGAATACTTTACTTCGACCAATAGATTCCAAAAGTTATTCTTTACAAATTACGTCCTTTTGAAAGAGAAAAGCTTCGTTTTCCTCGAGAGATAAAGAAAACATGTAATATATACTTGCTAGTAAAAGTCTGCGTTCACCCATAAGAAATCATACAGCAAAGGTAAAATTTAATAGAAATATAATTTTTTTCTAACAAAATTTCACGAATTTGTTTATTATTACTTAAATATTGAGCATGCAAGAATTCGTTAATTTTGAATTAAAACTACTTAGGATAATGGGAGTTTTGTAGCAAAATACTCAAATAGTAGGCAGAAAAAGTCTGCGTTCACTATTTGAATATTCTTGGTTCTTGGAATTTGTATCAACAGGCAACAGAGTTTTTGCATTTAGTTATCAAGCAAAATAGCTTAAGAAAATTGTGACGCAATAATTGTTACGTTTTTTGTGAGATACGAAGCAATTCAAGGACATAGAAAATAAAAAGAAGGAAATTAGTACCAGTGAGCGTAAAATCAATGTGACAATGTGAAAAGATGGAAAAAGTCGTCGGGATATAGCCAGATCCGTTGGACGGCAGTATTCATCTCTATCCATCATGTTATTTATAACTTTAAATCTACAAGAATTTACACATCCAAGCCTCTTTTAAGTCGTCCATCTAAACTCACAATCAGAGAAAAACGTAGTATAACATCAGTGGTGAAAAAAAATCCGTGTTTGTCTCAACTTAAATAGCAATAGACATTCACGAGCATTTTAACAAAAACATTTGAGCGGATACTGCAAGAAAAATCTTGAAAAAGGCTGGATACCATAGTCGAGTGGTTCGCAAAAAACCTTATATTTAAATGACCAACCGGCTTAAGTGGATAGCTTTTGAAAACGATCATATACATAAGCCTCTTGAGTTCTGGAGGACTGTGATTTTCTCTGATGAGGCCAAATTTTGTATCTTCGGCATAAAATGTAAATTAGTCTGGAGAAAACCTTGCACAGCGATTCAAAAAGAGCATTTAGTACCAACGGTAAAGCACAGTGGAGGTGGAGTCATGGTGTGGGGGTGCATGGCGAGCAATGATGTTGGCAAGATGGAGTATATATAATCAATTATGAACAAATATGATTACTTTGATGTCCTAAAAAAACAATTTAAACGAAAGTGCCACCAAACTCGGCTTAGGATAATCGTTTCGTTTTCAACACGACAAGGATCCTAAGGACCCCGCTGAGATTGTGAAACTTTGGCTCTTGTATAATGTCCCAAATCAACTGTACATGGCCCCAAAGTCATCTAATCTGAATCCTACAGAACACCTATGAGATTTGTTGGAACGCAGGATTCGTCAACACAATACATCTAGCAAGGATATGCCGAAGAGTGTTCTTAAGGACCAATGGAAAAAGTTAAGTGCTGATTTGTTGAACCCCAAGATTTGTTAGTTCAATTCCTAAACGACTTCAGAAGGTTCGCAAATAATGAGATTAACCAACCAGCTACTAAATAGCTCATATTATTCTCTTTTTAAATAATTTTTTATAGTTACTACTAAAACAGTGAACGCAGACTTTTTCTACTTGATTTTTGTTATTATCGTTACAAACCTGTCTTTATTTTAAAATCTATGAAGGCAAATCAAATTTACTTTTGTTATTCTGAATACTTAAAATGAACTAAATAAAATCTAATTAAAATCTGTTTTTTAAATTCCGGTTTTTAAACTTTTTATGCATTGTTTATGTAAGCAAAAATACGTGAACGCAGACTTTTTCTAGCTAGTGTATATTTAGTTACATTTTTCACATCAACATTGCCAAATGAATAACCCATGAATGCAACTTTTGTGGGATTTCAGTCTAGTAAATTCTTGAAAACTTCTCTCAAATTTGGTTTGGAGTTTTATTCACAGGTGTTTTCATTATCTTGGTAACCACCTGTGTTTCTATGCGCGTCTAAGATTTTATGTGAAGGCGGTCACCCCAAAATGTCTTAGCGGTCCACCGGTCGATCGCGATCGACTTAATGCCCACCCCGGGTCTAATAGATGGACAACCACATTTGAATAATACTCGGCCTGTTTGGAGATTTTGGCGCATTTTGAACTGGTTCTAACCTCGAATACTGAGGAGTTCCCAAAAAAGCTGGCAAATTCATTAAATATGAGGGAGAAAAAGCTCTTGTTTGAAGGGAAAAAAAAAGCTGCCAGAGAAAAAGAATTCCAGGAAAAATTAAATGATTGACAATTGGTTATCTCACATCTGGCAGTAGACCAATAAGAATTCCTTTATCGAACGAGCGTGATCACATGATTTGCACATGTTCATGTCAACTTCCTATCTTTTTTTTAGTATAAACATAAAGAGGAAATAATGAAATAAAATTAACTACAAAGACAGCATTTATTCTTTCTTCATCACAAACAGTTAAGTCTTTGATATGTGAGTGGCGACATAAGGATTGTTATAAATGTTCCATATGCGAAATGTTTTCACCGTTAATATTGTGTATTTCAACATTGTAATTCTGTCTTGATTCCCCATTCAAGTATCGAAGTACGATTCTGCTTACAACGTCGAATAAATAAAATAATTTTTTTTCTTGAAGTAAGCATTTTTTAATCTGTTAAAATTGCATGTTAATCGCTTGATACTAAATAGTCGCTTATTTTTCACTGTAAATTATAGCTAATTTTATTAAACTTTTCTATTAATCGTAGATTAACTAATTTTGCGTTAATATATTACAATTTTATTTCTGTGTAGTTATGCTGTCTTATTTGTCAATATGCGATTGTTTTACTTGACTTATATTTTGATATAAGTTATTTGATAATATTTTTACTAAATTTAAACCTTGCTGTAGAACTTAACATTTGGGCACATTCTTGTTATTATATTTTATTATACATATTTTAAACAATCATCATAAAATTACACAAATATATTGATAACTTTAACAGTACTTGCTTTGAATGCATGTTGTTACTCTAATCATTATTACAGTGGAGTTATAAAAACAGTCTTATTTTATTATTCTTGGAAAAGTTTGTGTTTTATATAAAAATGAAATCAAAACAAAAGTAAACTCTTTAAAGTAAAACTTACTTTTTTTTTCACTTTATATATAGTAATTATCTTGAGAGTAATGCAATGTTTATTCAAGAGAAATTTTGGAGGGTATTGTTTGTTTACCTTTTTATTCTGATCTTGATTTAGCATGTGTAGTACCTCTTTGTTTATTTTATATTGCCAAAAATACTTAACATATTTTGAAAAGTTTGTAAGCAAAATTTATTACTTTCTAAGTGAAAAATTGCAGTAACATAAAACTTTTCTTCATTTTTGTTCAAAAAATCGGTTGCTTGTTGATAACAATCAAAATGGTACACATTTGAAATAACTTTGATTATAGGATTGAACTATTGATTTGGATTGTTATTGACATAATTTTGATTACATTTATTTTCTAAAAGTAAACAAAAGTAGTCTTTTAAGGGAAGTTTTATACCATTGTGATGTTCTTAGTAATGAGTAAGCAGATGTTCTCACCAAAAAGATCAACCTGACATACATATTTTAGTACTTTTCCATTTCACCAAGGCAAATCCTGTCAAGTAGACCTAATTGATGACAACACACACTTTACACATTAAACATAATAACACACAGTACATATTTCCTATTTTAATATTTTCCGTAATTGCTTCTAGTATAATGTTCATAGATCGGTTTGGCTCCTTGAAGATTGACAGATTTTTCCTCAGTTCTGGGCAAATCCAAAATTTTTGTTGGATTTTCATCCATTTTTGATGCATTCAGAAAAAGATATAACTGATAAGAAAATACTATAACTTATTTTGAATATGGGGTGGTAAAAAGTTTCCAGCAATAATATTTAATTTGGCATCAGTTGTATCATTTTTGGCAACTTTATTGCATGTGTTGGCAAAATGGAAAGGTACCCGTGTTTCTCTTGGAAACATTAAACAAATTATTAGAGAGCATGTCCATAGAGTCAGACTGTCATTAGAGATATATTATCTCTGGGAAGAATTGTTTTTTTCTGTTAAATAAATGGATCTGTTTCTCTACCAAGAACTTTTGGTGAAGCATATTGCAGATTTAAGACTGAACATGATTATTTATTAGGTCACCTATTTATGTGGATTCAGACTTGTCAGCTTGCCTAATTTGTGTGCTTCTACTCCAATGACTGGAAGGAATCTTTTTCTTGTCCCACTTTGGAAGACATCCTTTCCTCAGACTTTATGTGGCCACAGTAACCCAATGATCAAGGTAATGGACTTATAGCAGGCATGTTATGAGTTCGAGCTGAAGACCCTCCATGTAGGGGGACAATGCATGTTAAATCTGTCAAAGCTCAAATGTCATCCTGCTGGTGTGGTAAGGAAGTTAGAAGAGGGGGTGCCAGCTCAGGTGTCGTCCTCATCACTTGACCATGGCTCAAAATTACAAGGTCCATCACCAGAAGCCCTTGAGTAGCTGAATAGGGCAATGTTAATATTCACTCACTCCTCAGACATTATTACTACTCTCCCAACTATAGAATTTTTTCTTTTTTTTATTGAACTGTTGGGTACCATGTGTTCAAAGGAGTAATGTGCAGGTGTAATTAAAAAAAAAAGGAAATATCTAAGTACCTAAAGGTTTTTTAATATATGAATATATTTTAATGAATCTATATATATGAGTGAAAAAACATTAGTTTTAGAAATTAATGGATAACTTATTAGTGATCTTTTTTCTTATAATCCATAGTTTATATCAAACCATCAATTGAGAATAAAATTTCAACATTCTGGCATTATGAATACAATAAAGGATAATTTAATTTATTTGAATTAAAAGAATTCCAATATTTATATTCTGAGGTGCAAAATTTAGAAGAAAATGAAAATAATACATGTTGAGTTTTGCAGAGAAAAAGGTATTCACTGCAGCTAAATTTGTGCCATGCAAATCCTGTCATGCTTCACCAAAATCTCTTTCTGATTAATTAGGTTAAAAAAAAATTATTGAACAAAACACATTAGAGTGTTTTGATGTTATGGCACAAACTTTGCTACAGGGATGCTAATACATAAGTAATAATAAAGTCTTGAGTCACTTCTAGAGGGCTATGTTATTTTGAAAAAAGTAAAATTTTTAATTGTTAAGTGAAATTTATTTTTCTATCTAACATGCATTGACATAACAAAGATCCCTGCTACCCCTGCATTGTGTGGGGGCCCAAAGACTGTTATGGTTTTGCAAACCTGACTTTGCATGAGGGGGACTAAAATTCTCCATTATGCCATTGCTAATATGAACTTAACTAGAAGTACCATTTTAAAGAACTTGCATATTAATCCTGTACCAGTGATTTATTGCTTAAGATTAACTGCATGCTGGATATTAATTGTCAACGATTGTGTAATGTAGGGTAATTTAACTGAAGATAACAGCTAAAATTTGTTGAAATTTGCCAAATATGGGGTTAATATGTAAGTATCACATTTTTATTGTTTGAATATATTTTTAAAAGGTAAGTAATAAATGTGTTTTATGTGTGTAAATATTGGTAAAATTTGGAAAAGTAATGACTAAAAAATACGAGTTTAATATCATTAAATCCAAAAAAGTCTAAAGAAAGATTGGGAAGGTTTACTGTGGCTGTATTTGTGGTCAAATAAGGTACACTAAAAAAATTTAGACCTCCAAACAAATTTAAATTACTGTCCACTTTTTTCCTGCAGAAAAAAAAGCACTTTTGTTCTTTTTTGAAAAATTTTTCATCACCATTGGTGCCTCTAAAGTTGGACTGCTGGATTATAGTAGCAGAGACTTAACACAGGCATTCTTAAATTGGCTTCTGATTTTGGGTACTTTAATACCCAAATGCTATAATCTTTATAGCTATATTTGAACATGCACAGAAATGATTTTCTGCTTTTTGCAGCATACCCAGTGGTGTAGCTATGTTTCCAAAGGCCCAGGTACAAAAAAAAAGGTGAGGGCCCTATTTTGGTTGGGTCTTAGAAATAAAAATATATGAATAGCTACTTTAACTTCACCTCGTTTCTGTGTTCTGGAAAACACGGGAAAAGAGGAAAGGTACAAACTACCTACATATTTGTCTATGAGTTTTCTTGTGTGAGCTTTAGTTATCACCCAGGTTTAATTTGATACCACGACAGACCTCTTCTAGAACAGCAACAAAGAGTTAAGAAAATGCCGGCACCGGAAGACAAGAAGAAATGTAATAGAAAATGAAAAATTAAACAATAATGAACAAGATTGCAAATATTAACATAAGTATTAGGAAATAAAATGATGTTGAGAAAGAATAAAAGTATTATAAAAAGATTAGAATTATCTATTAACAACAAATTAACAATTGGGTTTAGTTTTCACAAAAGTTTCAATAACTGGTTAAATCCAGGTTTGATGCCTCTTTGTTTTCAATTGCTATTAGCGATGAATGTGGAGTCGAGCTTGATCCACGTCATTTCTTAAATAATTTTTAGTTTGCTAAATAATCTTTTTGTGGGTGCAGAAGTGACAGGAATTATGTAGAATAATAATATTGCTGTAAATGCTACTGTTAGGTCGCATACTTGCTCGTTAGATAATTGGTGAACAGTTCATGCCTGCGTTAATTTAGTGAGGACTAAGTGGTGAATATTAAGAAATTGAATGGAAAAGTTTGGGTCTATTATATCAGAATACTTAGTTTGGAATTCGTCACACTTTTGTAAGAAAGTTATTTCATCTACATCCAGTAAAAATGTTCGTCTTAGAAAATTGATTATTTAGCAGACTGCACTCATACTAGTAAAAAGTGTGTGTAATTGAGCTAATATTATGTCTATTTCCTTATTGAAAATAGTAATTTTAAATATTTCTTTCTGGTTTTAGAAATCGGTGATCAGAAGCGAATTCATCAAAATGATTTTTAACTTTCCTTTGTCTTTTTGCTTGAAAATGGGAATCTATACCATATTTTCTTGGAGTTTCACTTGCTTTACACTTGAATGATTCCAAAGTTGTTTCTATAAATTTACATTGTCAAAACAATGATATCTTTAACTGCAATAACTATCGAATTTCTTTCAGTAGGCTTCTCAAGCAATACTGTAGTGATTACATTATCTAAGTCACTGTTAACAGAAATACTTGGGTCAGAAGTACTTGTAGATGGCTGACTATTTTTTGTTTACTATCTTTTCTTTCTTGGCATTGTTTGTGCTTAAACGTATCACCGAGTTTTTTTCTTTTCTTTTTTTTTTATCCATAATTTTAGTTTTCTAATTTATGCAATACAATTTGTATGTGCTTGTTTAGTTGCTGATGTTAAAAGGAAGGAGAAACATAATGCTATGCTACAAAAAATCCCTGGCTATTTATTTACTTATTGGAAAGGATCGAACTCACCCGCCAGACAGTAGCTTACTGTACATCCCTGCACGGGGAGGGGGCAAAGTCTGTGTTATGTTATGGCTTTGCAATCCTTTGTAAGATCCAGCTTGGGGCCAAAATCTAACTTTACAAGGGAGCCCTAATACTCTTTGTTACGCCACTGCCACCAGAGGGTTTAGAGTTACAAAATGGTTTATCAAGATAGACAAGAAATGATATGAAAAATATGCATGAACAAGAAAATACAATGCAATGTTATTATTTTTATCTATAAAAAAATCCCTTTTAAAAAAAGCATAGCTGGGGCACACAAAATTACATCAGTCTGTTGCGAATAGAAGTAGATAGCGAAATACGGAAACAGGAAACTAGCTTATCATGAATTATATTGTTATTAAAAGCAAAATGTAACCAGGATGGAATTGCTTCCTGTGTATGCTTTTCAAGATGTAATGTAAGATTTTTCAAGGAGCTTGAAGTTTATTTTCAAGTAACAGTTTAAAAAAAAATTGAAAATATAAATTTTTTAATAAGTTAAGTTTGCATTTTTACTTACATTTGAGTGATATCCAGGTAGAAATATCTGAAATACATTTTTAAAATCTAGTACTTGTTATAATTTTAAACAAACTTGGTAGTTTTATCAAAGAATTAATATATAAGCAATTATAAAAATTGAAGGGTGTTTTTCTCCTTTATAAAATTGTCTTTCATATAATGGCTCACATTTGAAAATCTAATATGCTAGACTCTCCATTCTTAGATTGTAATATTGTATATGGATTTCAAAAAATGTTTAATGCTACCTTAACTTGATGAATTAAAATGAATAATCATAATACGTTAAGAAGAATTTTACATAACATATCAGTAGCATACACAGACTTTTCTGCATATGGGTGGTAGTGGGGTTGTATTGTATTAGCAAGTTTATGAAAAATACATTTATGAAAGCACCAAGATGTAATATCTGTGGTGGAAATTAAAAATCTGTTGGACTTATTGGGGGAGGAGTTTGAACCCTCAAACCTCATCCTTGTGTTTGCCACTGACATATATTAATTATAATTAGTGTATGTATGTATCTGAAACTGCAAAAATAGATGGAATTCTTAACCTCTGTGTGTGTGTTCAAGTCTGTGCGATTTTTGCTATTAAGTCTCTCCATTTAAAAAATGCATGTAAAATCATTACTGTGATAAAATACAACAAAAAAAATTTATAGTTTATAATCATTCCAAATTCCAGGCATTTCAAATTCAGATCACACTGGTGTGATCACAGACCTCAGAAAGGGAAAAAATGCAATCTCACGTATGATACTGCAGTCCATGAAGTGATCACATATGTGATCCTAGTACTGAATGGGTTAAAAATAAATATGTATCACTTAAAGAAGTCTATCACTGGTACCCCTCGTGTTTCTTCAAAATGTGATGTTAGTTAATCAATTTTTGTACTATTTTTTAAAATTATACATATTTGCATGTATTTAATTCTGTGTCAAATCTTCGAAATTTTGTTAAAGATTAATTGAAGATGGTATGAATGCTGATAACATTATAAAACTTTCCATTAAATAAAATATTATTCTTTTGATTTATTAAAAATTTAATCTTGAATTCATTGGTTCATTTTATATTTCAAGAAAGTTGGTGTTTAAAAGTTGAAAAAAAAAAGCACTCCTGGTTTTTACGATAGTGCATAATTTTGTTCCAAGTCAATGTGAAACCTCAGGGAGAATGTAAATATGCAAATGGTAATTTTTCATTTAAGAAATTAATATTTCTGCTTACAAACTGTAAAAAATAAATTTTTTTTTATGATTTGTGGTTATTATACATAAATAAGAAGACACATAGAACAATAATTAAGATCCAAAGATGGATAATTCTACTATCTAACTCTTTAATGAATTTCTAACCCCTAACTATGAACTTGTTTTCTGTATATATGATATTTGCAACATTATTAAATACTGTTCTGTTTCTAAATCTTCATCAACTTTTTTTGTATTGTTATTAAAATATTATTTAAAACTTTTTTGTGTGGGATAATTATAATTTCAAAATGTAAAAATTTTAAATTTACTATAATTTAGTTTGAGTAAACTCATTTAGAGTATGTTTTGATTTATTCTCGGAATTCAGCACCTAATCAAATCTTTCTAGATAACATTAGCATATTAATACATACTAAGATGTTTCTAATCTCTTTGTCACAGATTAGGTTGTACTGAATTCTAGGAATTAATCTATTTTTTAATGGTAACTTATTCGTACCTTTAAGCATTGTTGCATTTCAGCCATTGGTAATAATATGTAAGATAAAAGTTTAAATTTTTTTACTTATATTAACATTTTTATTAAATGTTCTATTCTCAGCTTAATGTTTTATCTTAAAATAATTTCAGGGTTCATACTAGATTTTAATGGCCGATGCAGATAGGTAAAAGTAAATTATCTTGTGAAAAGTTTGTCTGTTCACAAGAAAAGAAGTATGTAAAATTTATTGACTGTATGTAAATTATTATTATTTCTCAAATAAATACAAAAATGAGTATATTACATTTATTTTTTTTATTAAAAAACATGCATCAACTTATATCTTTCTAGAATGAACCTTGTTTTGCAATTATGAATATGTTAAATGTTTTTTTTTTTGTGGTATTTGTTACTTTACTTGTATGCCTTATATATATATAAATTTGTGTGTTATGAATTTTCTTTTTGGAATATTGTTGCAGAGTTATGTTTGCTTTCTGAACCAACCCCCAAATCTTATGATACTGCTTGATATAAAGATGATTCGCCTTTTAAGATCTCTGGTAAACTACTAATTTCTTGTAATTTTTAATGTAATGTAAATTTGTTTCTAATAAAATTTTATTTCATATTTCCTCTTTATTAGAGCATGTTGATGTCTTTGTTTAAGTTCCAAGCATGTAGCATGTTTTGGTCATGAACTATGTTTAGTGATTTATTTCTCTTTTTTTTATAATCCCTTTTCCCATAAATATATCATATAAATAATTTGTTATATTCCCAAGATACCTTTGGTTCTAAAATCTTTGAATCTTTTATACTTGACTCCCCCTTTTGAATCTTTTTTGCTTTTTGTATGCTTTTTAATCCCTTGCGTTCTTTCTTTCTTGGATGCAGTTTGGTTGCATTGAGTTAGTTTGCAGGGGCTAATGACTTAAATATTTTAATAATGAATTTAGTTATACAGTAGAGTTACATTAACCATCTTTTTTATATACATTTTTTTAAATCTGCTTTTTAACATTTTCCTTATGCATAAAGCAATGTTTCCAAAATCTTAAATTGAAAAGTTATGTATATTGTTATTTTTGATTTTGTTATAAATACATTTATACCTGTATCTTCAAATCAACAGAGAATAACAGTGATATTAAAACAGTGATAAAAATAATTTAGAACTTAGATTACATCAATGTTTTATAAACCTAATTATGTTTAAAAGTATTAAAAATTCATATTGAAAAGTACAGATAAGTATGAATTTGAAATCTTTTATGCAGAGATATGACCAATAATGTATGAATTGAACAAAAACAAATATTTATCGTCTTTTTTGTATCCCAGGACTGGGATTTTGGTAGGCTATAAATATGAACAGCTTGAAGATATTTGAATGGATTAATTTATTTAGCTTTAAATAATAGATTATTTTACCACAAGGAAATATCTTTAATAAATCAAAGTAGTTGTTGGCTTTTGCTGATGACATTGATATCATTGCTCAAACACCCACTGTATTAAGTCAAGCTTCTTATCTTTAGAGAAAGAGGCCCCCAGGATGGGACTGAAAATCAATGAGAATAAGATCAAATACATGCCTTGCACTAAATCATTTTTACAATTCCCTCTTTAAAATTGAAGAGTATAATTTTGAAGTTCTTGACAATTTCACTTATTTAAGTTCAGAAATTAACAATAGAAACGATTATACTTCTGAAATACAAAAGAGGATTACTATTCTTAATAGATGTCTTAAGGGAGTACGAAAATTTATGAAATCGAATTTAATCGAAAGAAAAACAAAGGTTCTATTGTGTAAAAGTCTTTTTAAGATCAGTATTAACCTATGCACGTGAAACTTGATGCATGTCTTGAACAGAGGAGAACATCATAAGTATCTACGAAGGGAAGATTTTAAGATTTCTTTTCGGAGGAATTAAGGAAAATGGGGAATGTTGCGAAGAAAATCAAATCTTGAACGCTATCAATCATATAAAGAATCTGACATTGTTAACTTCATTAAAATACAATGAATTAAATGGGAAGGTCACATTGTCAGAATGATCAAAGACCACACCACTAAAAAAGTCTTCAATGCCCAACCAATTGGTACACGCAGAAAGGGCAGGCCAAATCATAGATGGATTGATGGTCTAGAAAAAGGTCTCCCAGTTTAGGCAACTAAGAATGGGAGAACACTAGCAGGAAGAAGGCTGGCTTGGAAAAGGCTTCCTGAGAAGGCTAAGGCCCACCCTGGGCTGTCGAGCCATTGAGGAAAGAAGGAATAGATTATTTAGGATATAAGTTGCTATTTATTTGACTTTTAATATGTAATTTATTCATCAGTCCTTATGTACTTTCATAATGTGATGTTAATAAACCATTAGTCAGTTAATATATCTATATCACACTTGGTAAGGGTTGCATCAATACGTATTATACAAGAATTTCAATAATTTAAAAAATTTAATGATAGCTGATTTGATGTCATCTGACTTATTATAAATGCATGCATAATCTTCATATTTTAGATATTTATAAAAGTATAAATTTAAATCATATAAATGGGTTTATAATTTTTTTTGTAATGTGTAAATACTTTAATAATAATAAAAACCTTGTCTAATTAAAAAAAATGTTATGTACTTGTTCATTAGAAAACATTTTATATTATATTATTATTTTTTTCTATATTTGGGGTGAACTCATATTAAATCCTTTAATGTACTGTAATATAATTCTTATTATTGGTTTTCATTTATATTGTAGTAGAGCATTTTCTATTGCAATTAATTATTTTAAACCAAAGAGGTACTTTAGATTTTTGGCAGTTGTGTGTTCAGTTTTAATGACTGTAAAACAAAAATCTCAGTTAATGATACATAATCTGTCTTGATTTTGTATTTCCCTACAGATGTCATAAGCTTGAATGATTTTTTAAAAAGCTTATGTAAATTAGAATATCAATAATAATGGGGAGGGGGAGGCATTTGATTTTTTAAAGAAATAAGTTGTTTAATATTTCTATAAAAGTTAAAAGGTTAAAATAAATTAATTTTATCAAGATGTTCATTACTTATTTAAGAAAATGAAGTAAAAAAAAAAATGTTTCCATATACAAAACTTGAAATAATAATGACATTTTCCTTTCTGAATTAGTGACTTCTAAAAATTTTTTACCTATATATTATAAAGAATAACATCAATAGGTTAGCTAGAAAAAAATGGTGAAATTTTCTGCCGAATGAATATTATCTCATTTTATTATCTTGAAACATATTTATATAATGGATTAAATGTAATTTTGGTTTTAGTGATGAAATTGATTATTTTAAAATTTATGTTTAAAATGGGATTAACTTTCAATTTATTCATAAGAATGGAGTAATTTTTTAATATCATTGCACAGTATTTGTCAATACTTTCTACATTTACAATTTTACTACTTGAAACACTAATATTGATATGTGCAAGCTGTAAATATGACCAATTATTGATTTTTAATACTAATATCTGTATTTCTTTAATAAATAAGACTGTATATTTTGCTTAATTTGTGTGTGTGTCAGGCAAGCAAATGAAAGATTTTAATTGAATAAAATAAATTCTGTTTTAGACTTTCAAAAAGCTAGTGACCTTAATAATTGACGCAATTCTTTTTTTCAAAGATCGTAATGACGTTATCAATTTTTTTTAAAAAAATAGTTTAAATTTTCATGAAATCATTATTTTATTAAATATATATATATATATATATATATACTTTTTTGCAATTAATAAGCAATTCTTTTAAAAACTTTATATGGTGGGAATTTTTCTTGAATTATTTATTTAATGCAAAAATCGTTAAAGAATTATAAATTTAAAAATATGAAAGAGCTGTGTATTTCCTTACAAAAATGTTCAAGAAAAAAACATATTATATTTACACGTAATGAAAAGTATCCTTACCAATTAAAAATAATGTGGAAAAACAAAAGAAAGAATTTTTCTCTTTCTATATGTTAATTACATTTTCTGCATAAGAAAAAAGGTTTTTTTCCTCTATGATTTCATATTTGTCTTTAACTGTTAGAGAAAATAAATTCTATGTATGTATTGGCACACAAAATCTAGTTCCTTAAGTATTTTGAATAGTTTATTACTTTTTTAGAAATAAGCTGTAATATTTACTGTAATATTAATCAGAAATTTTACTGTAATATTAATCAGAGATAAGAACTTGTGACTTTTTTATGTGGTTGATTGGTGTCATGAACAGGGACATCTTAAGATTTCTTATGGGCCTGGCTCCTATATAAAAATTGGCCCCACCTGTGTATCCTAAAAGTAGACATATACAGCATATGTTGTCAAATGCATGTTCACATGGCAACCTGAAGCAAATAAATGCACATGACTTACTATATCCCAAACCTTTGCGCAAACCGGCTCAACCGATTTCCGCCTTTAGACTAAATGAGTAATGATGGTGTATGGTGATAGACCTAGGCCTAGTCATGGATGACCGTCATCACACATTAATGCAGTCTTGCTATTATTGTCAGTTGGCATATAATTCAAAAATCGCACTATTTCGGAGAATATGTTAAGGAATAACATTTGACAATTAAAAATATTCAGATCATGATCTTATTAAGGTTGAATCGAGAAGAAGACGAAGCCCTTCTCTGTGGTCGAAGCCTGGGCCTAGTTAGCCCATGCTTTAAGGTGTCCCTGGTCCTGAATCTATATATTTCAAAAGAATCTTTCTAATGCTGTTTTTTCTCTAATTCATTTTAGTCCTGAAATTTTGATTACCATTTATGTTGAAAATATTCATTGAAAAATTGTTGCTTCACTAACAATCACAGTTACAATTTTTAGTTTAATCCTTCTAAATTATGTCTTATTTAATATTAACTTTCATATGCTAACTTTTAATACATAAAAGTATCTTATTCCGAATTGAGTTTATTAAAAATGTGAGTTGATTCACACACACATTTTAAAACTATTTTGAATTCATTGAAGTTGCTTTTCATTGTGCAAATTAGATTAAAGGAAGAAATTTTTTGTGAATTTTATTTTTAAGGTTTGACCAATCTGATTTGCTATAATTTTTTATTATAAATGAAATTTAGATTTTTGTAAATTATTGATAATTATAATAAATACAACTTTTATTATTTTTTTTTACTTAATTTTAAATAAAATTAAAAGAAATGATCTGAAAAGTTTTTTTAATCAAAAGTATTATATTATTTACTAGGGTCCTATGGTGAATAGCATCATGCCTATAAGCACTTCAGATGTGATAGATCTGCTTTGCACATTAGCAGAAGAAGAAAGACTTAGAGTGACATTAAGTGAATCTCTTAAAGGTGGCGTAATAGCTGGAGTTGGAGCTGTAGTAGGAGGCTTACTTCTGGGACCTATGGGGTTTCCAATAGGCAAGTTGCTATCTCTTTTTATACAAAATTTCCACATATATAATCATTATCATTTTTTTAAAATTATTGCTTTTTGTATATTATATTTATGAGAATCTAAGTACCATTTTGGAAAAACTTGCTTTTTAAACCTTTTTTTTTTAAAGCAAAATTTATTTTTATGAGGAAGAGCACATTAGAAACTATTTTTCTATATAGTTGCCACCATTGTTCATGCGGTTTTCCAATATGAAAAATATCTTGTCTATACCTTCTTTAAAGAAAGATGCCTCCTGTGAACAGTTTTGGATGTTTGGGGAAACTCATAACAAAGGAAGCATATTGTGAACCATCTGTTTTCGCAAATATTCTCATTCACTTTTTAAACCAAACTATCATTGACAGTAAAAGGCCTCCCACTCTGTGCTCCATCATGGACATTGGTGCGTTCGAAGAATTGTTGAACCCACTTTCTCACCATTTTGTCACTCGTTATATTTTCACCAAAAATCTCTATAAGTTGATGATGAATTTCTTGCATTCCTTTTTAAGATGCGGGGGGAGTTTGATGCACTTAAGATTTTTTTTTTTATGTAACTTTCTGCAGGTCAGTTCTCTATTAGAAGTGCAATTTAATGCTTTGTTTTCACCAATTCACTATTCCATTGATGAAGCTCTTTAAACACAGCAGCAGCCATTAAAGCTTTTCGATTAACTTTGTAATAAATGTGTAGCTTTTTAATGTTCTTAAAACTTCTAGGCTTTTGAAAGTTGCCTATCATGCTAATTTTTTTCTTTTCTCAGATCCATTGGTGTTTGTATGCATGCAGAATTTAATCTAACTCTTATTAGTTTCCTGTGATGCATTTTTTTCCTTTTAAATTTAAGTTTGATTCTGAGTCATTTTATAAAATTATCTGCCTTTATCAGTACTAAAAATGTTTTTTTCATCATAAGCCCAGATTTCATCTCTTTGCGCTAGAATTTTTAAAGGATAATGCAAAAATGCTGCCTGTTTGACAAGATTAGTATATGGAATATTGTTTTCTTTTTTTAAATTTATCCAAACGTCAACTTTACCTTAAAATGTCCAGCAAACTCGATTTGCTTTGCTTTGGCATACAGTTCCTGTTGCAGGGAGATTTTAATTCATCTGAATGGTAATTAGTTTTAAAAGAGTTTCTATTTCAATCTGTTTTAACTTGATTTTTTTTATATATAAATGATATTTTCTTTACACCATTCAATTTTTCCCTGAGCAGTCAGGACCATGCTACAATTTTTCGAAATGTTTGAAACTGATAAGGATTCATTCAGCGACTAATGATATCAGTTACATCATTTAAAACATTACAACAGTTAAAATTAGTTGGGGCCAGCTACAATGAAACAAATATTTCAATAGAAAATATTTATTTTCATTGTTCTCATAAAAGAATTATGTAAATAATTGATTTTTAGATGTACTCATTTTCTTTAAATAATGTATTATTTTGTAGCATTAGGATTGTGAAACATAATCTAGTCGAATAAATGCTTTTTGCTTCAGTATTATGTTTCATATCTGATAATAGCTTTCATATATTGAAGACACCATGAAAAAGACACAAGAAACTAAAGAGACGAAAATTTCAAATTAAGTTTAGTTTTGTGTAATGGTAATACAAGCTTATAGCAAATTAAATTTAGAAATATGAAAGACAACAAACTACGAATAACTGAATATTGTCTGCTCATAAAAAATATAGCTAAATCTGGTTTTAAGAAAATTATTGCATACATACAACTGTCAAATGGGGCTTTCATTATATGTTCTTTGTAGCAAAATAATAATTTTTTTTAGTAAGTAAAGCTTGTTTTTGTGATCTACATCATAATGATTTCTCTGTATTTGGAACCCTTCTTCAAAAAAAGTTTATTGTCTTATTAAACAGAAGGAAAAAGAAATAATTTATATTGAATTAGATGTTTTTAATTTCTTTAGTATATTATTTTAAATGCATTTAAAAGTAATCTAAAGTAATTGATCATTTTGTGTCAGTTTACTTATATGTTTTGAGTTAGAAGACAAAGATTATTCTTCTCTATTTTACATGTTGTATTTCCTATTTTTCAAATATTGAGCTGCATGCAAATCAAAATTCAGAAGTTCAGTTTTCAAATTTGAGCATTTTAAAGTTATTTAATTAATATTGCAGAATAAATTATACATTTTTATTAAGATTAAATAATGGATGTAGATTAATATTAAATAACATGTATGATTTAATGAATCCCAGTAGCTGAGTGGTAGTGCATCACATTTCCACACCACTGGTCTGAGGTTCAAACCTCGGGCTGGGCAAGGTTTACTCAGCCTTTCATCCCTTCAATCGGTCAATAAATGAGTACTAAGCTTGCTTGTATAGAAACTTAACAGTGGGGGTTTCGCATCAGACTGACCACCTGATTGGAACATCTGCTCGTGCACCTCAGGGCCCAAGGTCATGCATACTGATATGTGCACAGTAGGCCTTGGCCCACATGAGCTGTCGCGCTATTGAAAAAAATATGATTTAATTTTAAATGGCATGTTACATTATTATAAGATTTATATAAATATTTTTTTAGGTGGAGCTCTTGGTGGTGGTGTGGCAGCTGTAACATGTGGTACCAGATTTCAACCTGTGTCCCAAGTAATTGCTACTATGTCACAAGAACGGAGGGAAAGACTTGCAAATAAAATTAGAAACATTATGAGTAAAATTGATGTTACTGATGTTGTTGTTTTTACTGCTTTAATATCTGGAGATTTTTCAGTGCGGAATAGAGTTATTGGAGCGTTAGTAGATTATCTGAGGCATGAAATGTCAATGGCTCTCGTAGAGTGATACCAAAAGTTTGTTGCATTTGTTCTCTTGTCTCTTGTGCTCACATGATACCAAATATGGCTTGCTTTATGTATAATGTGTACAGTTTCTTTTTAAATGTATTTACATTTATACTAAGAATACAACATAGTTCAATTTCTGATACTGTGTGTTTATAAATGAAATTATGCAGTAATTATTTATTATTATTTTGAAATATATATATGTTAACATATTCAATTTGCTTTAATTATTTTATTAGATTTGAAGCTTAGTTTTTTAAATTTTGTTCAGTTAGATTATGAGTTTTTTTAATTTATTTATATTATATTGTAAAAGATCAATATTTTCAACATGTTCATTTTAAGAACAATTATTATTAAAATATTTCTTTTATGTTTTTTTTTATTGTGCAATGTGCAAAGATTTGTTGTATCGCATATATTTCATACATGCTTTGTTTAAAATACGCAAAAAATTTTGTTTTAATTTTATTTTTGAAGATGCCTTTGCAAAATCTGTCATATCTTATTCATATTGAACTCTCTGCAATTAATTATTAATATTTGGGGAAATACTAAAAATTTTATTTATTTTTACTATTGAAGCTTTAATTTTTTGTAATGTTTTCTTATTAATGAATTCTGTATTAATATTGTTGTATTTTTTTTATAAAAAAACATTTGATACTTGAAGAAATAGTTAAAATACAAAAATTTAAATCCCTTAATAATACTATGGAAATGTGTGTGTGTTTGAGTATAGCGAAAAATATAAGATTAATGTTTAAAAATCAAAAAGCTTTTATCTTTTGAAACAATAAATTTCTCTCTTTTTGTATATTAGAGATTTGTATAATCTTTTAAATAAAATTAGTATTGGAAAAAGTAATATAAAAAATAAAGTCATATACTTTTTATTAAAAATTACTATTTTCATTTCTTTGGGATTGAATAGTGTCTTTTTATATTTTTATTAGCACAATTTGTTTACTAATATATTAGACATTATTTATTAGTCAGAATAATTTCCACATAAATTTCGATGCATACTCATTTTTTTTGTTGTTGTTAATTACATTCAGATATATTTAGTGATATATTAGCTTCTAAATAAATTTTTAGAGCTTGTAAAATTGATGTATACATATGAAATAATCTATTTACATATTTTCTAGTACGTTATTTTGCTTTGCCTTACTTCAATTTTACTAAAAACTTTTTTTCCTTTTCTTTTAGTGTAGAGCTTTGCTGATATTCTCCTCATGTGTGTGTGTGTTTGTAAAAACAAACTTTTGAATTATACCGGTGAATAAAATTAATTTTTGTATTGAATGATTTTAAGTTTTTTATGATGAGAGGGAAAATGTATTAACTTTTATATATGATGGTGTTTTATTTTATAGAAATAATATAACTCTTGAAAACTTTTAATTTTATTATCAATATATGCATCTGAAAATGTGTTAATTTTTTTTCTTTTGCAAGGCTTTCTTTAACAAATAAAATTTAAACTATGTAAATTTTTTTATATACTTTCATAAGTTTCAGTTATTTGTCATGCCTTCTAAAGAACCATTGTTATTGTTTCATTTATTTTTATAAAGTGAAAAGATTTTTCTTCACTTGTAAATATGGAATGAACTTAAGTTTAAAATACCATTTGTTAAATTACTTGTTTTGTATTTTAAATCTGAATGTTAAATGATTGTGTGTTATGTATCTTTTATACAAATTTATGACAAATGCATATATTCTTAGATTTACATATGTTATATATTTAATATTTACCCAATCACGATAAACTTTAATTAAAAAACAAGACTTTTCTCTGCTTCAAAATTTTCCTTTGGTACTATTAAATTTTAATTTAATGTGTTAAAATTACATTTAGCATATACAAATAAAAATTTGTTCTAATTCATAAATTTCAAGGCATTTTTATTTTAAATGGTCATAATTGAATCCTCTTTTTCTTCTTAGTGCTTGTTCAGAATTGTTTTTTCATGTTTGTTGAACAGGGTACTTCATGTTATATATATGTGCATTTCTTTTGTTCAATATTTAATTTTTTTTCTATAACATAAAAATTATGTGCTTCCTTTATTATTTGTAGCATAATTGAAAATTTTTAAAATTTCCCATTGATTATGATTTGGAATAATTAATAAACATTTTTTCACTGTGTAATTCAAAACGTACAATAATGCTGACTTTCAAAGATAATTAATTCAGTTTTAAGTTTGATATTAAATTTATAAAATTATGTTTGCACTGCATACATGCCACATCACTTGAATGATTTTTTTTTACATAAAAATCATGTAAACTTTGTAAGTGTGTCATTTTTAAAAATAAATATTATATAATTTGGTACTTTATAGACTAATTTTTTAAAAAAGTTTATATATTTTTTATAAAAAGATAATTGATGTATTACCATAATATAGTTTTTATGTGGTAACAGTGTATATATTACAGGAATTTTGTCATTTGTTTCTAGTTAGGGGATTATCTAGATTGATTTATGTTTATCCAAGTAATTATCATGTTCGTATATGGCAACTGCAGTATAAAAAGGTGCAGAGAAAACTGCTGAAAAAAAGATCATATTTCAACCTCAAAATTTGTATGGTCTTGGAAAATTTTTTTAACTTACCATTACAAGTTTTTGTCACAAAACTTTGAGTTTTGTAACTTCTAATATGTCTAAAATTTTTTTAACACATTTTCCTTCCATGTTCTCTGCTTTTGTTGTTGTTATTAATCCTAGATTGTTTAGCAATACTAGGCAATATTCATGAATCCAAAGATCTTTAAAAAGTCTAAAAAAAGAAGAGGGTTCTGAAGGACCTCATCCTTTGTAAAATTCTAACAAGCCAAGATATGAGCAGCAGAGAAACAGATTGGACTAACACTAATGGCACTCCTGGAAGAGCTGACCCTGACAAAAAGAGAGTGCTTTTATATGGCCATTCATAAATTCTCGTGTTCATTATTCATGTCTGATATTTCCTAGGCACAATATTTAACAAACCACCTAGATTTCTTCCAAAGATGATTAGTTGATTGAGATCAATCTTAAGGGAGGATAGTTGCTAAATGCAAGAGTTATAGTTGGGCTCACCCCCAGTCCTGGCCAAGAAATTGGCCTCCTCATTACCATCAATCCCCACATGGGATAGGATTCACTGAAAATGTACACTATGATTAGAAGAAACCCGATCAAGAAGATTTAGGATCTCTCAAAACTATGCTGGTCCCCAATAGATGCCCAATTGGGAAGATGCTGAACTGAAGCATGGCTATCAGTCAGAATCCAAGCATCATGAAATTGATCCTCAGCTTCACATACAAACCCCTTCTGATAGCAATGAGCTCCAATCTAAAAACTGAACAAAAGTTTGGATTTTTAAACTTTATGCTCATGGCACTGATAGGAGTTAGAATGTGTACTCCACTACCAGATATTTGCACATGCTACCATCAGTATAACTCTTTAACGATGTCTAGGAGATAATGTGGATTGTTTCAAAAACCAACTATTTGATGAGATCTGAAATCTCGGAGCATTTTACACACAACTCTAATTGTGAGTTCTTTATATAAATTAACTTCAAGTTTCAGATCTAAGTCCAGGGGCATAAAGAATGAGGTTCCACATTAGCAGAAGGTAAACCCAATGTGTTTTTACTAAAAAAAAAAAAAGGGTTTTGTTTCTTCAAGCGTTTGATGCTAGTCCAGTCAGGAAGCTATGCTTCTCTTCTCTGCTTTTAATGGTTAACTTTAAATATATTTCAACTAGAATTCCTTCATTTAGTCCTTACTTATTATATTTTAAACCATTTTTGAATTTTTCTGAATATTTAGTCCAAACATAGTCAAACAAATTTTAATTATCTTTAAATAGTTATCAAAATTTTCTTCATATATCAAAAAAATTAGTGTTAAACTTAAATTCATTGTACTATCTTCTTCAGTCTATAAATTGCAGTGTTTCTTCTCCCCTTACTTATAAACACAAAGCCGGCTGGGTTGCGTGGCTGATTTGTTGTTGGCCTTTTGCAACTAAGGTTGCAGATTCTACCCTGAGACAGTGGATTTTCATGATGCAGAAAATCGACTGCGGCTATGTCGTATGATTATACGGCATGTAAAAGATCCCTAGAGCATCTGTTTGGCTTGGTTGCTTTTGACAATCCTAGTACAAGTTCGCATCATCAGAGCTCAGGTGCCTCCTTCTAGGAAAGAAACTGGGCATCAAAATTTACCTATAGTGATTGGTATCTGCCTGTATGGTGCCACATTAAAAGAGATACCAGCTTCTGGGATAGACTTACTAGGTCTGCAATAATACGACACCAATCCACAGCCCATTAGAAATTAAAAAAAAAAAAACTTAACACAATTGCATAAAATGATTCACACAAATATCAAAATGTTTATTTGATATAAATTTGAAAATCAAGTGTGAGATGTAAATAATAATGTAGATTCAAGAATAGCAAAATATAGAATCATCTCAAACTTATTACTGTAACTCGATTCAACTTAATATAATTTTTGGTCAAATCCTTATACTCTAATATTGAGTCTTCACACATGAACTTCAGATTTCTTTCAGTCATTTAATGTGAATAAATTAATATTTCGTGTGGAAAGTATTTTAAATATTATCCTGCTGGTAACATCCTTATCAATCAGATAGCATATTGAATCATTTTTTTTATTCATACCAGCATGAATTTTATTGCAATAATTAACACTGGTGAATAAGCTTTATTAAGTTTTGTAAATATGCTGATCTCTTTACTCACCTCCACATTTTTAACAAAATTTTTATTACATGACCACTGGAACCAAACTTTATAAATTTTTCTAGTCTCGTAGTACTCTTGTCTAATTTCCACATATTGCTGGGGACACTAGTCTATCAAAGAGCTGTGCAAAAGCCAAGTGGTCATAGTAATGGCCAATGCTACTTTTGGTGCTATTAAAGATATTTGCAGAGGAACTGATGCACTTTAAATCTGTTGAGGTTCAAGGTCCTCATGTTAGTGCGGACAATAGGAGAGAAGTGCCAGCTTAGATATTGACCTTGTCATTTGATGTAGGTTCAAAATTATGAGCTCTATCACAAATAACCTTCATATTGCTTTGAAGTGCAACCTTAATAAACAATCTGCCACATAGCTGTTAAAATAGTTCCATCTACCTCTTAAATACTTTCCTAAATGTGTAATATTGTGGGGAAAAATTAAGTTGAACTAGAAATTTTTTCAAATGAATTATGTAGAGACTTTGCAAATGGATGTGTAAAATTAAATTGCTGGGCAATGGAACAAATTATATAAAATACAACATATGATATTTCAGTTTATTTACAAAAATCAATATTGTATTTTGTGTCCTCAAGTAAAATATTATATATCTTCTCAATTTCAAGTTAAAATTAAGACTAAAATAACCTTACATGTTTGGAATAATCAAAATTGTTATATTGTATGGAAATAAAACTATTTAGCAATGTTTTTAAAAGTAAATTTATTTATAAAATTCGAGATTAAAAATAATCATAGAAAGAATAATTTTTTAAATTTCATTACTAACTAAATTTCAAATTAGTGTCATTAGAAATGGAAATTAAAGACCATAAGATCTTTTTAAACTAACTCCTTGAATTGAAGCAGATTGCAATTTTATGTATGAATTATGAGCTGTATTAATGTATTACAAATATATTTGAAATGGAAGCAATGTAAGTAGCTACGATTTAAGATTTATATATTTTTATCTATTACAGTAATTATTAATAAATTTTGGCTGTATAAAGATTGAAATTCATGAATACTGTTCCACATTTTGCTGAGGACATATAGTATGAATAGTGTCATAACACTAATCTTGCAGTGGTAATAAATTACAGGAATTTTAATCAATAACTAATATTTGTGATTGTAATTTCTGGATGATATCCAAGTACGTAATGTTTAGCCAAAATGAGTGTTAGTTATTTTCTAGCTACTGAGCTGATGTTGCTGCTCTGACAAAATTTTGGTTGTTTTTATACATTAAGATATGACTAAAGCAGAAGTTCGAAAATTTTTTTTCTTTATATTTTAAAGCAGACTAATATCACATTCAAAACAAAACTTTTAAAAAAATTCACTGAAATAAATAATTAGATTTATTGTAGATGCAATTTGTAATGTAAGCTTTGATTTTTAAAAAATGTCATCAGATTATTTTTTAAGTGAAACAGTACATAGTTAATGTAATGTACAAATAAATATAATTTTAAATTAATAATGATAAGCATTAAACATAAAAAAGATCCTTAATGTATTTTTAAGTAATGGTTTTTAAATATATACTGTAACTGATACACTTTGAAAAGATTCAGCAGTGTATATTTCTCATCAATAAGGTTTGAAGAATATTAAATCAAATTTAGATATCTATATTTATATAAAGATTTCTATTACCATTTATTTCAAATATTTAAGAGAAAATTGTGAACATTAATCAATATGAATAAATCGAACCAAGCCGACATATTTTATTAAATAACTATAAAGTTTTACTATAATTAAGAAGATGGATTTCTTTAAATACATTTCCAATTTAATAATATTCCAAAGCACATATGTTCAATTTTTTTAATTCCCTTACCTGTAAATTACAAATACAGGATTTTCATACAAAATATACATAACATATCTGAATTAAATAACATGCTGATATATATATATATATATATATATATATATATGGCATTTGTTATGGCACCATTGAATCTACTATAAATTGCACATAAAGATCTAAACACTTAACATAATAAATCAAGTCATTTTCATCACATATATATTCTACAACAGATTTTCTTCATAAAAATATAATTTACACTTAATTATGGAAGCCCAATTTTTGTTGCATAATGTGCACTAAATAGTAAACTATGACTAAATAGTAAAAGTTAACAAAAAAAAGATCATGCCTTTCAAATCAGCATGAATCCAATCATATTTCAACTTTGTATTACAGTTTAGAAAGAGGTAAATTCTGTTTAGTGATGATCTTCTTAACTATTCTTTTTGCTTCTTGTGCTGTACCCCACGACAATGCAACCCCATGACTTCCATGACCATAATTGTTTACAATCTGTAAAGGAAATAAAATTAAATTTAAGTGTAAAAATTGCTGCATTTGTAAATATCAAATAATTAAGAGCAATCAGTATGAGTGTATATTATAACCAATCAGCTTGTATCATTTATGATAGTCTGGCTTTGATTATTTATTAATTTGTTTTTAAATGATATAAAGGCTATTGGTGATGGACTGAATAATTCACAATTGTCTGGAGGAAAAAGAGCCAATATGTTGAGATGAAAGGATTAAATAGAGTAACAGTTGTTGTCGCACTTTATATCCAACTAGTCTCAAAATAAGCAATTCCTTTTGCACAGTGTAATGAGCAAATTTGAAACACCAGTTGAGGTATTGACTTCATATTTTTGATTAAAAATAATTGGATCCACAGTTATAAAATTTCAATGTACAACAAACAAAATAAATTAAATCAAAATTAGTATGGAATAAGGAGCAAAAGGTCTAAAAAAAGTACTGCAAAATAGAACTAGTAATGAAAAGAAGTTATTGATATATTAAATCCTTTAAGTATTGTTCAAATTAAAATATTATGAAGCATTTCTTTAAAATTGTGCAAAATGGAATATTTCTGCATTCAGCTGAACAAAAAGAAAATCCTGCACTCTTTAGAAATTACAATGGAAATCACCAAACTAAAAACTTAACTATGCACTAAAATTAAAATTTTCAACAATAATATAAAAATAGATTTATGTTCAAAATAGTTAGCTCATTACCATTCTATAATCATCACCATATGGAACAAAGATAGCATCAACTCTGACAGATGGGCGATACGGTCGAAGTCCAACCCAATTGTAGAGAATTTCAGCTTTCTAACAAAAAGGAAATAAATGTAAATCTTAAAATAGAACATTAAAAAAGTTATGATTAGATTGTTCCTCCCTTCCTTCCTCAGTGGCTCGACAGCCCAGGGTGGGCCTTGGCCTTCTCAAGAAGCCTTTTCCAGGCCAGCCTACTTGCTAGTGTTCTCCAATTCTTAATTCTCAAAACTAGAACATCTTTTTCTAGGCCATTAATCCATCTAAGATTTGGCCTGTCCTTTCTTTGTGTGCCAATTGGTTGGGCATTGAAGACTTTTTTAGTGGTGCGGTTTTTGTCCATTCTGACAATGTGACCTGCCCATTTAATTCGTAAAGAGATTGTTCATATTCAAAAAAAATTAATGAATATGTTAAATTTGTATACACTACAATTTTAGATTTTTCACACATACTCCTTTTATTTGTTTGCTTTGATTACAATAGTCATAATGATTTATATCAACATCTATAAACTTGATTGTTAATCATGATTGCTTTCATTGCATTGTTGCAAGTATCTAATTAAACTAACCAATTATAAATTACACTCAAGACAATACACTATTTATACATAAATCATTATATAAAATCTAAACGAGAAAAGGAATTTCTAATGTAAAACACTTTCAATTAAAAATGGAAAAAAAATGAAGATAAAAAATAGCTGATAAAACTAAGAGAATTTTTTTTTTTTTTTGCAAATAATTAAAGCATTTGATTTTAAAAAGAAATTTAAAAAATATATCATCATTGTTACCTCTAAACTAGGAATTAGCTCAATGCATGTATTCCAAATATACTGCTGCTGGTATTTATTGACTTTCATATTCCAACTTCCATAATCTTTCACACCTCCCAAGGTTACATAATCCACACTATGAAATCACAGATTTTGAATTAAAAGTATATATAAGTAATTATTTTTGAAAAATAGGTAATCCTTGAGCAGCACAGGAAGATTATATTCTAAAATTACTACTCATAAAAATTTTACTACATAACATTCAGATGGAATACAAAATATATATACATTAACATATTACATATATGTACATCTTACATTATTTTTTTGTAATTACAAATAACATTCACATTGAAAGTATAGTATTTTAAATACTCAAAATCACACACATATGTAAAGTAAATGATTTAATCTGCATACATTTAGAAATTAAAACCTATATAGTTTAACCTTTATTACAATCTTATGATTTATTTTGTGTGTATGTGGTTGGACAGGTAAAAAATTACTTCTTTTAAATTTCTTTTTTCTTCTATTAAATAAAATAAGTATAATTCTTGATATATTAATTTTTGAATATTTGCACAGTTTTTGCATTTCATAAGAACTTGGTGGTGAATTTTTGAAAAACAAGTTTATCCCCCCCCTTTCCTTTCCCAATGAATACAACATCAGAAATTTGAAATTTTCTTGTGTTTACATTCCTGATGCTTCAAAAATTATGCTTCAGAATCAGAAATGTGGTACTAATTTAACAATTCACAAAAAAATTTTGTAGAAAAAAAAATTTAAGGTACTTTGAGATCACTACAAAATTTATAAAAGAGAGTCTACATAAGAAATAAAACATTTTCTTCTCTTTAAAATCTATATTCAACCTTAATACAGAATATTGAAAAATTTATATCATTTCATTATTAAAGATATGTTACAAATTTATAGATTAAATGGAATAGACTACAGTAAGAAAACAGTTTGGTTAAATAACTAATTCAAGGATTACTCTTTTAGGAAATAAATTATTAACCAACATAAGAACAATAAGCACATTGTATCATTATGCAGACAAGGACATATATTATTTCCAATTTTTAACATAAAGTTGGTCAAAGAATAATACATAATTTATAAACACATTTAAAAAATATTTTTACTTAAATCTCTTTGAAATTTACGGTATAGAACAGAAATTTCAATATAAGTAGATGCCATTCTATGAAGACTTACAGAATAAAACAATACATTTAAATGAATCATTTCACATCTTAAAACTAATTGTTATTAATGGGTTATTTGATTCGGTTTAGAATAATACCATAATGTATTATGAGCAAATATTAAAATACTTTTTATCTTATACAAAAGAAAAGGCTTTCAAAATGCAGTTACGAATGTTAAGTTTTAAATAAAATTTTAAATAAAAGAAATATACTGGTAAAGAATTAAAGATATTACCAGGAAAGCAATAAAATTTTCAAAACTATTTTTAAATATCCACAGGCAATATTTACCCGGGAATAATGTATACATCATCAGAATAATAGAAATGTTTGATCCAAGGAGCTTTAACCTAGAATATTAAATAATAGTTTAGTTAAGAATGATTTTGAAAAATATAACACCTAAAATTTTGAATTAATGAATAAATTCTCTGAAAAAAATATTTTTGTACAAAAAAGTTCTTTAAAAAAAAAAAGAAGAAAATAATTTTTGTAAAAAGATAAATGTGTTCCAGTTCATGGCAATTTTTTCTACAATTTTTTTCCGTTGCTGTTAAGCTCCAAATTTAAGGCTGAGTGTACATGTTGTACATATCAGATCTATATATAATTTTTGATAAACTTCAGTTAAATCAACAAAGAAATTGAGTAAGATTTAAGTTAAAATTACTTTTAACCCCTTAACTGCCATGAGCGCATATTTACGCCTCACTCATCAGGTGCGTCAACTGCGTATATATATGCATTTCAAAAATACAAACCTTTGCATTGTGCTGCGATCTGTAAAACTACTCTGAAAGTTTTGGAATTCAAAACAATGACCTTGATAGTGTTTGCATAGGATATACTTATTGATCTCTTTTCTGTTTTCCCAGTACACCATATAAATATGCGCACCTGTATGAAAAATGGTAGCACTAAGGAACCAATTACGCACAACTTTTACTCCGCAGTTAAGGGGTTAATCTACATAAAAAACACATATACAGTTAATTTTCATATAATGTAGAAGCATGAGATTTACATTTTCATTTAGTCACGTATAGCCAGCTAAGAACTATTACAAATTAATGTGTTTCAGAGAGGAGCAAATTGATTGTTTTCCTAATTTTTGTGTAGTAGAAAAGTAATACAGCTATAGAACATAAAAGAAAAAAATTATAAAACAAACTTTGATTGTTTGTCCTCTGATTGGGGTAAGCATATCGTCTTGAAGGAGATCCTTTGCACCTAAACCGGTACAGTTTACAATAATGCTATAACTGTCAGAAATCTAAAAGAAAAAAATAGCACATTATGACATTAATCTCAAGATAAAAGGAAAGAAAAAGTTTTAAAGATCTAAATACCAAAATAACAGAAATTGATGTTTTATATTATTTTATTACAATTATTTAAAAATGTGTTAATACATGTACTGAGCGGCTAAATTATCATGACTACTTAACACTCACACATAGATCAGCGATAACTTCATGTTGTTGCCACTAGAGGGCAAGATGACAATTAAAAGGGAATGCAGGAATAGTGAACCATCACTTGTACTGTGCTTTTTGCGAAGAAATGGTGAAAAACATTATTTAAATGAGTTTGAATGCAGGATGATTGTAGGCACTTGAAGTGTCAGAACCAGTATCATCAAACGACTGCACTTGTGAAGAGTTCCAGATAATGCTTCTGAACTGTTTACCGCACATTAAAACTGTATTGGCTTTTGCTAGCTAACGACCTGATCAAAAATCTCCACTGTCAGCTTTGAACAAGAGCAGATCTCAAGTTCACAAAGGAGTACAAAGATTGAATAGTAGATGATTGGAAACAGTGGCTAACACAATCACCAGATCTCAATCCAATTGAGAATTTGTGGGATGAGATAGATTGAGGCATCAGGCAGCCGGATTCAGTACCATCCAATCTGAAGACATTGGAAAGTGCCATTATCTGGATATATATCAGATTCCTCATACCACCTACCAATATCTCATAGAGTCTGTACCATGAAGAATTTAAGCAGTATTAAGGAAAAAAGTGGTCCAATATTGCATCGAAAGGGTGATTATAATAATTTGGCCACTCAGTGTATGTGCACTTTCATAATTCATAATCTGTGAACAATAAACAATTTTGTTCGAAAAAACTTTACCTCTTCAAATTTAGAAATATGTTTCTTAATGATTGTACCGCCATTTTCTTCAAATCTAAGAATAATAAAATAGGAAAAAAATATTATAAAATACTTTAAAAAACATAATGCAGCCTATGGATTTAAATTATTACAATTATATTAAAGAGAAAAAATATTAATAATAGCAATAAAAATATCTTTCTTTATATAAAAAACATTAAAATAGAATTATAGAAAAGGATAGTTAGTCTAAATTATATTGAAGACTACATACTTTGTTTTCATCCATGGTAAATAATATCTACAATCAATTACAGGTGCTGTGTAAAATTGTCCACCCCTAAAAATCATTACACAAATCTTAAAACATTAAAAGTGGATTAAAATACTTGAAACTGTTCAAATAAGCAACTTTATTGTTATGAGAATAATTCATTACAAAAATCATAGTAGAAATCAGTAATATTATTTACACATTTTGCCCAATGATATGTGATCTTACGATCAAAATTAGATGTATAAATAAAAATGGAAAAAATATCATAATTGTTAAAATATAAATAAAATCAATTACTTTAATTCAACTGGAAACAATTTCAGATCCTTTTCATTGAGTTTTCTCCAATCAGGTAATAAATCTTCAACCAATTTATTCTATATAATAGAATTCAAAATATATATTTTTAATTTTTAATGTTTTATAACACTTAGAAATATTAATATAAAAATTGTACATAACAATGATTATAAATTTATATTTGATACTACACAGCAGGATTTGAAACTCTAAAAATTAAATAATGTAATTAGTGCAATCCTAATAAAATACAAAATGATGCTAACCTTAAAGGAAGAAAATATTGAGCTCAAATGATAGCCTGATACTAACTGTATTCCTGTCTGAGAAGAATCTGATGATTTGATTATGTTCATAAAGTGGGAAAGTGAGTCCTTACACCAGGTTCTAAATAATAACAATAATTAAAAACTGCTTTTTTTCAACTACAAACAGGATTAACAAAAACAAACTTTAATACATTACTTATAAATTTAAAAATGTTTATATTAAATTGCAAATAAAATTATACGAAATAAATATTTTTTTATTTAATTAGTCTGGTACTACAAGAATTATTATTTTTATTATTACAGTATCTCAATATTCATCCCCTTTAGAACAAATCTTGAACTTTCCTTACACAGTAGTGGTGCTACATTAAACATTTAGTAGCAAGAGTAGTGATACACTAAGCACAGTGACAGAAGATAGCTTGATAAACTCTCAAGTGTACCAGAAACTACCTGCTGGCCACTGAGTGACAGTGTTCTAAGTATTAGTCAGGGTTTTTTATTTCTCGCAAAATAAATGATGAGCCAAATTATTGCCGCAAATTTCTTCAAAAGCTTGGTGTTTCTTAAAGCAAAACAATTTATAAGATTTCATCAGGTGTTATATGAAGGTAACACAAATGAATGAGTGGTTCAACTGATTCAAAAATGGTTGCACATCAATAGAGAGTGATTGGCATTCTGGAAAGTTACAAATTACAAAAAAAATAGCTATTGTTGAATGAGTAAAAAATCTGATAGAAAGGATTATTATTTGACCATGTGAGAGATTTCTAAAGAGGTTAAGATCAGTAAAGATTCAACTTTATAATAATTTTGTGTCACAATATGAATGTGGCCATGGTAGCCTAGTGGTCAAGGTATCAGATCATGGCTGGCGTGTCACAAGTTCGAACCCAGTACAACTAAAGACCTGCCGTGTTAGACCAGGTGCAGAGTGGCAGCAAAATTTGTGCCTAAGCAACTGCCAGCAGAACAGAAAGAACTCTTCCGGGCAAAAAGTAGAATTTCAGTCATTTTCGAAACTCCCTACTCTCCTGGTGAGGATTTTTGTTACCTTGTTGAAGAAGAGAAGAGATAATGCAGAGCACAATGGCAGAAATAAAGATCATTCTAAAAGTGTTTTTAGCAGTGGAAGAGTCAGTAAGTTGAGTGTGTGAAACAGCAAGAGACTTATTTTGAAGGAAATTAGGGTCCTAATCCCATCACCTAAGTAATAAACTTTTCATGGCCAAAGGTAGAATACTTTTTAGACAGCCCACATACAGCCAATTTAGACATGAAAATTCTTTAGAATATGGCATATAATGGCAAATGGTGCCCATGTACATATCTTAGTCGACTGAATCTGATTTTGACATAAAAACTAACTCTGAAGGAAGATTAGAACCTGGGATCTTCTATTCCGTAAGCGAGTACTTTAAAACCCATGCTATAATGATCATCAGAACATGGAGACTATTACTGACTTGTATAGATGCCACTGCCACACACTCTCCTGCCACTGATTTGGCAAATAGGTGAACAAACAATACTGTGGCGAGCATGTGAACATTTGCATCATGATGTGTGACAGCTTTGTTGGTTGTGCCATGTGTCTGATGGCTTGGTTGCATTTACGGTGGATAGATGGCACCATGACTGCTGCAGTTCTCTATGCACGGCCAGGGTCACCAATGAAGGAGGTTAAGAACCTGGGACCTTTTGTTCTGTAAGCTAGTACTTTAGGAACCATGCTATAATGATCATCGTAGCATGGAGACTATTACTGGCTTATATAGATACCACTGCCACAATTCTCAGAGAGTTTTGGAAATATCACTTTACTATTTTACATTGCATATGTCACTGACAAGGTCTTATAATTTCTACAGAACACTGCAGTCCGCTTGGAGAAATTCGTCATTGAAAGAGACTTCGAGGCTGAGTTAATTATAAAGCTTATTGTTTTCTGCACAATTCTATAGGTTTGATGCATATGAAGCTGATATAAAAGAATCAGTGGAGGGACACAGGGAACAGCTGACCACTGAGGAACTTGAGAAAGAAAAGCACAAGGATAAAATAAACATTCTTTCATATTTTGTGTTTTAGAACTAAGCAAAGTTTCTATAATTTTATACAATTTCATCAATGTGTAATATAGTAATATCAATAGGTTGTTTTTGTATAGCAATGGGTCAATAAGTTTTCCTTTATTTCTTAAAGAAAAAATTTGTTTGGTATAAATCCAAGCATCTGAAATGAATTCAGGATATAAACTGAGTTATATTGTACTTTAAAAAGATGTCTCCAAACAAAAGTATTATTAATAAATAAAAAAAAATAAGAAAAAAATATCAATAACTGATAGAATAGGATACCTGATTAACAAGTATTTGTAGTTATAGATCCTTTACTTTTAGAGTTTTTCCTTCTTCCAAATCTTAAGCAGAAAGAAATTCTTTTAGAAAAAACTATAATTATAAATTTTGTTTAATGCATATGATTAAGCATATTTGTATTTTTTAAAAATTTCCCAAACAAATACAACTAATTTGATAGCCAAAAATACTTTCATTAAAAAACTTATAAAACAAGTATCATATTCAACATAGTGTCAACGATATACTAAAATTACAAAGAATTAAGATGAATGTGATATTACAAATATTATAGGAACAAGCATATTTTATGGAGTTTTTTATATTTAAATAATTTTATAGAATTATTTACAAATGCACATAAAAGGTGTAATAATAATAATGTTTGTAATAAAACTCAGAAATTTGTATTTTTATAAACAATTAAGTTATATTATTTATTAACCGATTTAATATCTTTGAAAAATCAGAAAATTTTCGAATCATATATAATAATAGCAACAGAAACATTCAAGATTAATTACTCCTTCTAAAAATTTCTAAGACATGTATCCAAACACACAGTTAATATTTGTCAACAATATACTATTTTTAGCACCCTTTTATAAGCTTCACTTGCATGTAATGGAATCTTTGAACTCAATTTCTACCCACTTTATAAGGTCAGCATAATTCAAAATTTTGCACACTTATCAGGACCAATGATAACACAATAATTTAATAATTTTGTTTCATTGTCCCAATCAGGATGATCAGGATTAACGATTTTCCATGTTCAGATCCCATCCCGCATCTGACCTCTAATTTCAGATTCCATTTCTATATTTGGCGACTAAAAGATTAAGTTACAACTTAATTCGATTAACTATAAAAAGGTGTTTTTAGTTTTTTTAAACTGTAATTTATTTTTACCTTACTCTTTCGGTATCATCATGAACATTGATATCAGGGCGAAAAATTCCTCCAGAACCAGAACTCAAAGTTTCATCATTAAATTTATCAGCAAAAATTGTTACATAAGCCAATGGAAATCCTTCCTGGAGACTTAGTGCAGTAGAAAGACCAACAACACCAGCCCCAATAACAGCAATGTCTTTACCTTCCAGCTCCATCATCTAAAGGCTACATTAGTAAATAAATCAAGTAAACTTGTATTAAAAAGTAATGACAGTGAAAAATCTAAATATATATCTCAATAAGATGATGATCCAAATAATTTTAACTATCAAATGTTATTCCAAGACATAAAATTGGGAATTTTAAATTAAATGGCAAAATCCTACATTTTTTTATATCTGTCATCCGCACCTAGATCTATCACCATAATCTTCACTAATTTAGTTGAAAGGCAGCTGTTGTTGCCTTAGTTATTGGAATAAGTCATGCTTAGGTTTATGTGCTTATGAAACACACAGATTTGTTATGCTATTATGTTTGTTTGTTGTTTACTATATAGCTTCTGAAAAGAGGCCTAAAGCCTTGAGCAGTTTTGAGACTTCACAGTATTGAATTAACATTGCATTACAAAGTAACACATGGGTTATTGGCAATGGATCTCATAATCTTAACTGCGGTCAAGTTACAAGGATATCTGAGTTGGCACTTCCCTCTCCAAACTGCCACACCTCACCAAAGAGAAGATATTGAGCCTTGACAGATTTAGCGTACATTGGTCTCCTCTACATGGTGTGTGGGTGTCAGTGTATATAAGATAACAGTTTAACTGTAAACTTAAAGTATAAAACTAAGAATATTGTAAAATATACAAAAATTGATAAAGAAATTACTTTTGACAGCCTTTATTTGGTTTTTAATACGGATGCCATACTAATTTTTTTATGAGGCCTATTTTAATTCCTACTATTAGTTCACTCTCTCCCTATTTATATAGGTAGGCTGTTTAATAAGTAATAAGACTAATTTTACTGCTGTGAAATCACTCATCGGAATGTAAATTTCTGTGGCATAAAAAAGTTTGTTGTCTGTATAAACAAAAGCTACTAATAGATAGCATGTACTAACTCATGTTCTTGAGTATTACATGATTGAACTGAAGCATGTTTGCGGGTGCCTACGAGATGCGGCCAGTTATCGAAATGGAAGCGCTGTTGGAACAACGTTATGCGATTCAATTTTGTGTTTGTCTGCAAAAATCAGCCTTGGAGACCCTTGATACGATACATGAAGCTTTCAATGATGAAGCATTGCTGGCATAAAGCTTTTAAGAAAGGAAGGCAAAATGTGGAAGATATTGAATGTGAGGGACGACCTTTAACGTCCATCACAGAGACAATGATTAACATAGCTGTGATTATCATCAAGGAGGATTGCAGACTTACAGTATATTAAATCAGCTGCATGCTCTCTTGAATATTTCTGTAGGAAGTGCTCGCTCAACAATGGCAGAATATTTGCAACTGAAAAGTGTTTGTGCGCAATAGATTCCGAAATTGTTGACACCTGAGTAAATGCAGCATTGAGTGGATATGTGCACAGAATGGAAAGAAAGACTGGAACAATAAGGCAACAATTTCTTAATACACATCATCACAGCAGACAAAGCTTGGTTGTATCATTATGACCCAACCAAAAAACAACAAAGCAGTGAATGGAAGCATCCATTTTCGCCGACTCCCATGAAAGCAAAAACTGTGAAATCAGCTGATAAAGTTATGACCATAATTTTTTTTTAATATGAAGAAATTGTGTATCAACACGCTGTCGAACCTGGTACTACCATAAACAGCTCATACTACGCGAATATACTACAAACAATGGTACAGTCCGATAAAAGAAAACGTCCATTGCTCCGAAATGGCTTCTTATTGCCCCATGACAATGCCAGACCATGTATTGCTCGTTGCATACTGGATGTTTGCAGCAGAACAACCAAGAGATTTTGCCACACCCTCCATACAGTCCTGATTTTGCTTCATGCGATTTCTGGCTGTTTCCTTAACTTAAGAAACCATTATGAGGCAAACATTTTGCAAGCAACAAAGCATGTGTAAAGACTGTGGAGGCAGTTTCCAAAAAGCTATCATAAAACAGACTTTTACATGTTTTTAAGAAGTGGACAGAACGTTGGGATAAATCCATTATGTGACACGGAAGTTATTTTGAAAAATACCATGTAAATGACAATGGTTAAAGGTATTCTTTTTTTTAAAAATAATTTTAGACTTATTTCTTATTGAACAGTCTTCCTATATATATATTTATATATATATCTTATTCAAATTTTCAATCCTTAATAAAATGCTTTTTATTCATTCCCTGGAGTTCAAATACATTTTTTTAAACCTGTAGTAGATGATGCTTGATGTTAATACAGTTTTTTCAAATATTAATTCATTCATTAAATTTAATTTTAAATTTATTCTGCATTATTTCTGATGAAGTTAGATCTATCTGTAACAGATGGCACCAGTAAGTTTTTCTAACGAAGTAGGAATTGACTCTTAAAAACTTTCTTTTATATTACTTGTTTAATATTAAGTTTCTTTTATACATATAAATTTATTTTTTAAATTTTTAAACATAAATAAATTGTATCTTAGCCAGGCTCATTGATTGGTGACATCAACTGGGCAAAATGAATGCATCAAGTAGACAATTCTATTTGGGAAAAGACTTATTTCAAACCATTTTTTTTAAGGGCATTCTACGTCCAGTCACTTTTAATGATTTTCATAATTTTGCAAATATTAAATTTGATAATATCATGGTTGGATAATAGTGATTCTACTACTTTTTATCAAAAGAAAAGTAATTAATGAGTCTGAATTGTGCATAAATGCATATTTGATTGCATCCAAGTATGAATGTTCATAAACTGCAGTGAAAAATGTGTGAAATAAACGATTGTTAGTTTTAAAAGATAATTACATAATAGAATTAGTGAGAATTTTGATGATCTCTGTGACGAAAAAGGTCATTTTTTCTACTAAGTAAAAATTTAGAGCTTATTCTTTTATCTCTACAAATTTCTTGATTATGATTAAAATATATTAGAGCACAACTTTTAAATATTATTTCTAATAAAATTCCTAATTTTTCATTTATTTAAAAGTAATTTAGTTTATTATAATTAAATTAATTCATTTCAATATTCTTATTTATTACAACGATGAAATCCACCATTCATGAAACACAATTACATACTTCAAAATGATCCGATTTTACTTTGCAACAATGTTAGTTCATTAAAACCAGCTGTTGGTCTGATTTGGTGCCATTTTTTGGCACCAAAGAGCAGTTCAATTAGGTTTCCACCAAAAGATATGATTAATAATTTAATAAAAACTATAAATCATTTGAAACTCATTGAAATTCAAATCATCAGAACAAATGCATTGATACAAAAGTAGTAATGCAAACTAATCATAGATGGATAAAATAAAAATATTCAAAATTTTGGGTTAAAGCATAGTTTGGCGATGTCAATTTCTTTTGGCCAAAAATTGCCAAATACAAAGGCCCCTCCTCCTCCTTCATACTACACTTGAGAGAAAACTTTGATATAATACTTGTATATGCATTTAAAATAGAAGAAAAAAATATATATCGTCACTTTTTATATATATATTAGGAACGGAAGGGATCACACCATGCATGTAAGAAACAAAGGTTCACTCCTAGGAGAGCCCACACTCTTGGCACGAATTTCTTCGGTTGGCGATAATTGCGCCATCTTGGTAACCCTACTTTTAAACGCTACATATGGCAACCCTAACTATTTCTAGCATTTTCGTATTTTGTGGGCGCGCATTTCGAATTTCATTTTGTCGTTGGGCTCCAGGCTGGCTGCGTGTGTGAGAAAATATACTTTAGAATTTTTTACTTTGTTGAATGCGAAAGGTAAGAAAGAATTGATTGGTGTATGAAGGAAGGATTGATTGCTTCGAGTTATGAATGTCCTAAATGTAATGATCGGCATGATGTAACATGGTCGGCAATAAAACGCTTTCTTCGAAATTGTACCAGCCACTCCGAATATATGTTCGACCATTACCTCGCAGAATAAATATGGCAGCGCTCATACGATCATTAGCTTAGCGATGAGACCTTTAAGGCTTTTTTAAAATCTGTTGTTACACCGTTCCCTCCACTTGGAAAAGATCACCAGTAAGAAAGTAAGTGCTGTTTTTATATTTTTTTATATTAAATGTTTAATTTCTGTATTGTTTACATATATTTTCATTACACATCCACCTTATTCCACTATATTCCCTTGCCGCCATTGTCGGGTTCGCTTGGCACCATATTGTTCTAGCTTGGCGCTTTTTTCGGTTTGTCGCCAAGGGTGTGGGCTCTCCTAAGATTTTACCGAAACAAAAAATATAATTCATAAAAGCTTTACTCGAAAAAATAATAAAAATATGAAAACGAAACTAATTTACAACTGGCCTTTTGCCAAAAATTATTTTTATTTCAAAGACTTAGGTCAAATGATTTAAATTTTACATTGAAAATATCAAATATATCATCAATTCCAAAAATAAAAATCCACTGATATTTCCAGATCCTTTTTTAAAAATTTTATAAGGTTCATTTGTTTACTTATACACAAAGTAACTTTAGATATGATTTTAGCAAATATTCAACGAAATATGAACCGGAAAAATTTATAAATATTCTACAAGTTAAATGATTACCATGAACCATTATAGACTTTATTTTATATGAGTTCTTTAGAATTGTTGAAACGTTTATTTACTTTTAATTCAGCTGTCTACTCAGTATGGACTTTGAAACCAATGTAAACAAACATATGTGTAAGGAGGTGCTGGTAGAACGCTGTGTCAGAAATAAACCGAAAAATCTGTGATGCTGGCCACCTTAAAACAAAATTTAAAATAATGAGAATACGAATTAAAATTTGTGGATAAATGCAGATAAAAAAATTTCTAGTGAGACAAAATTCAAGACATAAACGCTAAATTTGAAAATAATAAATATTTTGTAAAATTTCTCACTTTGTTTAATTGATTGACAAGGCACAGTAATGAAACCTCTCAACTTTTTTTTAAGTACACGAATACAAGATCAAAGATTTTGTTTCGTGTGTTAATACTAATACTTATATATACATAAATTTTAAATTTCTAGAAGAAATTAAAAATGGGTACCAGTGCTTTTGAAGTAATTTCTGCATTTTACAAAGATTACAAAACAAACACTCCTCAAAGAATCAAGATAATCGATGCTTATCTTTTATATATTTTGTTAACCGGCATCAATCAGTTCATGTACTGTTGCTTGGTGGGAACCTTTCCTTTCAATTCCTTCCTGTCTGGTTTTATATCTAGCGTTGCTTCATTTGTACTTGGTGGTAAGTAAATGTGATTTGTTTTCTTAAACTATGTTTTAACAATTTGTGAAATATTGTTTTTCTAATTTGATTCTAGTTTTTGTTTACATATTCGTAACATTTTGTACTTAAAATCTTCTAATTGTGATATCTGTGCTTGTGTAAAAATGCGAAGGTATTCTAAAAAATAGTTATTAGATAAATAAGAATTTTCGTAGGTAATCCAAAAATGGGTTGAATCCTAGGAGGACCCACTTTTGGTCGCCAAATTTTGAGCGATAAAGGTTACAATATGGTAACCCTTCCATTTCATCCAAAAATTTGGATTTTTAAATCACCTAAAAAATGGCAACCCTAAAAAAGTACAACGGTTTTCGCCTTTTCCGAAAAAACGTCATTTTGACATTTGACTTCGTTTGAGAAGGTCTGCTCTCCACCGGTTGTTGTTAAGAATGGCGTGAAAGGAAATTTATTGAAAGTGAGGCTACAACAGGTTTCTTTGTGCTCCTGGGCACAAAGGGGAAGAAAGAGACATTAGAATGGTGTATGAAAGCTAATTTAATTGCTTCTCGTTATGAATGTCCGAGGTTTAAAAAATATGCGTTTGTAAGAACGAAGGGAACGGTTGACGGCTACGAATGGCGTTGCCGCAACCAGTCGAAAGATAATCGCCACGACGTTGTTCGGAGTATGAGAAAGGGCACTTGGTTTAGCGAAAGCAAACTTGCTATAATAATTATCTTGCGTTTGACCAGATATTGGTTTGGCAAGAGCATGAATGCGTTCGTGGTGAATGACTTGAAAGTTAATAAGAACAGGTCACAAGTTGGTGGATGACAATTTTCATGAATTCCTTGCATCCATCGCAAGGGTGTATCCACCAACGGAACTTGACGAAATGCAAGCGTAAGGTAAGTGCCTTTTAAAATTTTTTAAAATGATTGATTTCATGTATTTCTTCAATTTTATATTTGCGAAACGCCCCTTTCGTCCTTTTTTAAAAATGTAAATCATGTTGTACACACTGGTTTTAGAATGCTTTTTTAAAATGAATTTCATTGCTTTCTCCATTTTTTTCTTTATATAATGATTAATTTAATGTATTTATTCGTTTTCATTTTTGCGAAACGCCCATTTCATCCCCCGCTGACGCATGCGCTGCCCAAGAGTTTTTCGTCATTGACGCCTTTTTGAAAACCTTCAATTTGGCGCTTTTTGGCGAAAAATTTTTTGGCGCCAAAACAGCAGTGGGTCCTCCTAGGATTTTACCAGCAATAAGCACTTTTGATTGCAATCCTGAAAAACTGTTGATGAGATGATTGTATCATTTGAATTTATGTTGCAAAGAAAGATCTAAGAATGTCTGGTATGAAGTCCAGCTATGCATTTTTAAACCAAATTTTGAGTAATACGATTAAAATTGCTAGTAATTGTATGTATAATATTATTATTTACAATTAATCAATATCCATAATGATTTTAAAGTTTTCCTCCCTTTTGAAAAATTATTCAATATCACAGTAGAGCCTTTCAAAGACGTAACAGAGAATCTTAGCGCCCCCCCTGCGAATTCAGGATTTGGACCCCAAATCAGATCTAAAGTTCACCGTTCTTGTATCATGCTCCTTTTGATTTTGTCGCTTTTCGGGAACAAAACACAGTAAAAAACTAATTATTGAATAAATATTTAGCATTAATTAATAAAATTAATCATTAATAACAAATACTTAATTAAATTTTACATACTATATACTTAGAATTATAATCAATCAGAAAAAAATCAAGGGCTTTGGGCCCCCTTGTGTGCGCCACAGGTAGAGATAGATGATTGTTTTCAAGACAAAAAAAGAATGCTAGCAGAATGTTTTTTTGCTAACAGATACATTTGAGGCAATTTGTCATGAAACAAATTAATCATTTTTTACCATGATCCCTAATTGTAGAGTCATTACTTTAATGCATTACCTCTGAGGTCTACAGAGTCTCTCATGTAACATTGAAATTTCCCTCTTTTACAGACTAGGCCTTGTGGAAAAATTAAAAGATGTGCCATACTAGACTAGATTACTAATAACTCCCAATAAAGAAATTATACTAGAATTTGTATTTTAATCAAGAATATTAAGTCGGCGAGGGATGTTCAAAATCTTGGGGTCAGCGATGTCACCCTGATACATAAAGGGGGCCGTGGTGATCAAAAGTTTAAGAACTGCTGCTTTAATGAATTAAATAAAAGAATATTAAAGAGAATGATTGACCATTTTTTCCAGCTGTTTAAATGAGTATATAAGGCAGAAGAACTTGTAGAATTGGGTAGCAAAGTAAACCATGAATATAATTTTGTTGAACCAAAAACTGAAATACACATACGGAACATATTTGAAAAAGTGCAAAATGACAAAATAAAGAAAGGTGCAACATTTGTAACACCTCTTACTAAATTATAATGCATATCTGTTTCAGATTTGTTGTCTTTATAATTAACGACTGCATTTTGACACAACACCCACCCTTCCATTCATGCCAAGTTTTATAACTTAGAGCAGGTGGCTCGGAGACAGTGCACTTGGCTTTGAGGTCATTGGCTATTGTTTGGCCTTGGATCCGCCATGACACTCTGACTGGAAGTCATAATGGACATAGAAGTTCCCCGGGTGACAATTGACGAAGCCTGCCTGATATTGAGAACACTGATGCCTAGGCAGATGACAGGAGAATGACTTCAAGAAAACAATAGCAGCGGGATGGACAAGTGTTCAGATGTGCAGACAAAGGACTGGCGCTGGGTCATTCAAGATAGGCCAGAGTGCTATTGTTAGATCCGCGCGAATAGGACGCTAATGAGTCTGAAGGCCGTGTGCAGACTTTAGTGGGCTGGCCAATGAAAAATGACAAGGGATGTATAGTGGATCCACCCCTGGGGTATAAAAGACTAATTTTTTAGAGAGATCGGAAAGCAGAGATAAGAAATCGAGATTGGATTGAAGTCCAAAGCGGATTTTCCTGGAGTAACAGGAGAGGAGTAGAGGATGAACGCTGGTGGCGTTGTAGAAATTATCCTGCCAACTTCATAGAAATCTGGGGAAGTGTCCTTTGGACAAAGCAGTGATGTGTAGCAATTGAACTCCAACATTAAAGAGAGACTGAAGGAACCAACTTGGCGGAAAGAGACATTTCCATATTGCATTAATATTAACTGTTTTGTTGAGAAAATAAATTTTTCTTTTATTTCTACAATTTGCTGTGAAGCCACCATGCTACTAGTCCACGATGTCACAATAGTTATGGAATGAAATATATTTTTCAGAAAAGTATGTTAATTATATATATACTTTTCAGTTAAATCATTTGAATAAAATTTTTAGTTAACTTGCATTTATATATTGAAATTCAAATGTATTCCATAAATTTTTGCTTCTTAAGAACATTATTACTAGAAAACGTTTGTCAAATTTTGTTTCATATAATTGGTATAAAAATGTGTAAATAAATTCTTTACTTTTTGACTATGAATAAAATCCTAGAATTACAACATTATTTAAAATTGAAAGGGGAAAGTAATAATATTAAAATATATAAGTAATTTTTACTATTTAATTATTCATTATTTCAAAGGAGTGGTCATATTATGAATTAGGTGGCTGCAATAGCCTAGTAAAGCATGAGGTAAACTCCTAGGAGAGCCCCCACCCTTGGCGCCAAACCGGAAAAAGCGCCAAGCGAAAACGAAATGGCGCCAAGCAAACCCGACAACGGTGACAAGTAAATATAGCAGTATAAGATGGATACGCAATGAAAATACATGTAAACAATACAGAAATTTAACATTTAAGATAAAAAAATATAACAACAGCACTTACTTTCTTATTGTTGATCCTTCCCAAGTGGAGGGTCAAGTGTAACAACTGCTTTTAAAAAATTCTGGAAAGTCTCATCGCTGAGTGAGTGATCGCGAGAGCGTCGCCATAAATAATCAGCAAGATAATGGTCGAACATGCCTTCTGCATGGCTGGTGTGATTACGGAGAAAACGTTTTATTGCTGATTAACTTACTATTGGAAAACCACGAATTTTTTCTTATACTTCTGCAAACATGCGTATTCACACCTTTTTTTCGACATCTCCATTCAAATCCATCCAAAACAACACTCTTTTGTTCATTTAATCCCATTTGCTCATTACATTTAGGACATTCATAACTTGAAGCAATTAATCCTTCTTTCATACACCATTCAATCAATTCTTTTTTGCCTCTAGCATTCAATAACGTAAAAAATTCTAACGTGTATTCACTTACAAGCGTAGCCATACTTTCAACCCGGTGCCCAACAACAAAATGAAATTTGAAATGCGCGCCCACAAATGACGAAAATTCCTAGAAAAAGTTAGGGTTGCCATATGTTGTATTTAAAAGCAAGGTTACCATGACGGCGCAATTATCGCCAACCAAAGTAATTCGCGCCAAGGGTGGGGGCTCTCCTAGGAGTGAACCAAGCATGGAAATAGTTAAATTTGTATTTAAAAAAATAATCTGAAATGAATAGGGTTCCCATGGCTGGTGTGTCTTGAGTTTGAGCCTGGAGCTGTTGGAAGACTCGCCGTTTAGAGGGAGCCACTGCGTGTTAAATCTGTCAAGGCTCAAGTGACCTCCCATTGGTGTGGTGTGGAAGATAGGAGAGGGAGTCACTAGCTCAGGTGTTGTCCTCGTCACTTGACCATGGTTCAAAATTTCGAGGTCCGTAATTTATTGTGTGGTATTAATATAACTCTCACTCACAATTGAACCATTTTGTGACTATCCTTATACTAACTGTTATAATCCAACGACGAATTATTTTCAGAGGTTTTTAAAAATATTTAAAAATTAATATAATAAAATTATATATATATATATTTCTTTCTTTTATCAAATGAAGTCCAAAATTTTTTTTTATTTTAAAGGTATTAATCACGTTCTGAAATTTGAAGTTTTATCTATATTATAAATACTGCAGATAAAAAAAACGAAATATTTTTTTAAAAAATACTTACGTAAAGAAATGTTTAAAACTATTTCAAAATAAATTTAGAAATTACCTTTTTTTTTAATTTATGGTACGGCTCGCTATTTTTTTTTTTTTTAAATAAAAAACATTCAGGCAGAATTTCTCTCTTTGAATAACACATTCTTAACAATTCAAACTAATTACACTGTAAATGGTTTTATTTTTGTTTCATACTTTTTGATTACAAAAGCAATCGTTTCAATAGCTAAGTGCCCTTTCTCATACTCCGAACAACGTTGTGGCGATTATCTTTCGACTGGTTGCGGCAACGCCATTCGTAGCCGTCAACCGTTCCCTTTCGTTCTTACAAACGCATATTTTTTTTAAACCTCGGACATTCATAACGAGAAGCAATTAAATTAGCTTTCATACACCATTCTAATGTCTCTTCTCCTTTGTGCCCAGGAGCACAAAGAAACCTGTCATAGCCTCACATTCAATTAATTTCCTTTCACACGCCATTCTTAACAACAACCGGTGGAGAGCAGACCTTCTCAAACGAAGTCAAATGTCAAAATGACGTTTTTTTGGAAAAGGCGAAAACCGTTGTACTTTTTTAGGGTTGCCATTTTTTAGGTGATTTAAAAATCCAAATTTTTGGATGAAATGGAAGGGTTACCATATTGTAACCTTTATCGCTCAAAATTTGGCGACCAAAAGTGGGTCCTCCTAGGATTCAACCGAAAGCTTGAGTGTTATGAATAAGAATAAGAATCAATTTAGAATTAGAATAATGAATATAGAATTAGAATCAATCATGTTAATTGGATGCCAATGTATTTCGACTTACCGCAAACTTGCTTTCATGCTGGACACCTAAGTACATTTTTTATAGAAGCTTGAGGAAAAAATAATTTACGATGAGTCATTGAAAAACATGCAAAGAATTTTTCCTGTCTATATTTTACAAAAAGAAAACACACAAGCACACCATTACATGAAGGAAAACATTGCACAACACAATCACAAAAAAAACGATGCTTCCATAACACACGAATACGAATCGAATCAAATTTTCCCCGCCAATAACAAATGCTTCTAGAATAAAAAAAGTCCCAGTTCGTGGCGCCATCTCTGGACGGCGAAAGGAGTCAACTGTTCTTAACACCGAGCAACGCCGGGCTAAGAGGTGGAAGTCATTTTGAAAATGAGTGTTAGAAGTTCTGATTTTGTGAAAGAAAGGGAAAATTTATAAAAGTAGAGATAGCCCGTGCAACGCTGGGCCATGCAGCTGGTATCTTCTCAAAATCTTGTAAAAAATTTTACTGGCATGCTGGTTAGCATATATTCAAAACTGATTTCCATGCGAGTTCTTGACTTTATAATTGGTGCATAAACACACTTGTCTTTATAATTTTCACTTGGAACTTCCTCTTTGCACACATTTATGATGGCATACAAATGTCAGTATAGGATTATAACCAATCAAGTAGTCACTAAAAAAGTGTTTAAACTGATTTGGCAAGTAAAACCTGATTACTTGCCAGTTTTCAATTGCGCCTTTTTATATTACACACACACACAATCTGATTTTTAAGTTATATATCACATTTTATTTAACCCTGTAACTATGATGGGAGCATATACAGTGAAAATCGTTTAACACAAAACTGACGGAATTGAAATATTTTTTCTTGTTAAAGGATATTACCAAAGAAAACCCATATGTCAACAAAATTTATGAACATAGATTTGTATGTACGCATATATTCAGTAAAAACCAATGAAACAAAAACACTCACAATTTTTAAAAAATATGAAAAATATTGTAAAAACAAAACATTTATTGAGTTTTTGGAAATCTTTTTATAAGTATCAAATTATTCGATATTGTGCAATTTGTTATATATTTCCCCATTGGAATGTGTGTCTAAATAACTGCACATACTTTGGATGATGTGGGAACAGGAGCTGCATTATTCATTTTATTTTCTTCATCGGAATCTGCATCAGATATTTTTCGAGTTTTGAACAAACTCCAAAATGTCTTTGTCTGCCATATTAAGGGCTGTACACACATTATCTACTGCAATTAATTCTTTCGATGATACTATAGATTCGGATGGTGCTTTCTGTATTTTGTTCATTCCAAGAAGGGAAATCTTTTCGTGTTAAGCGACTTTCGTTTTGTGTCAAGAGAAAAAATGCATGAAAATACATAGATTGTCAATACAGTCATATTTCATGTTAAGCCTTTTCATGAAAAACGTATTTCACTGTGTGTATATGCCTCATTCAGCCATTGTTGACTGTCCCTTGTCATGTCTTTTTGAACTATGAGTCTTTGCTTCGGGCTGCTCTGTAAAACTATTCCAATGATCTTGGGAGTGTTTACAAAGGATTTACTTATTTCAGAGAAAGATTCTTTTCCCTCAATGCACCATAAAACTGCTCACACCTGTTTGAAAAATGGTGATACTAGGAAGTCAATTGCGCAATTTTTCCTCAGCAGTTAAAGGATTAACTAAAAATTTTCATTATTTGACATCTTTAGGGATATTTTTATCTGGGAAGAATATAACTTTCTTCCATTGAATCTAATGCTAAAGCACATTAGTATTTCTAACATAATACAAACATCTTACTGTTAGTAAATGTTAACTATATGTTTTACTCCATCCCATCAGCTGTTTGTGCCAGTCTATTTTGTTTGTGACCCAAACCAACTCGTCATTTTCCAATATGGTCAGGAAAGATAAGGTTTGTGACACACCTGTTTAGATGACCCTTTTGTTTATAATATATGAAAAAATCATTTCAACAAGCTTGTAATAAGTTACGCTAGCTTGCAAACCAGACTAAAATGAAAATCAATCATTCAGAGAGATATTTTAGCATTTATTTGTGAAAGGGTCTACTGCTGAAGACATTTTAGAGTGGTTAAAAATGTATAATGCTCAAAATAATAAAGCATTATTTATCTCCAATATAATTTATTTTTGGTAAGCAAGAAAAAATTGAAATGTTTTCTCCCTATAAATTATTTATAATAATGGTTCTCTCTAAGTATTGAAAAAGAACAACATTTTTGTCCAGTATTTTTAACTAAGAATTTGAAATAATTAGATGTTTGAATTTTATACTTATTACTTGTGTTGCTAAATACTACTCCAGAGAATGCATTAAAAGGTACACAAATATGTTTCATTAAATCTCTGAGGAAGGGAAAAAAAATCCTTATAGAAATGTTTTAATGTAAATGGTTTACCATTCAGATTATTCATTTTGATTGAACTCCTTTTCACAAAGTATTTGTTGATTTATATATTAAGGACCTCTCTGAGAAAATACATTATAAACCTTTTGAGCTGGACAGTAGGAATAAAATGTCTTGTCTTTTGTATTGGTGTTTATTTGAGCATTTTGTTTTCGAGAATACTTAAAATGTGTCTGATTGATACCAGTATTTGTGTTATAAGACCTATTAATTTCATTTTTTAGTGTGTCTGAGACTTCAAGTGAATCCCCAAAATACCAACCAGTTCTGCGGAATTACACCTGAACGAGCTTTTGCGGATTTCATTTTTGCCCATATTGTACTTCATTTAGTTGTCATGAATTTCATTGGATAAAATAAAACCACAGTACATGTAAGTTCAAAATAACCAAATAATGTATTGAGATTTGTTCTTGTTACAAAAGTCTTTACTGTTTTATTAAATGTACTCCTAATATCTAGCATTCAAATTCACTTGTTTTTTCTTGATCAAATTGTTTGCTAAGTGGTAAAAACTTAGTGATTGCAAATGAAATTATCTAGTTTAAATTTTTCTTACTTTTCAAAATAAAATTTACTCAAGTAATAATGCTGCATGCATCATAATTTTATATTAACCTGTAAAACAAAATGTAGCACCAAGATTTAACAGTTCAAAACTATTTTATCTTCCAACAGTTACAATACATACATATGTTGCACAGATTCTTGGGAAATTGCTAATCTGAATCAGGACAATGGAACAAAATTTTGAATTAATCTGACCTTTTACAATGGGTAAAAATTGAGTTAAAAGATTTCATTACATACAAGTAAAGCTTCTAAAAGGTGTTAAAAAATGTCTCAGTATAAACTAATGCAGTTTTATTAAAAAATTACATTTAATCAGTGTCAAATTTTAAATTCACCAATGCAATCAGTAGGTCACATCTCTATTTAACTTTAATTGTAAAGAATCTGAACCACTTGTATACAATTTAGAAAACCTTTTGGGGAGGTTAATTAAAATTAATTAAATTTTCAAATTAGCTGAAATGTTGATAAAGAGTTATGAATTTTAATTCCTTTTCTTTACAATATTTACAAAACAAAGTGAATAATTTTGCTAAATATAGTAAAATTTGAATTGTATTTTCAGAAAAACTAATTAGATGTTACTAAATTGCTTAAATGCAAATTAAATAAATTACATCTTAAACAGAGGGTCACTGATTTAACTATTTCAGCATCATGTATGAATAAAACTACAGTTTGTCAATTTCTTATCTAGACTTTCATAAGTATCTTTTCAGACATGACTTTCTATATATACAATCAATATTTAAAAGCAAATCATATCTTGCATAAGCTTATGAATCATTGTTTGTTGGTATAATTTGTAAAAATTATAAAAGTTTTTACTACATATAAATTTTAAAAACTTTCTCTGTGATTAATTCAGAATGAGCAATTCTATATATATTTATACAGTATGTAGAAAATATATTTTATATTCGTTTGCCATTATAAATATGATTAAATATATAATTTAAAATATAAGAGATTTTAAAAATTATTATACTGCCAGCTTTAAATGTTTATGAATCTGAATGATGAGACCAATCATTACTCTACTTATGGAGAACAGTTGTCACACTGAGGATCCGCATTTCTCATTTAACTCGTCATTATGCTGATCTAGAGTTGACAACACATATTATACGAGATGAAGTGAACTGTTCTGATAAAGAATAATGCATTAGTGTTTGTTAAAAATAAATGCTATATCATAACTTTGTAATTTAAATTAGGTATAGAACTATGAACAGTATTATTATCTTTAAATAATTTACATAAGATTCAATGTACATCTGCAATTAAATTTAAAACAAGCTAGTTTCTATTTTGTTTCTGATTTTTGGTAGATGTTTGTATTTCTTGGTTGCATTCTAATTTTGAAATCATTCTCATTTCAGGCAAGATGTTCTGAGTATCAAAAAATCTACTTCAAATGAATCTGTATATGCGTTTTCAAGTTTGTAATAAATAAGTTTAAAAAACTTACTGTTGTTCTACTGAATCAAGAAAAACACAAAATTAATGAAGATATTTTATTTTGACACATCACAAACAAATCACCTTTGAAATAAATATTCATTTTTATCAATACACATTAAAAATAAATTTACTTTGTTGGCTGAATGATACAAAGCATAATCTAATTGTTAACATTGTAATGCAAGTACATGCATAACTAAAACATTCAATGAATGATGATTGGACAGAAAATAAGTACATCAATATTATACAATAGGATTACATATTAACACATGGTTATTTAAAAACAAATCCACTGTCTACTATTTATTATTCTATGAAATGGTCTGGTTATTGAACAGTTTATTATAAAATTCAATAGCACACAAGATATTAAGCTATGCTTTACAAACTTTTATTGATATCTGTATGTATTGCAAATCAATACTTTATATGCAACTTTAAATATCTCTTTAAGACAAAAGTTCTGTGAAATTGATTTTTACAAAACTTAAACCCAATTTTAAACGTAGATCAGTAATATATTTTACAATGAGAAATGAATTATTTTGGATTTGAGTATAGTTCTACTTTGAAAAAATATAAAATTAAAATCTTAAGCTAATAAGCTTTGAGTCAAGTTAATTTTCATAATGAATCATATGAGATGATTATAACACACATGAGAATGAATTTCTTCGACTCAAAAAAACTTGGCTTCATTGTGAGGTTTCCCAATGACTGATGCTCAGTTCTAGAAATTATTCAGAATCTTGAGCCTTGGATAGGTACTTCCTATGAGATGAGGAAAAATTATGCTGTATAAATTGCAAAATTGCATTTATTGCATCAAATTTAAATTATTTATTGAACGTATATTTGAGTGATTTTCATAATTTAGACAAAATACATTCAGATTATTACTTCTAATATTTGCAGGAATTCTCATTATTAAATACACAACAAAATCCATTTTTTTAGCATGTATGTAAAGCAACTATCCGCTATTTTGAAAGAATCCTAAAACATACATATTTATAAAATTGTTATCTTCTGCTAATTATTGATGTGATTGCTCGTACCCACCCTGCTCTAAAAAGAGGCATTTCTTGTCTTTAAGATTGCAACAAATCAAATGGGTCTGGTCATAAATGAAAAGGCTAAATAAATGATATTTTCAAAAGATAGAATCCCAAATCCTTATCTTGAAATAGATTTGAAACAGTCAAGGGGACATGGTATGATTTCATAATTTTTTTGGTTGCGTCCTATGTGTATGATGCAAAACAGATTTTGTGCTCAAAATTTCATAAAAAGCTAACCATTTAATTTTTTAAAGGAAAAACTTGAAATTTATGAAGTGATTTTAAAATGCTACTCTCCTACAAAAACTTGTTGTTACACACATGAAATTTGATTTACAGGTTCGTCAAACTACGTGTAACAAAAGTTAGTATGGGTTTGCGATAACATTGTTATTCGTACAATACTTTTTATGAATGCTTATTGAAAAATGTGCATATTCTAACTTTAATTATTTTTTTAAAAATAACTATTGCTTTGATATTGAAATATGCACACCAACTTTTGATCCACATACTATTAGCAACAAGTGAAAAAATTTCCAAGTGTTAAAGCACAACAGAAAAAAAAAGCCTTAGCATTTTAAATAAAGACAAACTAGTTATCTCAGAAAGATAAAATAAGTCAGTTTAAAATTTCGATTTACCATTGGAATGTGAATAAAAACAAAACGTAAAAATTATAGCTATGCATTTTTTAATTTTAGAGCTTTCAAATTTTGTAAGTTTGTAGAAAAGTACATAAAAAATAATTTAGACTAGAAAAAAAAATTAGATTTGATTTTTTTGATCGATTTTTGTCAATTGAATCATACTGTGTCCTCATAAATTATTACCTCTGATAACAGAATATCTCAGGAAATCCAGAAACGATTATAACCAGGCAAGTGAAGTCTTTTTATGGACTGAGGAATCCAAGTTTATTTCATGAAACACAAATTTTTAATTTGCAAACTCTTATTAGACTAGTTTTGACATTTGCACCCGAGACTTGGACAGTAACAAAACTGGAAGAAAATTGAATGGCATCTTGTGAGAGAAAAATACTTTGAAGTATACTTGGAGGTGTAAACAAAAATAGCTGGAGAAGATACAATTTTGAATTATACAGAATTTATAAACAACCTGACATCATTAAATACATAAAAATAAATTGGATGGCCTATTAATTCGAATGCCACGTACTGGAGTTCAGTCACTGGGATTCGGTGGTATGGAAGACATGGCTGAGATGGACAGACTCAGTGGAATCAGACTTTAGGATTATAAACTAGAAAACTTGGAGAACAAAAGTAAACAAGAGGTCATTGTGGAGGAATCTTAAAAGGAAGGCACTGGCCCACAAAGGGCTGTCTTGCCTGATATGAAGAGATATTTTAATCTCGTGCTTAAAAATTTATTCATCCATTTTTTATCGAGATAATGTCAAAGTTTTGATGCAATAGTCTTAAATTTGTACTATTTCTGAAATTCCTAGCTTTTTAAAGCTCATCATACACAGCAACAACAATAAAAATATTTTTTTAACTTGAGTAACACATTCATATATAGTCGCACCTCTATATAACAGAGTTGCTAAATCCCGGGAAAAAGTTTATTGCATGGAAAGTTCGTTATATAAAGGTTCATCTTTAAATATATTTTATAAACACCATAAAACAAATATTTTAAATTCATCAGCACTATATATTAAAAAAACTAATTATTCACACCTTTTTAAATTAATATACGTTTATTTTATATACGTATATTACACATCAAAAAAGAAAGAAAAACGGCAAGGAAAACAAGAAAAAAGAATGTTGAAGAATATACTGTATTTTCAATATTAAGGAAATAATTTTATATTAAAATTAACGAATTTTAAGGACATTTTCTAATTTAAAAGCATACAAGTAATACTAAACATATATTACTTTATAACTAGAAAATGGGACAACTCCACTGAGGGTGAAAGGGGATATCGAAGATGTTTCTAGTGAAGTGGACAATGGGGATCAAAGGTTGCACTTCTTGAATGAAACATCCAGAACTATTGTTCTCACTAGTTAGGATCTAATAAAACCAGTTCCAAGATTTATGACCACCATAAAATATGTTAAAGATAGAACTTGAAATGTTCAGAAATACTTTAAAAATAGGAAGAAAAAAATTGAATTGCTAAAGAAAAAGTTCATTATATAGAAAATACTCTTCGCTATAGAGAGGTTATTTTACGAAGAAAATCGTAAAATGTTCAAGGTTCCACTAAAAAGTTTGCTACATAGAAACATTCGCAATAGAGATTAGACTGTGTGTGTGTGTATATATATATATATATACACACACACGGTATATATATGTGTGTGTGTGAAATACCAAGCGAATAAAGTTATATAACCTAGAATGCCAAAGAAAGAAATTGGAGTTCAAGAGACAACAAAATGTAGATACAAAAAGAGTCTTTGGACTAAAATTGAGACATTATGATTTCTGGAGCTGTTGCTGAATTAGGCCAGCGATTTAGGGTTAAGTAATGCTTACCAATGAGATGGATAGACGAATGATTTTTTTTCATTCGTTTGTTTGTTACAGAGAGATTTATTTATATTATTTTCTGTCATTTTTTATTTATTTTTCTTGCTGAGGTGAGAGAAAGGTGATCCATCATTTGTTTTGGAGAGAGTATGTTTTTTATTTATTTTTTATTATTTTTCTTCTCTTATTTATTATTTTATACTCTTTCTTATTTATCATTATTTTATTTATTTTTCTAGCCGTAGATGGCGCCTCGACAGTTCAGAAAGTTGCGTTTTCTTACTTCAGTCCAGGGTCACCAATGTAGGTAGATTTGAAATGGGCATCTTCCGTTCCGAACGCCAGTACTTTATCGATCACGCCAAAACGATCGTGTCTGCGTGATGTCTAAGTACTGGTTTTATTTAGATACTACTACACATAATAGAAAAAGCCATGTTGAAAAGTTAAGTGTATTCCTAACACACGTGGATGATAAACCAGACAGTAAAATAAAATGAAATTATTAAAAGAGAACAATAATGTTTCTCTTATAGAGAGGAATAATAAAAAATTCCATAGAAAAAATTAGGATATAGAAATTACATTATATCTAATTATATAATCTAATCATCTAAGCTATTATCAAAAATATATGGTTTTTGCATAATATAAATTTTTCATTTATCCTTTCTCTAGTAAACCCTAACTCAAATAGCCATTTTTTTCTATATATAAAACTGCAGCACATACTACAAGATATTTCGTAGCCAGCAGTTTTGGTACACATGCTTATACTTTGAGATCTCAGTGAATTGGTTAAAGAGGTAAAATTGCAAAAATTATGCATTCTTTAACTACCATGCTTGGTGCCTTTGACATGAAATAATTAACTTCAGTCCTATGCCACCATGTTACAAAAAATCCTTTTCAATAAATGAACAATTTAAAACATTTTTGAAAAAATGGAAGCAAATGTACCTTCTGGCTTGTTTTAGTAAATCTTCTTTCCTTTTGGCTAAAATGCGTTCCCTCTCTTGGGGCGACTTTGAGAAACGACAACCAAGAGGTGATGCTATGTGCATCCGCATGAGGTCAGGAAACCTAAAATATTATAAACATATTTACAATGAGATACGAGGAGTGTTCATATTCAAATGAATCTTTTATTTTTATAAATTCATATACTTATAAACCAAGCATTTAAAAAGAACAAGTTATTGATTTTTAATAATCAGAAAAATATCTATATGTTTTGTATTATAAATCATATTTATATTAACTTATCATTTACATTTTCTTTATAATTTAATAGATAAATCTCAGTGTACTCAGCTTAACAGTTAGAATTTTAAACATTCTGCAATTGGATCAATGTTTAAAAAATTATTTTCTAGTTTAAGACCCTAAAAATTATAACTAGCAGTACATTGATAAGTTTCATTTTCATTCTTTCGTGGAACAATCAGAATCTTAAATCGTATTAGAATAAATTAGCAGAATAAATAAAAAATAAACAGCCAAGCCTTGAACTGTGTTATATCAAAATTATGCAAAAAAAAAATCAGGTACATCCTTCATTACAGAAAAATATTTTCCACATTACTGAATGACAAGGTGATATATAATCAAAATTATACACAATTTTGAGACATTTAGGCTGAAATCATACGCATAAAAAATAATTAGAATAGTATAAATGTTATACAGTTTACCTGTCTAATTCTTCAACATCATAACTATCTGGAGGAAATACTGCATCGTCAATGTAATTGAACTGACCCCTGCAGGTCTGCTGCTTACCCATGAGCATGGAGGCTTGGCTATTATCTAAAGCCTTTGTTGAACACACAAAAAATAGAAAATTTCAAAATGAACAAGATATTAAATGAAATTCAACATAATTATAGTTTACATTAAAGCTGGGGAACAAGCAGCCAATTTGTAACTTCTTAACTGCATTAAAATTTTTGGGTTGAAGAATTATTTCACTTAGAAATTTATATAAATTTATTTAAAAAATTTTTTTTAACTGTGAACAACAATTAAAATTCTAATGATAATGCCTTTCACTTGTTTCCATTTAGTATATTATTGACAAACTTTTCTATCCATAATATTGTTCTGATGCAATTGGAATAAATATTGAATGTGGTTAGAATAAAGAAATTTCAAAGTTAGATATTACAGTAAAAATTTTGCAACGTGACACATTTTGAACTGAAGATAGTTTTACCAAGTTGAAAAGAACTTACAATTACATAGAAAAGTTCCCCCATCTCTGGTTTACAATATCACAAACACAGATGAAATAACAGTTCATTATAACTATTAGTTTGTCATAAGCTAAAATAATCTTAATCTTTCAGACACACGACATATTTGCTGTATCCATCATAAAGAAACATGCAATATTAAATACTTAGAGGAATCAAAGAAACTAACTCATTTTTAAAAATATTTTACAAAAAACATTTTAATACATGAATGAACAACATAAGAAATTTTGAACTCATTAATATTAGAATAATTCACAACTTCATGCAAATAAATAAAGACAAGCTGTGATAGTAATTATCTTGTGAAACATTAAATATCCCATATAACATAGGATTTTTCCATCAATAACATAAATGAATATCTATAGAAAGCAATTGCTAAAAAGTGTTAGTTAAAATTACATCAGCATTTGCAATTTTCAGAATTAAAAAAATGGCATTTGAAAAATATTTTACCTAACTCCAATTTTAAATACAGTCGGAACCTGATTTAATGAATTTATCAGAACTAAACATTTTATTTGTTAAATCGGGGTTATTTGTAATATCGGGTTAAAAAAAATACAAATTTTTTGCACTAACCTTTTGGAAATTTTAACATAAGCAACTACACATAAAATAATCTATAGCTAGAGATAACACATTTTTTATTCAGCAGCTAAAGATACTATTTGCGAATTATTACACACTAATCAATTGGAAATTTTAAAATACTAACTAATAGATTTTTACAAGCTTTTTATTTCTCACTCGAAAAAGTTCTTTTATGACTTTGCTGCTTATAAGAAAAGTTTTTCTGTTCTGGACAAAAAGAATATGTCATTTGAAAAGATATCCCAATTTTTTCTAATCCAAACTAATAAAAATTGTTTCAGCTACTAAAATAATTCCTTATTTCGGGATTTATTTATCATTGAATAGTTTTTACCTTCATTTTAATCGCAGGAAAAGAAGAATTTGTTAAATCACGAAATTCTATAAAAGATTCGATTAATTCGGGGTCCGACTATATATAAATTTACTCAAAAACAAGCAAATTTAAGGTAATCAAGCCGATAAAATTTATTGTTTTATCACAATAGTTTTTATTTCATTCATAAATATATTTAAAGATTTGATTTTATAGGCATTAATTTTACCACTATCCACATCTAAATGGAAATTGGAAAATTTTAATAAAAAACAGGTATGTATGCACTTTGGTAGATACAATATATGTCTACAGGAACATCATTAAATATTAATTCTATAAAACAATGATCCAAAAAAAATTCATTAAACTAAAATAGAGTAGTATACAGTTTTATGTAAATTTCATTATTAAACAGAATAAAAACATACTTGAAACTACATAAACATAATTTTTGCCATAAAATAAATCTTGAAAGGAAATTATGAATGCCTTTTTTATAAAAAGATTAAAAGTAGGCAATTTTTCCATTCTCCAGAATCTTTTCAAGATAAAGCTATGTTTACATTTAACCCCTTGATTGCTGATAAAGAGTTACATGATTCGTTCCCCAGTGCATCGTTTTTCACATAGGCATGCTGATGCAGAGTATTGGGAGGAAAAGAAAAGGCACAGATAAGCAAAACCTTTGTAAATAAATACTGTTAATGTTATTTTAGTGTACTCCAAAGCTGTCTGACAAGTTTTAAAATAGAGGAGCACAATGCAAAGAATCATACTTTGGAAGGACGGATATATTTGTCCAGAGCACTTAAAGGACAGATTGAGCGAGACTGATATATACACCGGCAGCAGTTAATGTTTTTCACAGACAGTAACTCTAATTACAGTTTTATATAAAAAAGGGGTCATCAGAAATATATCTAGTTATGAACCTTTATTTTTTTCATCATAGTGGAAACATATTTTGGGAATCCTATTGAGGAGAGAGATTTTTGATAATATGCTTATTAAATATTACACAGAAATCTTTATCTAATAAATTGACAAGATTAAAAATATGTGGTAAACAAAAATTGAGAAAAATATTTAATACAAAATACACCAGAACATAAGACCACCAATTAGAATTTGATAAATCTAGCATTTGACAACTTCTCTCCGCCCTGTGGTATAGGTATTCATGTATCTATAAAACTATGGAGGGATAAGTGAAAATACTGAATTAAAAAAAGGACATTTGACAATTCTAGTAGTTTTAGTGTTAAATCTACATTGGTTCCATCAAAGACAGAGAAAAGCCCGTGTAGGTATTTTGTCAATGAGTTTATATAAATATTCTTGGAAAATTTAACACCTTTCAAAAAGTGCAATTTGGCCTCCTGACAGGATTAAATACCTGATGAGTTGAACAGCTCACATAGAAGGCACCTCATACCACTTGGCTATTGATACTCCAGTCCAATATTGCAAGTTTTTATATGTAATACAAAATAAAGTCTATAAAAATAAAACTGTACAAACAATAAAACAACATTTTCAATGTAGACACACCCTCAACCAATTGAATTTAGTGTTAGTACAGATATGCAATATTTATACTGCTTACCATACTAATGAAAACTCCAGAATTATTTAAAATAACTATTTTTATTTTATTGAAATTTGATGAAAAGTAGTAAAAAAATCTTTACAAAACATGAAAGCTAAATACAGTACTTATTCGAATCTAAGCTGCACTTTTCCCCTAATGTTAACACTATTGAAGATCAGGTGCAGCTTAAAATTGAAGGCAGAAAAATTCACTGGATGAAAGAAATTGAACATGATTAGAACAATGACAGTTTCATGCATGTAATTAAAAATATTAATACTGGAAAAATAAATTAACTTATTATTAGTTCTCACTTTATTTTAAATTTCGTAAATATTAGATATTAATAAAATTTGTTACGCTATTTTTTTTATTTTTTCACAAAAACATGTTGAGAATTTGAGGTGTAGCTTAGAATCAATGGCAGTTTAGATTCGAATAAATATGGTAATTAAATTTCAGAAATGTTTATGAAATCAGATTCACACACAGATATTTAAAAAGTAGAATTATTTTGAAGATAAAAAATGAGTTATATTAATTTTTATGATGCAGAGAGTAGTTGGTCAAACCATAAACATAACTAGATTTTCAATAATTATATAAATAATTAAAGGATATTGATATGTTGTACAAGAGTAAAAGGTTCCAATATTTATATTTACATAAACCTACCTGAAGATTAGCTTCCTGCATGGTTTGAAGATAACTGCCTGGAAAAACAGACTGAAAAACAATAATTCTAGTATCATTTTAACACATAAGCATTTAATACTTAATAAAATTTTAAGCAAACAGTGAAGAAAAAATGAGTTTTAAAAATAAATTATGTTATATTTTTTAAAATCAGTGATACCTCTATAAAAATTGATACATGACAAGAATGTTGTAAATCATTAAAAAATTTTGTTCAATAAAAAACTAAATCACAGATCTAGAATAAGAAATGAAATATGCAATACAAATAAAACAAAAGATTTTGATTTCACACAGATCAAATTAAAATATAGAGGCAGCATAAATTATTCGTAAGCTTATCATTAGTACAATAAGGATACTTTAAATGCAAAATTTGATAAGGCAATGAAGATTTTATTTTTATACATATGCAAATAAAACATTTGATTTAGATACTAAAAATAGTATCAAATGGGGAGAGTAATATGCATTTTAATATAAGAGTAATGGAAAGAGAAAAGGGAGCTGTTGTGTGTATTGATAACATAAAATATATATTCATGATTTAAATAAATTGCTACTTTTCATTAAGTAAAAAATTACCCATGAAAATAGATTTTAACCATTCATATCACACTTTACAACTACCTCAAAATCCCATATGGGACATTAAGACCAAAGGTTCATCCTTCCGCTTTTTGAATGTATTTCAAAACAGAAGATAATTTATCCCACAAAATGTTAAAAAGGACGCAATCAAAAGTTATTACAAATAATTTTTTAAAAAAAAAAGCACAAACAAAGAAAAGATTCAAATAAATAAACTAATGCACATTTGATTAAAAAACTACCATAAAAACTATATAGAAATATTTATGATGAATATGATTTGATACATTTATCAGGAAATGTACAAATAAACAAATGCTGGCAATTTTGGAATACTGAAATTTTTTTTGTCCTATGCATACCGGAGGTGGGACTAGTTTTCCATCTAGAATGTTTTCCACAGTTACTTCAACAGAGTTGGTGAATCGAAGATCTTCGAGAATGCTGCTAATTGGCATGTTAGGGAACATTTGTTGAACTTGGCGTGCCTGCAACAGGAAAAGAAAGTTTAAAGACTGGCAGAATCCATTTGATACCTTTCCTCTCATTTATTTTCAATATTGTGTTTAGAAAATTATTCTTTGACAGAGTAACATGTAGCTTCTTTTTTCATTTTGTTAAAAGAAAGGAAAAATAATTGAAAGGCTTAAATTTCAACCAAACACAGAGTCAAATAAAATATGTCATAAGGAAAAAATTTGTTACCACGTTAAAAAAAGTCAAGACTTCAAATCAAAGCATATGATTTATTCTATTTCAAAAATATTGAACTAAAAATATCAAGATTATATATATATATATATATAGGGTTGAAGGGCAAATTATGTCGTATTTTAAAGAAATTATTTGAATTCATTTATAAAAATATGTATTCAATATTATATAAGCTCCGTTATTTGTTACAACTTGTTGCCATCTTTCAGGTAACCTGCGAATTCTTGTTTTGTAGAAGTTCTCGTGCTTTGAATTAAAACAGTCAGCAACTGCCTTAGAAACACTTTCAAAAGACGAATTTTTTTTCCCATTAGATAATTTTGCAAGGATCTGAACAGGTAATAAACAGATGGTGCAATGTCAGGTGAATGCGGTGGGTGACCAAGAACTTCCCATCCTAACGCATTAAGTTTTTGTTGTGTCACCATTGCAGTATGCACTGGAGCATTATCGTGGTGGAACACTATTACCGTTTTGGACGCTTACCTTTTTCCTTTGATAGCTGCATTCAATTCAACCAGCTGACTGCAGTACAGATCCGCGTAGATGGTTTTTCCATTTCAGCAACTCTTGGTACACTGGACCTTTCCTATCCCACCACAAACAAAGCAGTACTTTTCGTTGATGGATACTTGGTTTTGGAACTGTTGCTGATGATTTTCCTGATTTGCAGTAAGATTTTTTTCTCTTAATATTCTCGTAAAGAATCCATTTTTCATCTCCAGTAATCAGCTTGTCCAAAAATGGCTCCACATTGTGTCTAATCAGATGTGATGAACACATTCTTACACGATCAGACAAATTCTTTTTCATTAATTCATGTGGAACCCAAACACTTTGCTTTAACACAAACCTAAGAGATTTAATGTGATCTCCAACAGTTGTATGATAAATGCCAAACTCTTCTGCAATTTCTCGACTTGTTACATGTGTTTTTCCAACATGGATCACAAAACATCATTATCGATCTTGGATGGTTGTCCAGACCGATCACTTTCTTGAAGGCTCAGATCCCCGGAACGAAATTTGCTAAACCACCTTTGACAAGTAAGAACATTTACAATATCTTTTTCAAATACTGCATTTGAATGCATTGCTTCCTTTTTGGAATTCATACAAAATGCAGTGTTGTAAATGCACTTTGTCTACTGACATGTTTTTCACAGAATTTTATACAGAAGCTAAAAAAACAAAAAATAGGAATGACTCACTAGCCAGATGTTTTTTTTTTTATTTACAAGAAAAATCACCTGCCTATTTAAAATACAACACAACTTTCCCTCCAACCCTATATTATATATATATATATATATAATTCTTATATTGACTAATACAAAACAAAACCAGGAAAAATTTTAATGTTGTGTTTGATTAATATGTAATAAAGTAAAATTTTTTTAGAAAAAATAACAGTGCAAATAAAATTACAAAACAGAAACAGTGAGCAATAAAATAAATCTTAAAAAATTTTACAATTAAAAAATCTATGTGGCTACTCTGAAAAATTAAGAGTTGTTTGTATTTTCATGCAAATGAAGTTATAACTTTAGTTTCATAAACACAAGAATAAAATTTAATTCAATGCATTTAATAACATTTAAAAATGATATATACAGTTTTAGTAATGTTATTATGTACAGCTATAAATTTACTATGCAGTATCAATTGCTTATGCAGCTCTATTTTTAATTATAATACAAAATAGTTAAGTATTTTAGTTTTAACATACAAATTAAAAAATAAGAAATTAGCATTAGGAACCAAAACGTTTTATGAAATTATAAAAAAAATATAATGTTTTATGAGTGGAATCTAAAGCATTTTAAACATATTGCTTTTACATTAGCTTAAGAACAATCAATAGGCATTTTAGTATATTTATCATTCTTTAAGGAGACAAAATATGGCAGCCGAAGAAATTGTACCATGCTGTCAAACTCTGCGATTTGTTCTGGTGTCAAATTATTTTCACCAGTGGCATTGGGGTGAGGAACTCCAAAAAAGCTAGGGAACCAGCTAACATATCGAGATCCTGAAACAGGAAAAAAATTTGCATGGCATAATTAAAAAAAAACCACAGTTTGATTTAGTGTAAAGAAAAGTACACATACAAAACAATAAAATGTAAAAATATATCTTTAAAAAAATGCAGCAGAATTAAATTAACTAAATTTCAACAGTTTATTAAAATATAAATTTTGAATTAGAAATTGTTAAATAAATGGTTATAAATTTACAAAATAACATGAAACATGTTGAACCTGATTTGCAGAATGCAAACAGTTTTTATGCTTTTTTTTTGTTTATTTTTTAAATGATTCAGCAAGTTTCTTAATAACTTGTCAGAGCCACTAGAACATTCACATTGTTCTTATATTTCAATTAAGTTTTTCAGTTAAGATTAGAGTTTTGGAAATTAAGTAGAAAAAATAAAAATGGACCGTGATTTAAAAATTATTACTAAGCACCTGCAATGGAAATATTCAAAATGTTTATTTTCTTTGCAAATGTACAATCTTCTAACTATTTGTTTCTTTCTGCAACCCATTTGAACTAACCTTCAATGGGCAGTTTTTGCCATCTCTTCACAAAATTGCGAGCCCAGAACAAAATTTGAATAAATAGTTTCATGCATTCCATTAATGTTTTAACTTCATACATAGTTTATGCAAAATCAAGAGTGTTTCTGAATCATAGATAAGGGCAAATTAAGCAGTTATAATAAGACCAAAACCATGACTAAAAATATTTGCAATACGTATTTCCTGACAACAGTTCAAGATGCAATTTGTAGCTGAAATACTTCGGCAGAAGCTATATAAATCAGGATGCAGAAGGGTACAAACAAGAGTAATGTGACTGTTGGCACAATGTAGGCATGACTAACTCATTCGATTGTCACTTGTCACCTTTTTATTTATTTATTTCTTGCATAAAACTTGTAAACAGGAGTTATTTTGTTTGTGCACTACATTGTTCGAATAATTACCAAATATTTTAATTTGCATATTGTACTTCGTCTCAAAATAGCAATGCCATTCAAAAAGTATTTAATTTGTATGTATTATACAGTTATATATATTTGTTTTTGTTATGTTTGGCATTAACAACGAGATGAGTATAAAAACCTTATGATGCAATAATTAAAGTAGAATATATAGTTTAATATGAGTTACACAAAATAAATTTCTTAGTCGAGTTGGAGTATTTAAAAAATAATTTGTAATTTAAAACATTGAGCAAATTAGTTGAAGGAATATTTTCATTAATGAAATAAATTTACAACTCCCCTCACCCACGTTTAAAATATTCTAATTTACTAATTTGAAAAATAATTTTAAATGTATGAAGGACATACTACATTTTAAGTGTCAAATGTTTTCTTGATTTATCATATGAATTAAATATGTATATTATAATTTAATGGTTTATAAGGTTTGCCTTTTCTCTTTGAATGATTATCATGATTGTTGATTATCATGAAAAAACTTTGAAGACTTTAAATATTGTTTATAATTCAACAAAATAAATGTTTTGACTGTTTATAATTTAAAAGAACTTTAAATTGTCATAAAGTTTTATTACTCTTGCATTTTGATTGCTCTTTGTTATTTATACAGTTCTGTAGCATATTTAGCCTCAAATACAAACATTTATGTTAGTCATAGGTATTTTAAATTTTCAAAGAATTATTTCAAGAGTATATCTTATAAATATGATAATGAAATCAAACTAATAATAAAATTAAAATATTTGATGTCAATCCTCTTGTCATCAATAACTAAAAGAAAGCAACTCTACAAAAATATTAATGAAAAATAATTTAGTAGACAGTTTAAAAGTTTTAAAACATTTTCCTAAAATTGTAAGACATTCAAAATTCATCAAAACTTTGTTGCTAATTACTTTTTTGCTTAAGTACAAATTTCATGCTCCTCTTTTTATATAAAGCATTTAACATGCACTGGATTCAATACATTTTCAGATATAAAGTAGTATTAATATGACAACTTAATGCACAAGCACAAATCTGATGTTTCTGCTTTAAAAAAAAGAATGCTATTTTCCCCCCCTTGTATTTAGTTTGAGAAAAATTTAATGATTTTTCAACATGGTACAAAGGACACTTTGAGAACCCAGAGCATTTCACTCCCCCTACAATTTACTTCCTCCTCCTAAACGGTAGTAAATAAAATGACAAATGTTTTATAAAATTATCTTACCTTCAAATTGAAAATATTGATTTCTTGAATTGTTTGAATGGTCACCAGCTTCTCTATCTAAAATATCACTATGGTCGTAATTATTTATGTTCATTTCTTTGTCCATGCTGTCACTTAGCGCTTTGCGGCAAGTAGGACAAGAAGTGTCTTGCTCCAGCCATGAGCGAAGACAAGAGCTAAAAGTTACATAGTTGCATCAAAAATTAAAACTTGCATCAAAATGTCAACACATATCATTTCAATTTAGTCAAAATGATTGTTTTTCACGTTTATTTTCCCTTTTACTGCTAAATTATACTTCAGTAGCTATGGGATAGTTTAACTCTAGCAAAAATGATTTTTTTGAAGGAAACTATAGAAATTAAATCAAGGATTCAAAGTTTACATAACATTGCATCCCTTACACTGGCGTAGCTAGTCCTGAGCAAGCCATGTACCAACATTCTTTGGGGGCACTTTTTTGGAAATTTAATAATGATGACAAATTATTTAGAAGTGTCAAAATATTACATTTGTTGGGGCCCCGTATAATTGATAGGATTGATACAGCAGTAGCTATGCCCCCGATTCTTTAACCTAACCAGAAGACCCTCAATGTATTTGAAAGTTGTAGACAAAATTTATTTGAATATTGACAAAATATCCTCAGGAATCTTTGCAAATTATTTAAAGGGGATTTTTTCAAGCTGTTTTTGAATTTAAAAGTTGTTAAAAGGCATATTTTCACTAATAAACCCTCAATGGCACTTAACAGTTTGAATATAATTGCTTTATAAAGTATTTGTTTAAAGAAAGACAAAAATATTTATTCACAATTTTATGTTAAAGAAATATTTAGTAACGAAATCAGTTGAGTTGACTTAAGGGCATATTATTTCAATCTTGTTTGTGATTCCTTTTCTAATATAGCGCACAAATAAAAAGATGATAGAATAAAAAAAAATTAGAAAAGATAATTTTTATATCTTTACTTTAAAACAGCCTTACTTACAGATAAACTTTTTCAAAATCTAATTTCAAAGCTATCAATAAAGATAAAACACAAATGAAATTCGCATTTAACGTCTAGATTTGCAGCAATACAACCAAAATTTTTAAACATAATATTCTTAATATCAAAATAATTGGAATTATGGAACTAAATCAATAGAAGTAAAGATAGATTTTTTTAAAGGTTATAAATGTATAATATACTAAGTTTGATTTAAAAATATAATTGTAAAAAGTAATTTTTAAAAAGATTGGACTTACTTGTGGAATAAATGACCACATGGAAGTTTTCTAGCAAAATCTAAATGATCCCAGCATATGGCACAATCATCATTATTTTTATCTAATTCTTCAGTTGAAGCCATTGGATAACTGTAACGTTTAAAAGTTAAAGTAACTACAAAACAAATTTCTGAACTAATTGTTAATAAATAAAAAATCTTAAAAGGTGAAATACACCATTACAAAAAAAAATTAGGTTAATTTAAAATATGTTTCAATATATATTACATAATTATCAAATAATGTTGTAAGCTCAGACTTGTTTGACCAAATATTATACTTACTTGCATTCCATGTGTTTCACTATTTTCAAATAATTCTTGTACTTTTTTACACGGTGTTTAATTTCATAGAACAAACATCGTAGCTGCATTGCAATAACAAGTGTTGCCATAGATAGGAAAATGTTAGCCCAAACCTAAAAATATGCCAAAATTAAAACTGAAAAAATAATAGAATTATGTAGTTCAAATCGTTCAATATTCTACATTTATTTACTCCTAAGCTTTCGATCAACATTTCATGATAAATCATTAATAAAAGAAAAAATTTTTCAGAGAAAATTTGAAGTGTAGCAGTATTTTGTTATAAAATGTTTAATTGGAGATAAGCAAGGACAGCGAAGAAGATATAATGATTTAGTATCAAAAAACTTTTAAAGACTGATTTTTTAAATGAAAGAAATCCCAAGAAAAAGTTACAAATAGAAATATTTCTTAAAGATTTGAAAGAAAATAAGAAATTCTCACTCCATCTTTGATTTGATAACAACAAGGAAGAATAATAAATAGAAATAAAAACGAATGCTAGATAGAGCAAAAATGAATTTGACTAATGTAGCATTCAATTCACAATCATAACTTGTAAAAATGTATACAGTGATAATAAAACTAATTTTAGCTCAAAGAAACCTGATGCATTAAAATAATGATGATTATTTACACATGTCAATGATTTAAAAGATTAATTTTTGCATCTTATAATATGACCTGAAGTCTTTGATCAATTATCAACTTTTGGTTACTTTAAATGATTTTCTATAAAATTTGAAAGTATATGATTTAAACTTTTAAAGAATCATTTTACAATCTACTTATGCATTGATTTTTTTTTTACAGGGTTAAGTTTTTATTCTGATGAAATACACTAAAAACGAATTTCTAGTTTACTTTTAAGAATTAAAAAAAAACTATGTTGTCAATAAAAATAAAACATTCATTGCGAAAAAAAATTGAAAAATATCCCCCCCTCCTTCTCTTGATAAAATTTTAGCTATATTACAGTAGAAGTGACATAATTATAAGAAATGCAACAAATTTTTATTTATACGTTACATTGATAGAAGTATGTTACAAAAAAGTAAAGATCTCCATGATTCTCCTATGGAAATTTCATGTATATAAATATATAGATGTAAAAGGATTACTATACATTACCTCTCTTAAAATAATTAAACAACAAAATTACCCAGTTCTTAAAAATTCACTTGAAATTGAACACACACACACACACTTTTCTTTAAAAAAATATTTATAATAATTCATTTTATATATGTACTTCAAAAAAATTAAAACATTCTTCAGAAGTTTGATCAAAAAACAAAGCTACAGCAAGTGTTTCAAAAATATGGGATAAAAATATAAAAATTCCATACCAGCATATGCAAATGGTGAAGAAAGTCAATGATTAAAGCTAGGAGCTCAAATCCTAACTCAGTATAATACACGTATGAAGCTCTTTTCTCCCAAGCTCCTTCTTGGGATGCATCTAATAAATATATAACATACCTAAAAAGAAAAAATACAAGCATTTCCAATGATTTAACATGGCAAAGTTACCAACATGCAATTTATATGAAATTTTGAACAAAGGCTTTTACAATTTTCTTTTGCTCATTTGAATTATATAATTATTTCAATTAGTAACAAAAAGCAGATCTCTGAAGAGACATTTCTTCACAGTCAAAATTACATGTAAACTTTTTTTTTTATAGAAGACATAAAATAACTCCTGTGCATCACAAGTATCCCTAAGGGACTTGCAGAAGTAAGTAAAACAAACAGAATAAAAAAATATTTAGCAAAATAAAAGTTATGAAACAAATACAAAATTAAATAATAAAGTAAAATAAGTAGAAACTATTTTTAACATCTTTGGGAAATATGTTAAATCAATAGCATCCTTTTAGTTTTGAATTTTCTGTTTCGTTTTTTTAAAAGCCTCAAATTGTATTGTCATATATATGTATGGCAAAAAGTTAACAATTTTAGATTCAGAAATCACAGATTACTCATAATCAAAAGATAGATATATTGAATCAAAACTAATAAAATTAACAAGAACCGAAAAATGTCCACGCAAGAAAAACTCCACAAGGATCTAAGAATGAGCATTGTATACTTGTACATGAATTCAATTACATACTGTGTTTATTTAATTCATTTCTTTTATTAAATATGCTTAGTTTGACCGGTACAGGTGAAACACACACAAACTCTCTTTTATTAGTACAGATAAAAATCTCTCTGGTTTCAAGAAAAATACTACATTAAATAAAAAGATCTAAATATATTTTTTCAAAAAATCTTGTTAGCTTTAAAACAAAGATCATTCAAAGAATAGTATACAAAATGAATTTACATACCTAGTAATCACATACAGTGTCCTTACAAACACCAGTAAACACTACAACAAAAACAAACAAACCACAATTGTAAAGAAATAAATATACATGGTTTTAAATTCAAAATTAACAGAAAATAATTCAAATATTCCTAAAAATTTATTATAATCAAATTCAAGGAAGAGTATAATTATAATTTTAAAACATATTTCTTCAAAATGTTGATAGTTAATGTTTCGCAATACTTTATTTATCAATAACACTAACAAATATCAAATGGCTAATATTTTGGGATATTAAAGTACATGCTAATACTTCAAAAACACATTTTTAACAATCATTTGATAGTATAGTAAGCAATAAAGCTAGAGGGTGGGAAGATTTCAAATCTAAAAACTGCAAAAGGTGATTTTTTTTTAATTTCAAAAGAAACCAAAAATTGATCCTTAAATGAACAAAAATATCAGATAACTTCTAGGAACAAGGCACACTTTATAAGGAAATGGAATTCTATAATTTAGGAAATCCAAAACTGGAGCAAATGTTCACAATATCAAACAATTTTTGGAGCCTGGTATTGAGATGTTAAAATCTAAGAAACGAGCAATAAGTAAGCATTTAAACAAGCAGTAATGTAAAACTCATAATTGTAAAACTTATGTCAAATTAACATTAAATTAAAATTTTAAATTATAAAAATAGAACAATTTTTTAAAAAAATATTTTGTCTCTGGCCGTGGCATAACAGAGAACATTTTGCCCCCAAAGTCAGGTTTTAGGCCCCCAAAGTTGGATTTTACAAAGGCTAGTACTTGGCGGCTGTCCCCTGGAACCCTGGCCCTCCCGTAGCGGGGGTGTACGTTAGGCCACTGGCATGGTCAAGGGATTTCCGACCATAGCCTTTTACAGCTAATAATGCTAGGGAGGAATTATGAGTGGTGAATCATGTAGGCCTATATACGCACAGACAAGAAATTCTCTCCCTACCCTTTTCCTCTTGAAGAAGCTGTCATTCGCTAGCAGACCGCCAATGCATAAAAAAGTGTAAATACGCACCGTCGGAATTTTCGTTTTTTGACAAAAATGGCAGAAAAGCTTGTACAACACTACTGCACTAAATTTTGTGTAAAACATGGCATATCTCAGTAACCGGGGGGATGATTTTCAATCTCGAGACATGCAGAAAGAGAACTGCATCTGAGACAGTGGCGTAAAATACACTCCCGCATCGCGGGGGGCAGGGATTCTAGGGGGCCCAAAGCCTGACGTTAGGGTTTTGCAATATTTTGCAAGATCTGGCTTGGGACCCAACATCTGACTTTGCAGGGGTGCCCTAACATTCTCCGTTGCGCCACTGATTCGAGCGCTGATTCAAGACAGTGGCAGAATTGCTAGAAGTATGTGCAAGGAAATCATTTTAAGATTGTTATAGATAAATACAAGATTTTTATAAATGAAAATCAATTTTTTTTATAACACACCTCATATAATGTCCAGTTACAGAGACTGACGCAGTACTTTAAGTGTTAACAACGAATAAAAATGTTCCAACGAAGATTCTCGAAATAGGACGACCCAATAGGAAACAATAGTAATTGATTCAACATTTAGAATTTTTAAGATAAATACAATTTAAAAGAAGGAAAAAAAATATTTTTTTTAAATCTAAAAACAAAATAATAAATGCTGTTCTTTATTTTACGAGCAATGGTTAGGATTTATAAACTTGAATTGTTTCGACCAAGCTGGCGCAAATAAATTGTAGAAAAGATAAAACGCAGAATAATTTTATTAATTCCAAACAAGGCCTGATTCTTTTTTGCCTGCGAGTTCAGTAATGTAATGCGAACGATACGTTTCAAAGCAAATTCGTTTTCAAAAAAAAAAAAATGAATTTTAAACACAGAGGATAAATTATTTTTAAAAAAAAAGAAATCGTGAGGCTGAATCACTAGCGCTGTGCCGTTATTCATCACACATTAAATTATACAAGGATTAAAATACGACACGATCAAAATTCAGAATTATACTTATACATTAAAACTCAAGATATTAATATACATAAAAGCAGACATAAAAGGTTATGCAGTAGAGTATATTTAGAATAAATAATTCGTGGGTAAAAATAATGAATTTAAATATTAAAAACCGAGTAGAGATGACTTACTTCTGCTGCCATAAAAGCAAATGTGTTGATTCCTGCATGATATCCAACGAAAGCGCAGATTCCAAACAAACTAAATGAGATTGTAAGTATGCCGATTAGTAAGGTGAAAACTCTACAATGCGTCCACTTGGGAGTGGCTGGTGAAAATGACAACTGAAAATATAAAAAGTACAATTTTAATAATGCTGTCAGATAAGAAAAATGCTACCAAATTTGTTTTATTTTAGTTAAAAATCGAATATGAATCAGTGCCGATTTAAGCTCATTTCGGGCCCTGGGCGCAGAAGATCTACAGGCCCCCTTGGCACTGGCGGATCGAAATTTAATAACCAGAAAATCTGGTTAAGTCTAGCTTATCCAGGGCATTCCGCACCCCGACGCTCAATGGATAAACCGGTCCTGCTATGTAAATTACAGCTTATTTAATCACAATTTTAAGTGATTAAAATAAAGCATACTTTAGGCACAAATTTATACGTCATTAATTAAGGCTGATTACGCATGTCCATAAATAATTTTTAAATAAAGAGTCCCGAATTAAACGTCGGGCAAAAGACCGTTCAGAAAAATCAATGGGTTACCAAGTGAATGAGTGAATATTAAAGCCATATTCGAGGGCTTTTGGCGACGGACATCGTCATTTTGAACCATGGTCAAGTGACGAGTACGCCGCCTGAGCTGGTACCCCCTTTCCTAACTTCCAAACCACACTTACGGAAGGAGGTTTGAACTTTCGACAGATTTAACATGCATCGCCCTTTATACGGCTTATCTTCAGCGGTACTACGCTCGAACTCATGACACGCCAGCCACGAGTCCGTTACCTTGACCACTAGGCTACCGCTGACAGGGCTACCAAGGGGCTGCGGTAGCCCAGTGGTTAAGGTATCCAACCATGGCAGGCATGTCATGAGTTCGATCCCAGTACCACTAAAGACCCGCCATGTAGGGCAGCGATGCACGTTAAATCTGTCGAGAGCTGAAACGTCTTCCCATTGGTGTGGTGTGGTAGTTAGGAGAGGGAGGTGCCAGCTCAGGTGTCGTCCACGTCACTTGACCATGGTTCAAAATTACGTGGTCCGTCGCCAAAAGCCCTCGTGCAGCTGAACAGTGCGACGTTAATATTAACTCACTCACGCCAGGGCTACCAAAAAAGTGTATCCTCCTCAACAACAGTTCAGCGAACATACGTTTTGGACTCCGCAGCAGACGGTTGGTTAGTGGCCATGCTGGGGAACGATCTTCGATGAAGGCTTGAATTTGCATGCCAAAACCGCAAGAGGACGTCTGCACGCGGAGACAGAATTTTTCGCAATGAATCACGTTTTATGTCCGATTTGACGTTGGCGTATATGATATGAAACGTGACGAAACTAAAACTCTGCAATAATCGTAAAATTGGTCCAAGCTAAATGATACAGAGTTATGATCCAGAGAATGTTTTTGTATAATTCGATCGGTGCACTCAACGTTATGGAAGGCACGATAGATGAATGGAAGAACTCTTGCTGACCATATGTACACAGATTTTTTTTTTGCCTCAGGGCGATGGCATCTTCCAGTAGGGCAATATGATTTGTCAAATGGATCACAGTGTACGTGCATGATTCGAAGGGCAGCAGGATGAGTTTATCGAATTCCCTTTCGATTTCACTGAATTTAATCTAATTAAGAATCTGTGCGATCACCTCGCTCAGGTTTTTTTAAAGCATGACTGGCCCCGGAATTAGAGTTGGAATGGCTCCACACCCATGAGAACCTTCCAGAACAGGGGTCGGCAAGCTTTTAGCTGTGGCATGCCAAACCAATCAACCAATAGGATTCAGCGTGCCCCACAGGACAGTTTTGAAAAAATGCGATTCCCGCGATAATACATGCAGAGTCAATAACGTAGATTTAGAGCTCTATTATACATCAATTTTAAATCATTTAATGATATTTTTTTGACATAAAATAAACAGCATAAAATTAACTATCTCTTACAAAAAAAATTTAAGAAATTGTACACATATGTATTTTTAAACGTTTATTAAAATAAGAAATAGACAGCATAAAATATAAATACAATCGGATCTCTATATAACGAAGTCGCTAAATCCTGAAAAGTTTGATACATGGAAAATTCATTATATAGAGGTTCATCTTTCAATATACTTTATGAACCACATAAAACGAATTTTAAATTCATAAACACTATATAGTATCATAAAAAGTAATTATTCACACCTTTTAGTAAATTAATATCTTTATTTTATTTATCCTGCTCATCAAAAAAAGAAAGAAAAACAGCACGAAAAACAAGAAAAAAGAATGTCGAGGAATACTATGTATTTTCAGCATTAAGAAAATAATTTTATATTAATATTAATGAATTTTAAGGAAATTTTATAATTTAAAGCCTACAAGTAATTTTAAACAAACATTTTTTTTTATATCTTGTAACTTTAAGCATGTATTAGAAGATGTATCCTTTAATTACTGGTAAAGTCTATTAATTTTGTTTGAATTTTCTGTTTGAAAGAATGTGTTTTCTCTCATAATACGCCTCGCATTTTTGCAATTCCCCAAACGCTCCTTCAGGCGTATTTCCTTCACCCTGTAATCCACATTAAATTATTTCAATTTTATCACTTCATCCTACGTAGGTCCAGAAACACTTTAAAAATAGGGAGGTTATTTTACGATTTAATAACAGTTATTAGAAATAATAATCCTAATATAATTTAATAGTAATTATAAAAAAGAATAATCGTATTGCAAAAAAATAAAAACAATGCATAAGATTACTCGTATTACATAATTATAAATAACAGCATAATTATAAATAAATAACATAAGAATAGCAATAAATAAACAAAACAGTTATAAATAAGTAACATAATTATAAATAAATACTAATAATTATAAATAAATAACAATATTAATTATAAATAAACAACAATATTAATTATAGATAAACAAAATATGTAATATTTATAAATAAATACTAAAATATGTAATAATATTTATAAATAAATATTCAAAGAAACAATTATAAATAACGAATATTATATGATTATTACACATAGTAATATAATTGCCTTTTTGCATTACATTATAAATAAAACAATTACATAATATATGTTAAAATTAATTAAGAATATCAATTACAAAGTACTGAAAGCTTGCATTATAAAACTTGCACTGCAAGTTCCTTCAACGAATTGCATCGAACAAAGAACGTAAAAAAAAGCATTTTTAAAACACAAAATAAAACGAAAATAAACTATTTATAGCGATAATTAAAAGCACAACACTTATTAGTCTTTTAAGAAAAAAATATTCGAGTTCTCACTCGTTTTAGAAATATCCATATTCGAAAATAGCACAAAATGAAACAAAAGACGCGCAAACAATAGAACAATTACGCTGAAAATGCTTAAATTTTTTTAAAAATCAATTAAAATCGTCTGAAATTAATAGGGTTAGCGCGGAACCCCCTCCCCCCCTCAATAAAAGTTATTTCTAATATACGTTATCCCCATGGCAAACACATCGACAGACGATAAAAATATTAAGGTAACCTATTGTAATGTTATCTCCCATCTTGGCGAACATAAACAACTTGGCGCTATAACACCCGATATCAAACTAGCATCTAAATCTCTCCAGCAATGACATTCAACAGTTACAAGGTCCATTACAAATTTATTAACTTCCATCCCCTCAAAAATTGACAAATTCGTAGAGTAATGCAGAGTGCCACTAAGAATTGTACAACGTGCAATATGTGTCACGCGTGCATAGGTTGCCTACCCTTGGTGCAGAACATCAATGTCTTTTTCCAGTCCGTCTCGTAGCGGTCCAATGCTGCGAAAGATAGTTATTTTGGCTTCTGATGTGGTCAATTAATGAAACTGAATTATTGTTACATGTACGATAAATCTAAAAAAATATGAAAAATGAAACTTTTAAGGTCTTACTATACGAGTATATCAAACACAAGAGGAAGGAAGTGATTAAAAAGGAAAAATGTAAAAAAATATACTTAGTTTTTAAAAAAATTTTCAAAATCGTTGTGATGCATGATTATTGTAAGTTTCAGTAAAAGCAAAACTCTCAAGTAAATCTCCGATTCTTTCCGCATCCTATGAAAATATATAAGAAAAATGTAAATAAAAAATGTGGCGGTTGACAACTGTATTAACAACTAAATGTACATAACTTTTAGTTTCAAAATGATTACGAACGAGAGTTGATGTGTCCATATCCCAAGAGAATCTAAAAATGCTTTCAGTGATTATTAAAACAAATATAATACACCTTACATCATAATCACAAAATAAAGGGTGTTTTTTTAGAGGTATAGAACTTTAAATTGCAATAAAACAACGATGTATTATTCGATTGACATGAATTTTTTTTTATTCGAAAGATAATCTTGTGACATTACATTTTAAATATGATTTCTGGCATAGGACTGCCACGGCTGGCTCGGATGTAGTCCAATCTGGACGTCCAATTTTCGATGACTTTTTCCAACATTTGTGGCCCTATATCGGCAATAACACGGCGAATGTTGTCTTCCGAATGGTCAAGCGTTTGTGGCTTATCCGCATAGACCAATGACTTTACATAGCCCCACAGAAAATAGTCTAGCGGTGTTAAATCACAAGATCTTGGAGGCCAATTCACAGGTCCAAAACGTGAAATTAGGCGGTCACCAAACGTGTCTTTCAATAAATCGATTGTGGCACGAGCTGTGTGACATGTTGCGCCGTCTTGTTGGAACCACAGCTCTTGGACATCATGATTGTTCAATTCAGGAATGAAAAGTTAGTAATCATGGCTCTATACCGATCACCATTGACTGTAACGTTGTGGCCTTCATCGTTTTTGAAGAAGGATTCCACCAGCCCATAAAGCGCACCAAACAGTCAGTTTTTCTGGATGTAACGGTGTTTCGACATACACTTGTGGATTAGCTTCACTCCAAATGCGGCAGTTTTGTTTGTTGACGTAGCCATTCAACCAGAAGTGCGCTTCATCGCTAAACAAAATTCGCTTATGAAAATCGGAAACAACGGCAATCTCGTTTTGGGCCCATTCGGCGAATCTACGCCTTGCTTGATCATATTTAAAATGTAATGCCACAAGATTATCTTTCGAATAAAAAAAATTCATGTCAATCGTTGTGTTATTGCAATTTAAAGTTCTATACCTCTAAAAAAACACCCTTTACAAACTTTGGCGAGAGCCCTCTTTAATGTTTATTACACACATTATCTTTATTCTACTCTGTCTCAAATACAGAAATTCAAACTCATGTTCGGATTCTAGCTCAACACTAATTGCTATTGAGAAGGGTCTTGTTGTTGTTTCAAATGCCACCTGTCTGACGTAGTCAGATCGAGGCCCACGAAATTCATCGTGGCAAGGGGCTAGAAGTACGCCTGTCGTTGGCATTGGCCTTGATCACCATACAGGTGACAGTACAAATTAGCTCGGCGAAATTCGCCGAAGGGTCAATAGATGGCGATACCACCGATCTCCACCTCCACAATTTAGACATGGAACTAAAGGGGAGGGAAATATTCTCCAGTCCCCCGTACTCGTAATTCAGCCCACAAGACTTCGGACCCACTGATTTAACGAGCACGTACTCCGTGTGTACTCGGAAGGTATTTGGTGGCATCGGGCATCGAACCCAGGCCTTCCGGTCTGGAATCCGATGTTCTAACCACTAGGCTACCCACAGACGAGAAGGGTCTTAACTGTGTTGACAATCTTGCTGAACCAGACTTTAAAAGCATTTGAATATAAATTGATAATCGTTCTTCTATAAAATATGTAAGTAACTGGAAGGAGGTTGATTACTGGGTCGGAAGGTTGATTGACAAATTATCTGCAAACTTTGAATTCAATGGATTCCGTCCCATGTCGGGAGTAATTAGTAACGAGATAGCAAACACACTGGCTAAGGCTACCACTTTGGACACTCCCCACTTAGGACACTTGATATGCCTTTCCCTTTCAGCGAGGTGTTCTTCGATAGTAAGAAAAAGTGAAGGGATCTCCGGAGAGTTTCTCCTGAACATGTCTGGTACCTCGAAAGCACCCTAATGGTACCTTACTCTTTGGAGGTCATAGAATTCAGCAGACTTGCATATCTAGATTAGCAGTGGACACTTGAAATCTCTCACCATCGAACAGGGTCTAAAAGTTCTTAAGACCTGTACGAAGTGTTATGCTGCTCACGCATTAACTGAAAACCTTTTACAGTGCTTATATTTTAACTTGGACGAGGTGTTTGTTCTTAAAACATCTTCTATTCTTGGATTTTTGGAAGTATACGGAATGATGGAGCTGGTGTAGTTTTAGATAGCCCAACTAGGGATTAGAAACTACAACAACACATTATACAATTTTTTAGGACATATTTATTTAGTGCCATTTTTTTTTTTTTTATTCATGCTTCTTTTCACTCACAAGAGGATAGATAATAAGAAAATGCTCTCGTCTAATAAATTATCCAAAACAGAACGCTTCGTCCTTCGTTACCTGTTCTCTTAAAATGCTGTGGCACGATGCAGTTTGTTATCTAAATCTGTTATCGGCTAGCTGGAGGCTAGACCAGATTCACGAGATCATTTATAGAAATTCGAGCAAGTGCAGTTTCTGAAGTACCCGAATAGAAATATGACTGTCCGTGCCTCTCTAGAGTATAATTTTGAAACCGCGCTGAAAACTACATCTCTGAGCTGGTATCCATTCTTCTCAATGTAATTAAATCCCAACTCGCTAGCGAAAGATCACTGGCACTGCTAACACTGATTCAAGAAAATATAATTTTTAAAATTATATTGTATAAATGTCTAAAAATCTGGGAGCCATCATGCGAGATTAGCTATTTTTATTATATCAGTTTGTATGATTTTAGTCTTTTCAATCGATTCTAATTTTTCGCATTCATTTTCTGAAATTTGCGCAGACATTCCAAGCACTGAATATAATTGTATTTTCAAACTTTCCTTAATACGCTTCTTTCCTCAGCAATCGGAAAGGAGAGAAGACAGCTTTTAGCAAGGACTAGGGTAGAAACTGAACTGAAGCTGCATGTAGGTAATATTGAAATTTTGATTTATAGATATTGTGTGTGATAATATTAAGGGGGTATCCGACTACCTAAAATGATTTTTTTTTTAAAAATTGACAATTTTTTATATTATTTTTTTTTATTTATTATTTTTTTATGATTTTATTTTACAGGCCATCTTATTAGCTTAGTAAAAATACCAAGTTTTTTTTATTTTCCATTCACTAGAACAAAAAATACAAGTGTTTTAGAAAAAGAAGATGCCACAACTTTACATAAGATATCAAACTTTAAAATGCGTTTTACTCGAAATGTGTTTTTTTCTCGAAAAGTTCAAACGGGGACAGAGAATGCTCAAAAAGATTTTAAAACAATTAGCTGAAATTTTGTGCGTATGTTCTAAATAACATAGAAGTGTTTTAACCCTCAGATTTATCAATCACCGTTTTATTACAAAATTTACAGTTCCTTATGCGAATATAATGACTGTTTTTTTTTAAGCAATTTCATATAATAACCAAGATAAAGTGCTCTAGTTTTCGTAAAAATTAAAATAACTCATCCTGAAGATCATTTCAAAAAGGAATAATAGCAAAGTAATGCATCAAAATTGAAAAATTGAGAATTGGTTTATTTACTATTTGTACAGAGCGGGTTCCGCTTATGCCTTTTTTTGTCAATTTTTACTCATCATTTCCCATTCTAGAAGTAATAATTTACTTCTCTTTTTAATTTTAGCCTTTTCTTAAAATGTACTAAATAAATCTAAAAACCGCAAAATTCTCCATATCTCCATTTTTTTTAAAAAAAAAAAAGTCGCAAGTAATCAGGATACCTTAAAGGTATATTTTAAATTCGGATGGCAGTTGCAAAATACATGCATCTTATTTTTACTCATTACAACATATTGTTGCAAGTTTGCATGAGAGAAAAGCAGCCAAAGACTCCAATTATTAGATTATTAATGGACGAGGACGAACAAATGACTACACGAAGACAAATCGTCGAATATACACAAAGAGACATCAAACAGATTATTTATAGTATTAAAAACGCATTTGTTAATAAGAAGCTTTACAATTATCCAGAACAGAGGTCGTCCAAAATGGTGGTACGCGAGAAAATTTCGCTGGTCCCCAGAAAAATCTGGAATATACTTATTCATCACTTTAAGTTATGTTTTAAGATGTATTGAAACATAATTCAATTCATAACAATACGTGACAAGTTTTAAAAACGCTATTTCAAAGAATAACGCCACGGTAAATAAGTCGTACTGCTGTAGTTGCATTGTTTTAGCTACATGTTTTGTCTCGTCTCGTTTCGCATTCTTCTAATGTTTCACTCTCCTGTATGTCATATGTATATAAATTGAAGCATTTAAAGGTTGAGTTCAATATAAGATATATTCAATATATATTTGATTAATCAGCTTGAAATAAATGCAGTTCTCCGTCTTGCAGTAACAACATTGGATCAAAATATCCATAAACTTGTTGTTTCTAATGCCACCTGTCTGACGTAGTCAGATCAGGCCCACGAAATTCATCGTGGCAAGGGGCTAGAAGTACGCATGTCGTTGGCCTTCAGCACCATACCGGTAACAATACGAACTAGCTCAGCGAAATTCCCCGAAGGGACGATAGATGGCGACAGCAACGATTTCCACCTTCACAATTTAGGCATGGAACTGAAGGGGAGGGAAATATTCTCCAGTCCCCTGCACTCGTGATTCAGCCCATCGAACCCAGGCCTTACGGTCTTCCGATGCTCTAACCACTAGGCCAGGTGCCATTTGGCACGCGACCCACTGGGCACCCAGCGATCAAAATTATTTCGAACAAAGTTCGAACTCCGTGTGTACTCTGAGGGTATTTAGTGGCATCGGCATCGAACCCAGGCCTTCCGGTCTGGAGCTCGATGCTCTAATCACTAGGCTATTCACAATCTATCCATAATCTTATTTCATATAAGCAGAAACATCCATCACACTAGGAATGTATAATGCTAATTTGATATACTTAAACCATTTTTTTATTGTTTCGTTTTTACAGTTTTCGTTTATTTTATTAAGGTTTATTAATAAAGCTTTCATAATTTGGTTGCAATAGTTTTATTAACTAGGTGCACGTTATGTGTTCTTTGATCACAATTTTTTTTATAAATATATTTATTGCTTAAAAAATCCTATCAGTGGTCCGCGGGATTTAAATTATGAATTTACTGGTTCGTGAAGTCAAAAAGTTTGGCGACCGCTGCTCTAGAACAGCTCCATAAGCAGGAACTCAGATGAAGTCTCTTATCGAAGCCATCGCAAAAGACTGAGCTCTGATCTCGACTGGCTCTTGAATTCAACCTTTATACAGCCTAATGGAAATGTCTAGAAGGGTCGAACGTAGTCTTCTCGATGACTCCTAGGCGATATATTTTTCGTCAAATTTGTTGCAAAATTGGCTCACATTTTTAAGGTTTGCCGTAATCTTTCCAAGTTCACGCTGGGAAGTTAACTTCGCCCGTAAATTTTCCCCACACAAAGAGTACCGCCGCAGGAAAACAAGCACACGTGGCGTGATCCAATATACAATTCCCCTGAAACATACTTTTGCTTCACTTCCTTTCAAACTTAGAATTACAAAATACGTTTGAAGAAATAAAAGATTGAATCACACAATAATTAAATTCTTGGAATAATTCCTTGAAGGTCTGTCCAAATTTAGACGCTTTAGTAGAAATTAATTACAATAAATCCTGAGATTACAAGCAAAGGATTAACTTTTTTTAGCCTGATTTGCTTCAATTAATAGCAAGACCATAAGGAGGTCAATTTCACGAAAATCGGTTAAAGAGGATTTAATTTTTATTGGGAAATAAAATAACTACAGCTCTTTTTGCTTCCAATGTAGATTAATTTAGAAGTATTTAAGCAATCTAAATTAAAGTGCTGGTATGCATTAATTAACGGTATATTTTTATTTTAAATCACAATTTCTCAAAGTGTAAAGAGTTCAAACACAAAAATAAAAATTTTAAAATTTACTCAATTTAAAGGTTTGAAATTTTGGTCAAGTGTATAATATTATACAAATATATAAACATATTAATAATAAGTAATTTTAAAAAGTCATTAGAAAAAATTTACGGGGATTGAAACATGCACAAATTCTCCTTGTTTTGAAACTTTTCACATACGAGTATTACTTCACATATAATTTGAAACAAAACTAATCAATGTTTTTAAAAAAATTAAAATATATAATAAATGCACACACACAATGCAAGTTTAAAACTGTACGACCAGTCTATTTTTCAAAAGCGTGAAACTTGCAATCAATTAAAAACTAGAACACATTAAAAAAATTAAAACTATTCTAATTTTTTTTAAACTTCATCCAGTTTTTGGAGTTTTTAATTAAAATTTAAAACATACTAAATTATCGTTAAGGTACTATTAATCTGAAGTTAATGATTTGATTTTTCTCGCAAAGTCCTATTTCGAAGCTACTCAAAAGTTACTAACGACGTACCTAGTACAATAAAATCTGTTTTTGTGCGGTGGAAAGAGACAGCATTGCTACTCGTCGTAATCCAAAGCGTGCATCTTTATGTGATGAATTAGTTCGAAATCGCTTTCGTTACTTGAAGATACAATTTCAATCGATTCCTTTTTTTGGCACCTTAAAGTAAATAAGTTTTTGAGACGACGGTTGGTGGGTCAGTTGCTTGTAAACGTCACAATAACCAGATATTCATGATTGAAGCTCTTAACTCCTTTCGGGATGGTTCATATTTTAAGAAAATGCTTTTCCAATTTGTTAAAAAGCTGGATCCCAGCATATATTTCATCCGCTCTCAAAGAATCCGGTTCTTCTTGTCCGTCTTCATAATCTATCAAATTATTGATAATCTCACTGTCATTGACAGTTTCGTCTTCAATCAAGCGCGTTGAAAGAAAGCAATTAAACGTGCATTGTAGGGAGATTGTTTATAACAAATGAATAGAGCGTCTTGAAGTGTTTATATGTACATTTTAAGACTCTCAAATACGAAATGCAAAAAATTTTTTTAAAAATAGATAAATTCACAAAGAAAATGTAAATATATTGAAATGTGCGGAATACGTTTGCGTAGTCAGAATACAATACTAATATACGAACAATTTATAAATAAAACAAACAGTCTTTATTATATTATCTAATATAGGCGAAGAAAGTGTTTCCAGGTTACAATATTTCTCATTTCAGTAATGATGGTTCAAAAATACATCAGTTAAATTTTGAATATAATACGTACCTCGGTTTTACTAAAACAGACACGTAACTTTTTTAGCCCAGAAAAACATCGTTTTAAATTTCTTTCAGAATATTAACAAAAATGTTAAGGAATGTACAATAAAGTACTAATAAAGAGATTTTTTTCCAGGTATAGAAGTTTAAGTTGGCATTACTTTCCAAGATGGCGACCGATTTAACAGCTGTCAAGTGATTTATTCTCAGTTTGGTTTGGCAATTCATCCAAACGATCATCAAGCAAGGCGTAGATTCGTCGAATGGGCCCAAAACGAGATTGCCGTTGTTCCCGATTCTCATAAGCGAATTTTGTTTAGCGATGAAGCGCACTTCTGGTTGAATGGCTACGTCAACAAACAAAAGTGCCGCATTTGGAGTGAAGCTAATCCACAAGTGTATGTCGAAACACCGTTACATTCAGAAAAACTGACTGTTTGGTGCGCTTTATGGGCTGGTGGAATCCTTCTTCAAAAACGATGAAGGCCACAACGTTACAGTTAATGGTGATCGGTATAGAGCCATGATGACTAACTTTTTCATTCCTGAATTGAACAATCATGATGTCCAGGAGCTGTGGTTCCAACAAGACGGCGCAACATGTCACACAGCTCGTGCCACAATCGATTTATTGAAAGAATACGTTTGGTGACCGCCTCATTTCACGTTTTGGACCTGTGAATTTTTTAAAAATCCAAGATCTTGTGATTTAACACGGCTAGACTATTTTCTGTGGGGCTATGTAAAGTCATTGGTCTATGCGGATAAGCCCCAAACGCTTGACCCTTTGGAAGACAACATTCGCCGTGTTATTGCCGATATACGGCCACAAATGTTGGAAAAAGTCATCGAAAATTGGAAGTCCAGATTGGACACATCCGAGCCAGCCGTGGCAGTCCTATGCCAGAAATCCCTTTTAAAATGTAATGCCACAAGATTATCTTTCGAATAAAAAAAATTCATGTCAATCGAATAATACATCGTTGTTTTATTGTAATTTAAAGTTCTATACCTCTAAAAAAACACCCTTTAAAAGGGATAAAAGTTATCAATAATCCAACAATTTACGCACTTTACAAAACATATCCTAAACCGCAACAAGATAAGTCTCTGAAGTTTAGCTTTCCCTTATTGCACTCGGATCTGAAAAATATGACACCGACAACCATTGTTTGGACACTCTAAATTTAGTACAACTGCCCTCATTATATCTGCATTATCCACTTATTTAATTCTAGTAGTTGCAAATAAACTTAAATAAATTATAGTAAAAAAAACTTTTAAAAAACATGCTTTTATAGTTAAACTAAAAAGTAAAAAATTTCGCATAAAGAACACATTTTTTTGTTAGATGTATTTGTATTAACCATGAGCATTTTCACTTCACGGTTGTAACTTAATCTTTTAGTCGCCAAATCTGGAAATGGGAAATCGTTAATCCTGATCAGGACAATGGAAAAAAATTATTAAATTATTGTATTGTTATCAGTCATTGACAAAGTGTGCACAATTTCAAATTAATCTAATCTTTCAAAGTGGGTAAAAATCGAGTTCAAAGATTCCGTTACATACAGGTGAAACTAGTAAAAAATCGTGTTAAAAAATCCTGCAAGATTTATACTTTCATTCTTTAAAATTTAACGAATCATCTCTGTAAACATTTTCATTACATGGCGTATTACATCAATAATTTTACAAATTACAGCCTCTTTGAGCAATAAATTGATCGTCTATTAATATCGCCCTTATAAGCAACACAAGAGGAAATTTTGAAAAATAATTTTAAAAAATCCATTGCGTATAATTATTGCAATTAATTGTTAGTCTATTAATGTCGCCCTTATCAGCAACCCAAGAAGAAATTTTCGAAAAATAATTTTAAAAAAATCAATTACACATAATTATTACAAAGAGCTTAATGATACAATATTGGGATACTATTGAGTAAAATAACTTACATATTCGCAACGGTCCTTGCAGAGCTGCGCTAGCAGATGTAGAAATCCCAGTATGGAAAACCAACTGCACCATAGGACGACTTCGTCCATGAACTGCACATTCATAACACCGAATATAAAAATAAACTTGTAGAATACAAAGTTCCAGAATTTATCCTTTATGTGCTGAAAAGAAAAGTTCATTCTATAAACAACTCGTGTATACAACTTAAAAGCATGAAAGTTTACTATTTTCTATTTCATTTTTCAATACTTCATTTGAAAGCAAAGGAACCATAAATTCATAATTAGGATTTGTATTAATCTTTACAGAAGCATACAAGATTTACAGTTTATGATAAGAGAGATAACTGTTTATCTTAGTTTCCTTAGATCTAAAGTAAATAAAAATCATAATTATACAACAACGTAGTTTTTTTCTCTCCTTTAAATTCTTTGGGAATAGAATAAGAATTATTCCTGTACAATTATTTGTCATTATCGGGTATTTGTTCAAATATACTTAAGTATTGCACAAAATTATACTAAAAGAATAACAAAACATGTGTGAAAACACAATATATTATTACACAACACACTAAACTGAATTAATAAAAGAATACAGCCCCTGAATGTTTTATCATTGGCACCAATTGATTTTACAGTTTTTTACCACTAAAGGTTCTCGTTTACGTAATTGCGTTCAGCATACGTTCTATTTTGACATTCTATACAAAAATGCAGATAAGGTTAGAATTAAATACAACCACACTTATTTTAAAATAGGAGGAAATGTTTCCATTAGTCGAAAAACGTCTATCAATGGCGGTTTTTGAATTTTTTTTAAAGTTTAAAGTAAAATCATAATTTTCTATGCGGAAATTAAAATTTTCATTTTCTATGCTTTTTTGTACATATATGTTACACGGAAAGTTGGAGAGATTTCATAGTACGATTCAATTGACAAAAATCGATCAAAAATTCAAATACATTATTTTTAGCCTAAATTATTCCTTATATAATTTTCCACAATCTCTTATGATAATTTATGATTGTTTTTATTCACATCCCTATAGCAAATAAAATTTTAAATTGATTTATCTTAGAAAGAAAAAAAAAAAAATTGCTCGTTTATCTTCATTTAAAATGATAAAAAAAAAAGAAAAAAAAATTTTAATTTTTTTTAATTGTGCCAAACGCTTTAATATTTTTTTCACCGATTGATTTTAGTACATGTAACAAAATTTAGTAAGTAGTTTTGATTAGCGATATTTTTTTTTTTTAAAAGTTGAATTTAGAATTTATACATTTTGATGGAATTTTCAATAAGCATTCATAAAAAAAAGTGTTTTACAAATATCAATTATGTTATCACAAAACCCACACCAACTTTTGTTATGCATAGTTTGACGTTTACGTAAATCAAATTTCACCTGTGTACATCAATGATTGTAGGAGTAGTAGCATTTTATAAAAAATAACTTCGTAAATTTTCAATTTTTTTTTTCAAAATTAAATGGTTAGCTTTTTTGTAATATTTTGAGCGCAAAAACTGTTTTACAATAATTATACAAAGGTTTTAAGTAAAAAAAATGGTAAAAACCATCAAATCAAAGATTTTCTTATAAATCGTACCCCCTTAAGGCAATTTTCCACACGGTCATAATACTGACCTAAACGAAACGGTTGTTGAAGTGCACTTTAGCTAGCAATGAGATCATGTTTCCAATAAACTTTATAAAATTTCTCATCCCTCTTCATGTACTAAAAGATTGCCAGATTTTAATGAAAGAGCCAGCCACATACTCTTTAAATTTATAATATAACTTTTAATGATCTAGTTGTTTCCCTAGACAAGATATTTCGTAATGTATCATTTTTATGATATAAATATCGCAACTTATGAATACATGTCATAATTAGCTATTGCTAGAGTTTTCTTTATGACCCAATCTAAATAAAAATGATTCATCAGAAACAAGAATAGTATAGAAATGTAGTAACATTTCTGCTTCAGTTAAACCAGAAAAATTCATGAATCATCCTTACAACATAAGTATTAAACACACATTTTCTCCGTTAATATTTCCTCCAGATCTGCGATTGATTATTAAAAATGTAGTATACACTATTTAATTAGAATTTCCATGTGGTGTTGTCGATTGAAAAATATTAATTGCTCTAAATAGGGGGCAATAATAATTGGTAATTATTCAAAGGAAAAAAAATCTGCATCAATGATTACATCAGAGGAAAATAATATTTAACTTTTTTAAAGAACACTTTAAGATTTGAGTTCAGTAAACGTTATCCACACAAGATTCTTTTGCAGTATGAAAATAAATTCAAAGGCATATGCACCTAAAAATTGCTACATTTTTTCCAAAATAACGAAATTTTAAAAGAAAATGAATGGAACGAATTCGTCTTTTTTCTCCCCCCATTTCTAAAACTCAGACGAAATCAGTTCGGAAGAAAATCAGTAATGTGACGTAAATGTTGTAACGGGTCTATTTGCGTTCTTCCCAGTAATCCTCTTGAGGAATAATGGGTCTTTAAATATTATTTTAATTAAAACTTTCCTCCTCCGAAGATGTGATTGTGCAAATCAATGCTGGTATATAAAGATTAACTTTCAAGCTCGATAAGGGAGAGAGGTTAGAAGAGTTAACAGGATTGTAAGTAATAGTAATAAACGTAAAGTTAGGCGAGGGCGCTTCGTAGATAATTTGATTAATATTAAGATTGACGATTTGTGTTCAATTTGTCGTTAAATTGGATTCAGGTCGGTTTGAATTAGATTACTTTTGATATCTTCAAATATAAGGTGTATTACCAGGACGTGCTAAGTGTAAGTGTTCCCATTTATTATTAAATCTTCTAGTTTCTAGTCTATCACGTTATTGCTCCCCATACTTATCAATTGGTGCATTTCTCTAACTTGGGTTCATGAATTTGTGTTGTTGAGAATTTGTTAATAAATAGTTTGTTTGATTCCCCCCTGAAAAATTCCTGTGTGCGCTACTGACTATGCATCATCTTCTTTCCGACCCTCTCACACTAATGAATGGCACCGGCCATCCATTACAATGTTATCGCTACGCAAATAAATTTAGAAGTGGATAGTGATGACGTTCAAGAACTGCTAGATTACCACAATAAGGAGCTGGCAATGGATGAGCTCATAGAAGTGCATGAGCAAGAACAAAACATAGAACTTGAGTCTTCAGACCCAGTTCAATCAGAAGATCCAATGACTGTTGGGATTTTGACAGAAAGCAGTTAATAGAAAATGGGTTACAAGATTTAAAAAAAAAAACTCCAACGAAGAAAATATTTTTTTAACAATACAAGGAATAAAAAAAAAGTTATTAGCACGCTGCGAGGAAGTTTATGGGAAAAAAATAATAATCTTTGAACCGGCAGACTACTTTGTTAGATTTAATGAAACTTACGTCAAAATAACTTCGGTTTTTGCACAACTTTGTATTAGTGTTCTTATATTTTGTTAAAGATTTTTTTTTTTTCTGAGTTGTTTTTGATTTCCCCTTACCTCTCCGGACCCAACTAACAATAACTTATACGAATTAATATGCGGAATTATACCCTGAATTAGTCGAATTCGATCTACGCGGTTATCACTCAATCCTATCTTATCGCGTAAGTTCAGGGGTATTACTGAATACCTCTTGAATTCTTAAAAACGTACCGTTAAAAAGTTACGAAACAGTGAAAGTTAAATCTTTGTTGCGAAATGTCATTTTCAAAAAGGCATCAAAACTTCTAGTTTTTAGGGGGAGGGGGAGATTCAATAAACTCGCTATTTACAGTTAAAAAAGCTCTACCCTCGAACCAGTACTTTTTATGGCAAGATCAAGGAGTTTTTACAAATGTTCCAAAAGATAGCAAGGAAATATTTAAAGGCGCGGCATGGATGTTGTGGGTAAAATTGAGCAATTTTATTTGAGAGTGGTGTAAGACCAATTTCTCCCGCTGATAAAATGTTAGTCAGTGATAACAATGAATGTAATCCACTATGAACTTTTTATCTATTAACAGTTCAAAATTGTTATCGTTTTCTCAGTTTAAATTTACGTCATTAATGAAATTACATTGAAAATGGTGTAAGTCCATTTTCCGCAAAGAGTTCAAAAATTACATTACATAATTATTTTACTATATTTTCATATGTGCGGCAACACTGTTAATGACAAAAAATTTCATTCTTTCACAAGAGTTTTGGTCGATAGTGATAAAAAGTTAAAAAAAAGGCACATATTAATATAAAAATGTAATTAGTCATTCAAATGGCATTACCTCTCCGAAAAAGTAAAATAAATGAAAAGGTTTTATTTCAGTATCATTTTTTTACGTATGTTTAATAAAAATTTTATTAAAAGATTGGTTCGATTCAATGGGATAAATTCGTGTGACGTCATAGTCTTATAATAACTGCAATCACACATTTTAGCCAATCAGTTCATAAATTCATCTGGCGTCATAGACACTTCATACATGCAAACATAGTTTCTAGCCCATCAGTTCAAGCATTTCGCTTTTACCAACTTTTGCTCTTTGCAGAAACTTTATTTTAAAAAACCCGCATTTGTTAACAATAACGCATATAAGTAAATAAAATGTACTTGATTTAAAAAAAGTACACGAATAGCAATTATTTTTTTAAATTTTTGAAATCCCATTTGAAGAATCTTAATACTTGAACATCTTGACCCAATTATGGAATTTGAAATTTTATCTAAATTTTACGAGTAAGCAACAAGTACAAGTTTAATATCAGTTTTGAATTCAATGGAGAACACATGATTGCACTTATGTGATCGTTGAAATCCCATACTTAATATTTCATAAACACAAGAGAGGGGGAGGGGTATCCCCCCAAACACCATTGTACCAATCCCTTATTGTACAAATTATACAGCTGTTGTAAAACTAGTTTACATGTAATATGTAGTTCTAATGTATTCGTATAGCCAAGGATAAATTTATTTTTAAAAATATTCTAGCACCATCTATTGCAGCTAAATTTAACTACGTCAAAAATTTATTACAGCATCATGAAAACTCCCCAAGAGATATGATTTTCACATTTTGTTGACTTTGACAGAGGTGCAAGTCCATCCAAGGTCATCGAAAGTATAAATTTAATTAAACTAATACTTAAAAAATTATCCTATTAACATGTGTACCAATACATTTTCAAACCATTCAAATATAAACCCTTATATACATATATATATCCACATACTTGAGATTAGACTTACACCACTTTCCATGAGAACGGCTTACTTGAGTTGCACATCAAATCTGAAGAGAGTGAAAGAAAACGCATGAATAGTTTCAAAATCTAACTCATTTTCAGAAAAGAAGATAGAACGTTTTTTGCTGATTCATCTTTAGCAATTGAAGCATTCAAAAGCAAATTATACGAAAAAATTCTGGGTTTCTGGACTTAAATATATCAATTCAGAAATTTCCCAAGTGCTTTTACAGTAGTAACCTGACAGTGATCTATTTTATTTTATTACTGAAATGTAAAATTGAGGCCCAGGATAAATAAGCTTATTAATTCTTAAATTTACAAGTAATTGGATAATGTATTATGGAAGCCAAAAATTACCATCATAAACGCCCAACATTATTCGAATTAGTAAAAGAAAAATGTGAAAAAGTTTTAGGTAGTTAAAACGTGTTTCAGAAACGTTAATCAAAAATAAAATATTTATAATCAATTTTCTCTCGAATGTATAAAACACAGTATAAAATTTTTAGAATAGCTTTAGAAAAGCTAAATCCATTCTACAACAACGAACACCTCGACTGAATCGCTCTTATGAGTTAAGTGTTTCATTATAATAAGCAAAAACCAAACAACCATCCAGGGCAGCGATCCTCAACCTGCGGCCCGGCCATGGTCCATGGCTCCGAGAAATTCACATTTTGAAAATTGTATAAAAAATTTGGTGGGAAATTCTTTGTCAAGAAATATAATATATCAATTTTGTTTTCGGTATCGTACGGGTACGAATTGATATTCTTTTTCTATTTGGAACAATTACGGTTAGCAATAACAGACAACAGAGGAATGAACAGCGGGTGGAATTAATTTTTAACCATCTTTCATATCTTGCAAACGAAAAATATTCGAAGAAAATAAATCGTTTCAAGACGATTGGGAGGTTGACTATTTTGTAGTGAAATACAACCATGGATCAGTAATTGCTTGATTTGTCACGTAAGTGCTGTATTTAAAAAATACCAATAAACAAGAATCATTCAATGACACTTTTCCTCGAAGATCTTTCAAGAGGTGATAAATAGGCTTTTTTGAATAATCCCAGCAACAGCAACAAAGTGTTTTGTCAGTGGTAATATCACAGCGGTAACAAAGACATCCCATGAAGTTTGATGTATTATTAGTAATCATATGAAACCGTTTACTGATGCAGAAATTTTGTGAAGGAGTGTTTCTTAAATGCTTCTAATTTAGTGTTAGTAACAAAAATAAAAAATATAAAGAAATAATAATTAAAAAAAACCAAAACGGGAATTAAAATATGATCAATTTTCCACAGATTAAATTTCTAATGTTATCTTGATCTTAAAGTATTTCTCCCTATCCCCCATTTATCCTCATGTTGTGGCCCGCGTGAAATAACTAACATATGTATGCGGCCCACATGAAATGGCTTACATATGAATGCGGCCTAGCAGAAAAAAGGTTAAGTACCCCTGATCTAGGGTGACAATTTCAAGAAAACCCATTCTTAGCGGATTTCTACTCAAGAGAAGAAACATTTTCCAAATTTCAGGTCCGAGTCTAATCGTTCAAAAATTGGGATTTTTTTTTTAAATCTATAACACCACTGCAACCTCCCTTGAAAGTAGATTTTCAAAAAAAAACTCGTACTTAGCGGATCTCTGCTGAACAGAAGGAAGATTGCCAGATTTCAAGTTTATAAGTCTAATTGTTCAAAAATAGATTTTCTTATATTTATAAAACCCCCTGTCCCCTTAGAAGTCTTTTTACTGCTCTTTCTTCGTGAATCTCTAACCAAGGAAAAATACACATTTTCCAAATTTCAGGTACCGTAAAATCCGGCGTACAGCGCGTACCCCTTTTTTTACATAGGAATCGGAAGTGTGCGTGTATAATTCTCGTATGTTTTTAAGTCATTTATTTGTGGTATTATCCCAGGCTTTTGAAAAAATAGTATACTATTAGAATCAGAACTCTTTTAACTTCATTAGGAATGTTATTTCTTTCAAAGATATAGCATTCCGATCTATTTAGAAGTTTAATTTTTCTTATGGCTCATCTCTCTTTTATAATTTTTTGAAGCTATCATTTTTATACCCGGCGTATAACGCGGCGTTCAAAGTGGGCGTTATACGCCATATTTTACGGTAATTAAATGTAGTAATTCAAAAAGCAGGAATTTTTGTCTATAATGGCCCCGCACCTTGGGAGTAGAATTTCACAAAACTCATTCTTAGCGGTCCTCTACTCAACAACAAAAAAATGTTAGCCAAATTTCAACTTTGTAGATAAAATAGTGCAAAAATTAGACTTTTCCCTCCTCCCCTTATCTATATCGCCCCCGTCACCCTCACCAATCACCCTCTCCTGGGTGTCGATTTTCCGAAAATCCTTTCTTAGTGAATCGACTCAACAAATAAGACCGACATGTTAAATTTCATATTTGTGGGTATAATAGTTCTGGAAATATTGTGATGGGTAAGAATGTGAGTCACTTTTCTCATTATATATGCATAGATTTAATGAACACATACTCCAAAAAAGAAAAAAAAAATAGACATTTAAGAAATATATCTTATATAATCTAACTTTTATTTTTCATATCTAAAAATAAGGCAATGTTATGTAATAATGTGCCAAGGTATATAATACGGGTTAATACGAGATTACAATTCAATTATTTGTTTTAAAATAAAATAGATATTATTTATGTAATCTTAAGAAGATGATATAAAATTGCGAATTGAAATTAATAAACTGGCAAGAATTAATAGAGCTTTTCGACCGATCCAAATAACGGACACAAATTGAAAGAAAATTTTATGCAAAGAGATATATATTGCGGGATTTTGTATGCATCAATCAGAGCGATTAAAAACAAGTTAATTTGTTTAATCTGTTTGGAGTAGTAGTGAAAATTAACTATTTCTGCACAGTTCAGGGGCTGGAGCTTTCTTTCTAAGAGTACAGAGCCATTAAAATGCAAATTCGAGCGTAGGAAGGGGGGTTAATGGCGGTCACGATCAAGGCTGTCATGCTCCACTATTTTTCGCAATATTTAAATGAAGTTTTACACACTGTAACCTTTCAAGCTTTGCGAAAAAATTTCCGTACCATTAATACTGTAATTTATTCTGGAATTTCATGTTTGCACTAATAATTGATATTGTGTTTGGTTGTTCCTACATATAAAAATCATTTCAACACTTTTTATCGACCCTTAAGTATGTCATAAAATACGAAATGTGTTTTCATCACTTCTGTTGGGGGTTTAAGTGTCTTTTGCCCATTCATGAGTGATTCCGATTCCATGCGTACAAATAAGTAGATGTTGACGGAAATCACTTCCAGGGGGCGTCGGTGGCATTTTAATCAATAAATTAGATTTTTATTGCTTTGGAAATAATCATTTCCCTGATTCTTAATAAAATATGTTAATGGAATACAATTTAATATTTAAATAACTGTCTTAAGTCATGTTAATAACTGTTAAGCCTAATATTTTCACCGATTCTCAATGAATTTTTTTGAATGGAAACTTATTTAATATATAGGAATGATTTAGTGTATCCGACTACGTTCGGAAGCGTGATTTTGCAAAAGCGTCCAAACGAATATATATTTTTTTTAATATTTAGTGTCCACTTAGATTAGAATACACATATAAAATTGTTTTTAAGAAAAATTATAATAAAAAAATTATTCAAATGCGATATTTTGACAAAAAATGAACATAGAATTATTTATTTTCAAAACATTCTCATTTTATGCTGAAGTAGAATAAGTCGTTAAACACTTCTTCCGTATGCAAAGTCTTGAATTTTTCCTGGAGGGGCTTTTAAAGCTTATCAAGCGGTATGACCAATATCACAATGTACATGGTACTTATGTGGAAAAATATAAAGTTATGTCTTATTTCTCTCTAAAATGTCGCATTCTATGTTTTGACTTCCACACATAATCCCCGACTACAAACTAAAGGGGAAACTTACTTTCCGACTCACTCTCGCAATAAAATAAGCTCGACGATTCCAAATGTCCTTCAACCAGGTGGCTCGGGATCGTTATAGATTCAGAGATTCTAAATAAAAGTGATACATCTGTTGGGATGAAGTTGGGCTCCAACAGCGCATGTCTGGTGATGTGGTTTTCTCGGCTATTCGTCTGACAAGAGCGTTCTGAGCACACGTGAGTGAGAACAAGTTATATTTACACCCCATTAAAAAATGGCACAAGAGCAATTGGTGATGGATCTCGTTATTTTGAACCATGGTCAAGTGACGAAGTTTCCCTCGAGCTGGCACCCCCGTCTCCAAATTTCCACACCAACTAGAGAACGTTTGAGCCTCGACAGATTTATCGAACATCGGCCTTTCTACACGACGAGTCTTCAGCGATATCAGACTCGAACTCATGGCCACAAGCATGTCACGAGTTCGTTTTGAGCATGGCAACCGTGTATGCGACCACTCTCGCATTCACTCATCTCAGTTAACAGTCTGGGTGCTGAGTTATTGGCCAAGGTGATCATCCGACTCTGTGAGTGAGGGGAAAGATTTAAATTCTTTATGTTAAGAAATTATTCCCTTAACTGTGACAAATGATATTCAATTGTCTTCAATATAGTTGTAATATCATACCTAGTGGAAAAAGTGACCATTGCAGCAAATTAAATAAAACTCGTGTATACTTTTCAATGTGCCAGAGAGAACAAAATTTAAAATAATCTGGAGGAAATGCTAAAACAATTTTCATATCTGCTTCGTACATACCTTCATGCCAAATTTTGTCATACCATATGTAATGCATATTTATACTTAACTCTGTGAAAGTAAGGAATTTTGAGATGGAATGACATACGTAGTATGATCCGAAAATTCAGGGACAGCGGCCATTCTAAACGACGAGAGCAAGTACCTAAAGTTAAACCACTTGAAGAGGATTCTCTGAACTCTACACTACCTGCCTAGGTTAGTTTAGTACATGTAATGTGATCGAACAACAAGCACAGCTGTTATCTTCCGAAGTTACTTGGCTTTGTTCGGCGATGTAAGAAAGATGGGGTTTTTTTTCAACAGTTCTGCAACATTACATTCTGTAAACGCTTAGGTAAAACGCCAATTAAAACTTTCGAAATGCCAAGAAAGGTGTACGGTGAATCTACCATGGCGATATTCAAGGTTTACGAATGGCATCGGCGTATAAAGGCGGGCCGATAATCCATCGAAGACAATGAACGCGTTGGACGACCTTCGACTTCACGGAATGCGGAAAATGTTGCATTGGTTTCTGAATATGTTCGAAAAGATAGTAGCCAAACACTTGCACAAATTGCTAAGGCTGCACACTTCTGGAAGACAAGTTGCCAGCGCATTCTAACGGAATAAGCACCAAATGTCCACGCCCATTGCCCCTCGATTGTTGACAACTGAACAAAAGGAGGAACGAATGTCAATATCGGGTTTAATCGACAAATCTGACAAGGACTTAAGTTTTTTTGAATCACATCATTACAGGTGATGAAACGTGGTGTTATTTGTTCGACATTCAATCGAAGTGTGCGTCTTCAAAATGGAAGTTGCCCGGTTTACCGAGATCGAAAAAAATCCGGCAGGATCGGAGCAAAGGGAAAGTGAAGGTTTTTTTTTTTTTTTTTTTTTTATTCTCAAGGAATTGTGCATTTAGAATTTCTTCCCGAAGTCCGAACAGTTAACAAAGAACATTATTTATGCGTTTTACGTCGTTTGAGGGAATCCATTCTCCGTAAACGGCCTCAGTTCTGGCAGAGTGGCATGACAACGCTCCAGCACATCAATCCCAACTGGTAAAACAGTTCTTCGCCAAAACTCGCACTAATGTGCTTCCACGTCCCCCCTATTCACTGGACTTAGCCCCGTGTGACTTTGATCTGTTCCCATCAATGAAAAAACATTTACAGGGACGCCGTTTTGTTTCATCGGATGAGGTGAAAGTAACATTGCAGAAGGCCTAACGGAAGGTTGCAAAAAATGGCTTGAAGCCGAGTTTCCAGAAGTTATACGAACCTTGGCTGGCAGAAGTGTATCGTCGCCCAAGGGGACTACTTTGAAGGTGGATATGCTTTGGTGCTGTGAACTATTCAGGGTAAGGTTTTTTACACTTTGTCCCCCGAATTTTTGGATCATACTACGTAGATGAACTGAAAACAGAAGTTCACTAGATGATACCGGATAGAGCACCTCCATGTTTAGCAAATCTTGTAAATTTCATTGGAGAAGAAAGATCAATCGAATATACGTATGCAGGGGTCGTAAATACCACTTTCCAAAAGAAAGTCCTTGACAAAAACATCGTTTTCGAAAAGTATACTGTACGCAGAATTTAGGTTACACTCGGATATGAATTCGTACATTTTTTAATACACAAAAAAAAAACGAATAGTTAAACACAAATACCAATTCAAGCAAATCATATTTATATGATCCTTTAGATTCCTCGCATAGTGAATATGCAGAAATTTGACTTCTAAATCGCACATCACTGCGTCCCACACACACATCAACAAAAGTAAGTAACATATGACATCCTCGCATTTTTGAATACTTTTCAACTCAACTTTCAGTCTAATACATGTGATTGAAAACCTTTCAAATATCGAAAAGTCACACTAGCGACAGTTTAATAAAATTATTTTTTCCATAGATTGTTTTAAAAATTATATATAGGAATATGACAGTACAGACATATATTCCTCGATCGAGATTCACCCTATTTAAAAAAAAATCAGGAAGAATTATTTTATGTATGCTGATAGTTACAATTAGGCATATAAATATTATATATAATTCAGTAGTTATACATTCTTCTCCCCTCCCCCCTAATGGGCTGCGAATTGGTCGTAGTTATATATTAAAAAGTGTTTAAGATTATTTGAATATGAACGACATTCAAGTGTTTAGCATTATAATTGCAACTAAATTTACAGCATACAATATTTTCCGTTATAATACCGAATGCATTTGAAATCTTGGAAATATTATACATCTTGGATATATTGGAATGTGACATCTTATAAAATTCATGCTTAAAATATTTTGATTGTGCTTCCAAAAAACTTGGAAAATCTCTGGATGAGGATAGATGGTTGTCATAAATTAACGTGGCTGTTATACCCAACAAGAGCTATTGGTGCAGATTTTCACAATTTAAAGCCACAATGAAATGACGAGGGTGATACTTCAATTAATGATTAACTTCCACATCACACTACGCGAGGTCCAGTTCCATTACGCACACAAGAGCATATTATTACGTTCGATGACCAAGATCGTAATACAATACCCTTTATTTTTCGTGGATCAATTGTGGATATTGCTGTTTATATCAGTGCAGATTTCGAGAATGCAGACATTAGAATTAATATTATTTCATTTAATTTTCTCTAGATGATATTTGCTTGCGAATTAAAAATTTCAATCGTAGTAATACTAACTATACATATTATCTTTGGAAAATTTAAATAAATTATAGCATGGTATTAAATAGAAAAATATTTGACAGTTAATTTCTGGTATGGGGTTATTACGAAAGTACCGAAATATAAGGTATAATACCTATAAAGACTAATTTACACACATTCATTATTTTATGTAAAATTCTTAATTTTAATAAATTAAGAATACTTACGTATTATTACGTCGACTAATTTCACCAAATCAAGAGACATCAACAAATGCTACTATCGTATGCGCGAAAAAAAATACTGTATTAGAACATGCTCGAGAGAGTTTTGCAGTATAGTCAACATATCATGGCATATGACAACGATATTTATTTGAAGAATTAGTCGACGAAAACATACGTAAATACTAAATTAAGAAATACAAGATAAATTTTTTTAATAATTCATATTGGATTTATTAAAATAAAAAATTCTACATACCTGCTGTTCAGATACTCTTAGATCACCAAACACAAGTTTTTGTATTATCTTTCCAATGAGTATAAAGATGCAGTATGTTATATTTATTAGAGTCTGTAAAAAGAATTAAAATAAATTAGAATACATAAAGAAATTTAAATATTCATTTAAATACTTGATATTTAATCCTTTAAGGTATCCGACTACCCTAAAATCATGATTTTCTTTAAAAATTGACAATTTTTTTTATGATTTTATTTTATAGGGTCATCTTATTAGCTTTATAAAAATACCAAGTTTTTTATTTTCCACTCAATAGAACAAAAACTACAAATGTTTTAGTAAAAGTATATAGATGCCATAACTTTACTTAAGATGTCAAACTTTAAAATGCGTTTTACTCGAAATGTGTGTGTTTTTTCGAAAAGTTCAAACGGCGACAGCGATCGCTCAAACAGTTTTTAAAATAATTTCCTGAAATTTTGTGTGTGTTCTGTATAACAATACAAGTGTTTTAACCCTCAGATTTATCAATCACCGTTTTATTACAAAATTTACAGTTCTTTATGTGAATATAATATCACTATTATTTTAAGCAATTTCATATAATAACTAAAATTAACTATGCTTTAGTTTATATAAAAATTAAAATATCTCTTAGCCTGAAAGTCATTTAAAAAAGGAATAGCAAACACATTAAAATTGAAAAATTGAGAATTTGCTCATTTACGATTTGTACAGAACGGGCCCCGTTTGTGTAATTTTTGTCATTTTTTACCCATTTTAGCAGTAACAATTTATTTCACTCTGCTTAATTTTAGCCTTTTCTCAAAATGTACTAAATAAATCTAAAAACCACAAAAAAATCTCCATATATCTCCATTTTCTTTTTTAAAAAAGGTGTCGCAAGTAGTAGTCTGATACCTTAAGTAAAATTGACATCTAATCTAAAATTTGTGTTCAATACTTTTAAAAAGATTTTCTAAATCAACACAAATTGAAGAAAGCGCACGAGTCAATTTCCTATAAAAACTTTAATTATCAGAAAACTAGTGGGAAAAAAAATCACTTGAAATGTTTTACGTGTTCAATAAAGAAATATTTCAGTAACTCTCAGTTTTTTCTGTCTTTCATTGACCCACCATATTTCTAAATTTAATACTTATTTAAATATCTTAATTTTAATACTTTTTTAATTTGTATCTTCTTTCCTAAAACATACATAAAACATTTTATCAAAATGATTAGAAAACTCGTAGTTCGATATCAGTCAATCATAGGATAATTTAATCAAAAGGATAATTTAATTAATATTTTGCTTCATCAGAAGTTAGAAAAAAAAAAACTAATTTTTATTCAATAAAATAATTACTTTGAAATAAGAAAATTTAGAATTGGATAATTTATTCAAAAAATATAAGAGATTTTCATTCAAGTCATTTCTTTTAGAATCTTATGCATACGTTAGCAGTTAAAGAATAGAAGAATCCATTCTTAAATGGAAGAATTATCGAGTACTATCATCTTTTCTCATTTTCAGTGTTCTTTTATAAAAACGCATAAGTAGTCTTAAGGGAACCAGGATATCATACACATTCGAAAAATTGATTTTTCACAATTTCAATATTAAAAAATAGTGCATATTTTTCTAAATCTAAAAATGCATAACACCTATATGTTTATTGATTAAACAACCTTAAAATATGAAAAAAGTAAATGACAAAAATGTAAACTAACGTTTACAAATGTTTAGTTTTTTCATTTTTTCTCCAAAGCATAATAATTTTTTGCTTTCAGGTATATATTTAAAAAAAAACTATCGCACTATAGGAGGGGGAGGGGGGTCCAAATTTTTTATACTTCTATACAGGATACATGTGTATATAATGAGCCTATTTTTTTTAGTCGAAGTAGTACATTGTTTTTTTTTTAATTAATGAAAAAGGGAGAGAGGGAATAAACATTTTCAAAATTACAAAGTTTTATAATTTTTTTTAAAAAGCTATCTTAATATTTTACTAAAAAAATAGTTTCACTATTTTGTGTATTGTTTTATATGTGCGCAAAAAGTATTTTACACTTTTAAGAGATTTTTTTAAAAAAATGGCGCCTCAGCATAAGTACCGTAAAATCCGGCGTATAACGCGCGCACCTATACTTTTCAGCTGCAATTTTTAATTTTTAGGTTATTCATATTAATATGCGCACCCCCATTTTTACAAAAAACCCTGAAATGGAATGCTCAATGCTCTTATGTTTTGAAGTCATTTATTCGAGATATTATTTCAAGTCTTAGAAAAAAATAGTATAGTTCTAGATTGATTGATTGATTTAATATTAACGTCGCACTGTTCAGCTACACGAGGGCTTTTGGCGACGGACCACGTAATTTTGAACCATGGTCAAGTGACGTGGACGACACCTGAGCTGGCACCCCCCTCTCCTAACTACCACACCACACCAACGGGAGGACGTTTCAGCTCTCGACAGATTTAACGCGCATCGCTGCCCTACACGGCGGGTCTTTAGTGGTACTGGGATCGAACTCGTGACCAGGCAAGCCACGATCCGATACCTATACCACTCGGCTACCGCGGCCACAGTATAGTTGTAGAACTACAACTCTTTAAGTTCATAAGGAATGCCATTTCTTTTAAAATAACAGTATTTCGATTCATGTAGAAGTCTAATGTTTTTTCTAAATGCTCATCTTTTCTTTATTTTTTAAGCTCTCATTTTTATCTGTCACTCCCCTCAACTTTGAAGATCGGAGATCAGGCGCTCCAAATAAAGCCTGCAACATCATCCGGCGCGCACCCTAAATTTCGATCTTATCTTTTTGTGTTGAAAGCGTGCGTTATACGCCCGATTTTACGGTACGTATTATGAGATCACAAAAATTATGCCCAACTTCAATTAAGCAGGAAAAATTTTTTAAATAACAAATTAGTTTTGTATTTCTACAGAATGATTAAAATATCTCTATTAAGATCACAAAAAAATCTTATGTTCTACTGTAAATTTTTTTTTATGATATATGTCGCATAAACAGAGTCTTATTTTTGGCATTTTACTCCTTCGAGCCTGTACTGTTAGCCTTAAGTAGGCAATTTTTGGAAAGTCTACCACTTCATTTACATAATAGACAGCTTTATGTCTTCATAAAGTATTTTCTGAGGTGTGTTTGACCAGATAAATTACTGTGTATACTATGTATTCATTCATTTTCCTTTCATGTAATAAATGCTCTATGCCTTCATAAAGTACCTACTTTTCCTTTAAGAGCATTTGGGCGGATTATATATGTTGTATTCTTAATACATACGAGTGCAGTACAATATTTTCAGAGGAAACACTCGAAATTCTTTTTTTAATCCCATTTTCGATCATTCAGTATTTTCACAAACCGTTCGGTCCATATTAACTTAGCCGAGTTCTCTGGAGTCTACTGTACCATTGAAAACACATTGATGTTTTTAATACAGAACATGTTATGCATGCATGTTTGATTATCGGATGATTCACTTACAATGGTTGCGCATTGCTTTAATTTAGCGTTGGAAAATAGAATGCCCTCAAGGATTTTCTTTTGATAAGAAAAAAATGTCTCAATATTAAAGTTAGTATATGTGTTAAACTGTAGCTTAAAATTTAAAATATCGACAACTACCCCATTTTTCATCTGTGAAGAATATGGAAAAAGATATGGAGGATACTGTTTACAGGGGGAAAATGGATTTAAGCAAAACTAATATACAGAAAACCTTTATTAATCATAATCTAATTAAACATTAATAAAAAAATTGTAATGAACGAACCAAATTTACCGAGCTATTAGGATATTTTACAAATAAATCCATATCGACGTCCATCAATTAATTGCTGAAGAAATTCAAGCTAGAAGAAAACAAATAAATCGATCATTTCTTCAAACCAGTCAGCGTGTCAAGTGTAGTCAGTGAAGGTGAGCTTTAACCGTCATTTTGTTCTAAATAGTTTTCTCCCCACGGCTAAATACATATTAAGAGTATTATGATTTTCAAAAAAACACATTCGAATTAAAAATTTGAAATAGAATACGAATTTTGATTTTTCTTGCGATACACATTCGATTTGCCCTTGTATATAAGTATATCAGTAAATCATTGTAATTAAAAATGTAATACATTAGGTTTATCTTTCTAATCATAATAGTTATATTTTATTACATTTAGCTGAAGTACCTGAAAAAAGCTAAACCGAAAATAACTTAAGGGACAATTCAGGGGCGTAACTACCACCGTATCAATGATACGGGGCTCCCAAGCAACAGGGGCCCCCAACATAACTACAGTTTCACTAATTTCATAAATAAAAAAGGGCTCCGAAGGAATTTTGAAACATGGCCCTCACAGAACTAGCTACGCCAGTGGAACAATTGTTTCTAAATCAATGAATATTATTGACTAGTATTTTTAAACTTTCTACAATAAATAAAAAAAAAGTTTGAATGTGTGACATGCAAATCTAATTCAATAATGCCACTTAAAATGCAATTAAGGTGAATGACTGAGCGGAAGCATAATTTTAAAAAAGCACGTAAATTAATAATTTTTTTTTTATACATTTAGTGTCAAATGAATCAGAATATACGTATAAAATTGTTTTAAGAATATTATTACAAGAAAAGTTATTTAAATTAATTGTTTGGCAAAAAAAAATGAAGGAAGAATGCGGTTTTCAAAGCATTCTCCTTTTACGAAAAATGTTTAAAAAAAATAAGAAGAATTTTTTTCTACCTATAGCTAGGATTTTTTACCAAAAGGAGGAGCGAAAATTTTTGAAATATATAATTTAGAAGTGGATTTATATTATGTTAGAGAATCTTTAACAAAACTCTCGTTATTATTTCAACTGATAGTAACTTTGAAAATCATGATAATTTATCAAAAATTTTAGATCAGACTCTGTAGAGAAGTCCGAACTAGAAAAAACTAAATGATCATAGAAACATTTTTCATAAAAATGTTTTGAAAATGTCACTCATTTTTTGTCAAACAATTGCATTTCAAGTATCTTTTCTTATAAAATTGTTTTAAGAATAGTATTACGTGTACAGTTGAATCTGTTTTAGTGCGGTAGATAGGGACCGCATAAAGATAATCGCACAAAAAATATTCAAAAATTTCATAAATTCTTACATATAACAAATTCGTGGAAATACCGCCGAAAATTTATTTATGCGGTGGATGGGACCGCATAAAAAAAAGTCACATTTATAAAACATGCCAACTATTTACGAAATTTATGTAAGAGTACTTCCACATAACAAAATAAATATATAATTAAATATTACCCATGGAAACATCTTAAAAAATATATAATTTCTCATTGTATACACGGATAAGTTTTCACACAAAATGCACATACACACAAATGCTACTCATCGTAATCCAAGGCCATGTGATGAATAAGTTCAAAATCGCTTTCGTTACTTGAAGGTACAATTTCAATTGTGACTTATTTTTTGGCAACACAAAGTAACACATAAGTTTTTGTGACGAAGGTCGGGTGATCAGTTGCTTGTAAATGTCACGATAACCAAATATATATGATTGAAGCCCTTTTTCGAATTTTATACTCCTTTCTTAATTAGTATCTATTTTAAGAAAATGCTTTTCCAATTTATTGGAAAGCTGGATCCCTGCATATTTTTATCCGCTCTCGAAGAGTCTGGTTCTTCTTGTCCGTCTTCATAATCTATCAAATTATTGATAATGTCACTGTCATTGAAAGGTTCGTCTTCAATCAAGCGCGGGCTTCTGGAGCGTTGAGAGAAAGCAACTGAATACGCATTGTCGGGAGACTGTTAATAACAAATGAACAGAGTGTCTTGAAGCGTCAACATTTCAGTGGCGTACAGTACATCACGAGGGAGGGCAGGACTTTAGGGGCCCAAGGCTTGACTAACGCTAAATATATATTTACCCAATTTATAAAATATTAAAGGCGAAACCTGATTTTCAGGGGGTCCTAACATTCTCCGTTACACCACTGATAAATAGATAGAAAACATTACAGTGGCATCAAAGCCATTGAAATTCATACACCGCATAAAAAAAGATCGCACATAAAAAAAAAACACAAAAATAAATTCGCATAAAAAAGACCGCACAAAAACAGGTTCTACTGTATCTTTAATTCAACTGACACCCCCATCCAATGATAATTTTTTGCAAAATCACGGTTCCGAATGTAGCCACCTAAAGTAATTGATTAATTTCAATGATCAGAAGCAAAACATTTTAATATCCATTAAACATTCAAATACTCGTTACTGCATACGTTAAAAATATATCATACAATAATTTCCAAGAAAAATTATTATATTCTTAATGAACAAGCGCACTTATTATAGATATTTACGAAGAACTTCCCGCCTTAACTCATTTCTTAATAAGATAAAAGTTACTTTTTGTCTTGGTCAAATAAATCTAAATTAAGAAGTCAGTGACTTCAAAATGAATTTATCTGAAAAAGAAGACACACCATTTCCTCTGCGAAGTAGAAATGCCACTAGCGCTCGTGCCAGATAAAGAATTCCTACTATGCCGCTTGTAAAAAAAAAAAATGAAGTGAATGTCACAATAAATGGTAATTTTCGGGTTGAAAGTGACAGTTCTATTTATGTTATTTGAATTAGATGTGTGTTATTAAAGAAATACAGGATCTTTGAAGGACGTTTTTCCTTTGCTTCTTTAAATATCATAGAAACGTAATCTTTTTTAATAATAGAAGAGACTTAACGTTTTGAAGAATTTGTAGAAACTTAGAAGTATGTTATTTGAAGGAAGAATACACCGGGAAAAAAAATTGATTTCTAAAGCATGTTTTTTTTTATAAAGACTAGTTTAGTAAAAAAAAATCAAATGTTGAATACATACGTATATCGAAATATATTTATACTTATTTTTTAACACAAAATTTATCAATAATCTAACTAAAGTTTATACAGAAAGAATTTCTAATTTGCACATCTTTTTTTTTTTCTCTTAATTTCTCAGGTTTATAATGATTCTTTACAAAACATTTTCAAATCAAAATTTCTTTATTAGAGCATAATTTTAATAGCATTGGTTTAGTAAATATTTCGTTGAAAAAGGAACAATACAACAATAAGGGGAAGGGATAAGAGGGTTTGTTAACATCTCACCCAAAAGCAACGCACTGATGACGAACCTCGTGATTTTGAACCGTGGTCAAGTGACAAGGACGACACCTGAGCTGGCACCCTTTTTCCCAAACTTCCACATTGCGCTAACGTGAGGACTGACCCCGACAAATTTAACGTGCATCAGCCCTTTGAACGGGGAATTTTCAGTGGTATCAGGACTCGACATCGCCGACCACGAGTTTGTGACCATGACCTAGGCCATCACGACCATAATAAAAAGGGGCAATTTCAAAGATATCAATATCTTTCATTTCAATTACATCCACATTGCATCAATACTTTATCACAACTTTTGCACTCCCTTACTTTAAATTTAGTGTATTTTTAAAATTATCCAAAATAATTATAAAAGTAAAAGTCAAATATCAATAGCAAACAACGCCCTAAACTACTTCAGTTAATAACAGTCATTGTGAATCGATTAATTTGTAAAACCACAACCACAGACAATTCTTCAGACAGACCATCCAATATTTTTATTAGAAAGAGACTTCTGGTTCAGAGTTGAACCATTATTGTAAAGAAAGTACATAATGGATTTTAGATAAATTAAAAAATTATTTCGTTTTTAACTGCAATGCACACAAAATGACACTCAACAATTAGAATATATTAATTAAACTGGTTATTAGATGGCTTGAAAAATCCATTCAAAAACATAGCAATAGAACAATTCATTTAAGAACAAGTTCTGTTTAAAATAAAATATATACACAAGGACTTATCCACAAAAATTCAAATTATTGATCTGTTTTGTGACAGAATACTAAAAATGAAAATTGGGATTACATATAAAATAGATCTTTCGAGTACCAGTAAAAAATCAACAAATGACAATGCGTTTTTAGACTTAATTTTGAATGAGAAATTATCTGTGCAGAACCAGATTTGATGGAATCACCATGGTTACATGCAATAGCTTTTCATAAACATTTAAAAGAGCAATACAAAGGTAGACTGCGTCGAAATAGATTTCAAAGTTTGAAATGTAAAAACTGAGCAAATTTAATTTTTTAAACCGATAACAATTTACATTCATCTCTTTAAGTCTAAGAAACAAAAAAAACAGTAATTAATTATTTTTATTTTGCAGTTCACAAAAAATTACATAATTATGAGTAACGAAAAGATTAAATCAATATTATTAGCGACATTTAATTTAATTAAATTTCCCTTCTAAACCCAAATCTTCACAATTCCCCATATAAATAATATATACTCTAATTTTTTTCACCCACTTGTCTATTTCCATAATGCAGATGGTGTTTACTTTTTAAACTTTAAAGACACCTTTAAAACGATTTCGATTAGTACTTTTGTATTAAAATTCGTGGCAACAACACGTATTTGAAAATAAAATTATTGTTTGATGTATTTAAATTCTTTCAAAATAGCGAATGTAAATAAACTGTGGATCAAAACATATTTTTTTGCTCATTCCGCGAAGAAATATTCAAATTCGTTAATTAAACGTTGTAAAACGCATGGCATAAGCATGTTTAAGTGCATAATAAGCAACATTATTAACGGGAAAAGGGTAAGTAATTAGTTATTACCATCTACACGGAAGATTCAAAATGAACATTCGAAAAAGATGCGTAATGATGCGAAATGTTTTAAAAATAAATTTAATAGTAAGAAGATTAAATCCATCGACGCTAAAATTAATAGAAAACAATCTGTCGTAATAATAAGCTACGATTTACATATTTAAAACGAAACAATGTTCATAGTCTTTTGTCGAGGCACGTGGATCAATGCATGCCATTTTGTAGAACCTTGTACAAAAACCTTTTAGTAGCAAATAAATGGAAAAGTATACAGTTACTTTTGTTGTGTGAAGCATGGCTTTTACCTAAATGACTGCAACAACAAATGAATATATTTACTATGAAAAATATGGCGTGGAAAGTGTTCAAATATCTGTCGAAGAATGCATAGAAAGTTAAAGTATATAACTTAAGACAGCCTTAAATTTAACTTTTCTGCAATAGGAAATTAAAAATAAGAGTGGAAAAAGCAATGTTAAAATCAACCTTAGTACTATCAAGATAATGTTTAAGTCCAATATTTACAAAAGAAATTCCTCTTTTTATCTTAACCACTCAAAATGTGAAACTGTATCACGACATAACCACAAGTCACACTTCAATATCTACCCCAATATTCCTAAAAATAACAGTGAAAATTGACTCAGGTATTATATATTCACCTATTTCACAAATTCCAACAAAATCCCAAGACATTTTACTTACAGGTAATCGCGTCTTTGGTCAGCTGAAAAGAATTTCTTCGCAAGCGCAAATCCATTACGGTTGATCGAGTAATGATCGACTTAAGGTTCAGAAACAAGGTTTTATTAGAAACATTTTAGAAATAAGTCTTTACCTTTGGAACATTACAAAAAAACAGCTTTGGAAATAGTTTTGCAAAAGAGTGCTTGTACATTTTTAAAAATAGCGAGCTCCCTTTTGAATATTAAAACCGGATACATATGAGAAAATTGAAATTTCACTTTCTCTACATGAATGGTTGATATATTTGATTTAAATTACGCTTCACTAGATTCATTCAATGACGATATCGATGATTAGTTCAGTAATTCTCAGCCAGAATCAAGGGACGAAGATGACAATTCAATAGATCATTCATTTTAATGTTGTTTCTTATGTCACCTGATCTCGACTACGTCATATCTAGGCTCACGAATCATGGCAAGGGGTTAAATGTACGCCTGTCGTTGGCCGTAGTCTTGAGCACCATACAGGTGACAATACGATTTAGCTCGGTACCATCCCAGTTTTGAGGGAAAACACCCTGAGGGAAGGTCAGGGGTCTCCTACCTCTCTTCCCCATCTATCAACCTCACGAGAGGACTTGCGACTCAAGTGGATATTTAGAGTACCGCCATGCCGCAAAGGCACTATACATTTACAAACATTCTTGCCTTCTCCGGGATTCGAACCCAGGCACTACGGCTCAGCAGTCAGCGTCGCTAACCACTATACCAGACGGACGACACTCATTTTAATTATACACTATGACACGCGAGAACATTTCAGATCCATTAAGGTCAGTGGCGTGACGGAGAATATTAGCCCCCTCCCTCTGCAAAGGCAGGTTTCACCTTTAACAGTTTATAAATTGGTTAAATACATACTCGACATCAGACATCCTAAAATCCTGCCCCCAGGGTGCGGGGGTGTACGTTATGCCACTGCTTTAGGTTTAACATGCAGCTATCATTTTTAAACAAAATTAGCACAAAATGAGTAAAAGCACTAAATGAACGCATTGATATAGTCTTAAAAACTCCGAAATTAAATTGTACAATAGTTTCTTCATAAAAATAAATAAAAATAAATGAATAAAAATATACAAATTTGGTCGAGAGTGAGAATTATACTAGCGTCGCACTAGGGTATTGGCGACGGACCTCGTAATTTTGAAGCATGGTCAAGTTACAGGGGAGACGCCTGCCGGCACTCTCCTAACTACCACACCAACGGGTGAATGTTTAAGCCTCGAAAGATTTAACAATCATCGACTCCCTTCGCACAGCGGGTCTTCAACGGCACTGGGATCGAACTCATAACACGCCAGCCACGAGTCCCTGAACTTGACCATTACGCTACTGCGGTCACAGAACTAAGGGTTAAAGCGTGTTTAAAGGCATGTTCACCGAAATTTATTTTCTTTCTTTGAATGACTAAACAGTAACAATTTAAGATTTCTTGTGGGCCTGGGCCCCTATGAAATAGTAGGCCCCATCAGCGACCCTTTTAGGTAAACAATACATACGTCGTCAAATACTCGTACAAACAGTAGCTGGTAACTGCTAAATATGTGCGACTGACAATCTCTTCTCTCTCACAAACCTGGGTACTGTGACGTTTGATATAAATAAAGGCAGCGTGATACTTATTAAAAATGTTACTTAGAATTATTGGAGTCCATGTTCTGTTGTTTGTGAGGGAGGTGGTCACGTCTAGTCTCTACGAAAGTTCTCAACCGTCTCTTTCTGCCCTCTCTAGGCTCGGGATCACAGAGGTTGGCCCCTTTATCCTCGAGTTGCATCCGGTTCGTGGGCGGAGTAGGTGGATTCCTTGTGGTGTCTAAGGTTGCCGGCGCGATGTCCAAGATAAGACTGCGCAATATTTTAAGGTGCAGATGTTCCTTGAACGTGTTGATCATATCCATAAAGAAGCTGATTCACAGCTGTGAAGCGGGAATAGTTACAGCCTATAGACACTGATGATGGACATGACATAATTGCAGTATTGTAACTATTGGCAACTAGTATAGAGTTTGAATTTCCCCGTTTTTCGGAGAATATTTCCGGGAATAATATTTGACGATTAAAACTATTCGGATTATGTTCTTATCGAGAACGAGATGAGCTCTCCCTCCCAGAGCCTCGAGCTCAGTTGGCTGATGCCTTAAACATCTCTGCGATTAAGACAATTACACTCAACAAAGTCAAGCGAAATTTCAAAATATCAGCAACATCATAATTTTCAGGGGCGTAACGTAGATCCCCTGTTTCGGGGGGGGGCAGGAATTTTAGGGGTCCCTAAGTGTGATCGACTCCAAACAGTGGTGTAACGGAGAACATTTGTGCCCCCCCGGAAAAGTCAGGTTCTGAGTCCCCAAGTTGCATTTTACAAAGGGCAGGTAGTCAGGCTTTGGGTCCCCACGATGCAGGGGTGTATGTTACGCCACTGACTCCGAGTACGGTTTGGGGTCCAAAACCTGGCTTTGCAGCGGGGCCCTAATATTGTATATGTTACGACACTGATAATTTTAAATATAATTCAAATAAATGAGAAGAGAGAGAAATGTCATTTTGAAACTTGCAACCTAATTTTTTGTTCTTGTTTGATTAATTGATGAATGTAAAAAAAAAAAATCAGGAAGAGATTAGCACGAGAGAAAAATTGCACCGATTTTTACATTTGTACTAAAAAAGGTTTGATAAAACAATGTAGCTCGCCGAGTTTTCCACCATGCAATAAAACTAAATGAATCCCATCCATGAATAGAGCTTCGATAATTCCACGATACTAACGGACCGGTCTTCAAAGTTAAACAAGACACTGTTTACAAGTAATTAAAATTTCCCGATATGCAAATTAACATAATTTGAATTAATGCTAAATTAAAATCACTCTTAAAATAAAATACTATACATAATTCTGACAAGCCACATCTTCCCGTACTCACTATAAATTTAAATTACTCTGAACGAAAATAATGAGAAATATTAAAACTCGCAGAAGTTCGAAGGCTACAATTAAATAACGACGAAGTAATTAAGCTTCATAAAAATACACTTTTCCGCAAGACAACTTGCAAATTTTTTTCCTAAACGAAAATTAACCTTCGGTTTCGGTACAGTAAATTCAGGTTTAATTGGCATCAATCAAAACATATTAATCAAAATATATATATATATATATATATATATAACCCTTTATATATAAAAATGATAATTTACTCATGCTTAACTGAATTTGAAACTTCGATAATTTATCAAAAGCGCGGAATGCAATCCTGCAATTTTGAAACCTTTAATCTTAATTTTTACGCTTCGATCAATCTGGTTCAAACAGGGCCAGCTCGTACGTAAAAATGAGATTTTTATAAAGTCGTTTATATTTAAGATGTGGGTAAAGTTTTCCCACAAGTTACATTGCTAAAAATAGGTCGAACGTTTAAGGAAAGTTTTTCGCTTATTTTAACAGATGAAATAATCATGTTTTACGCTGAACTTTTTTGTTGTTGTTCTAAAAAAGTTCAGAACTTTTCATCAAAATGCAATTAATGAGTGAAAATTTATTTCCGCTCCGTTGAAGAGGTAATTTGATTGTGTTACGATTGGTAATTTGTCATTTTTTTTCTGCTATAAAAAGCTTTAAAATTTAAAAATTTTCTCCTAGATAATTAACAGCTCGCAACTAAGTACCAAAATTCTAAAGTTTTCATAAAATAAAATCTAAATGCGACAAGATTTTTACAGATTATTTTTTCGAAATGTAACAATGATTAGGAAAATGCAGTGAAACGAAGCGCACACGCGCGAGAGAAACTTATGTAATCATTTAACCCAGGGGTGGACAACTAGCGGTCCGGCAAAACGGTCAGAAAATCCGCTTTGAACAGTGATTTCTTTCTCGTGCGCGATCCAAGATTCTCGTCTTTTATTTTTCCCTATGAGGAAAATGAAGAACTCTTGAAAGTGTTTCTGCAAAGTTAGGAGGAAGAGGTCACAAGAAGATTCCAGGATTTTAAGAAAATTGAGTCTAGATTCCATCTGCTCTGTTATCCCATTACTGCTGATATTGATACAGCATCTGATTGAAGTCAGAATGAATGAATGTGTGAACATTCACGTCGCACAGTTCAGCTACTCAAGGGCTTTTGGCAACAGACCACGTAATTTTGAACCATGGTTAAGTGACGAAGACGACACCTGAGCTGGCACCACCTCCGGTAACTAACGCACCTCACCAAAGGGAGGACGTTTGAGCTCTCGACAGATTCAACGTGCATCGCTTCCCTACACAGCGGGTCTTCAGCGACACTAGGCTCGAACTCATTATACGCCGGCCACGAGTCCGTTACGTTGACCACTAGGCTGCCACGGCCTGATCTGATGTCAGATTACAGTGTAAAGAAAATATTTAACTTACAAATTTACAAATCTTTGTCTACTGAAAAATTTCCACGCATGAAGAAATTTGGGGGAAATTGTTCTTTATATTTTAGTCGGGATATACATGGCAGGGTCTAAAAGTTCCCGGAATAGGGCAATTAAACTTTCCTCAGTGGCGCAACAGCCTACGAGAGCCAAGGCCTACTGTGCCCGAACTCAGTATACGCGACCTTGGGCACTGAGGTGCATGAGATGTTCTGGTCAGGTGGTCAGTCTGAAACGAAACCCCCAGTATTAAGTTCACAAGTAAGCTTGGTAATCATTTATCAACCCACTGAAGGAATGAAAGGCCAAGTCAACCTAGCCCAGCCCGGGGTTTGAACCTCGGACCTGTGGTGTGGAAGCGCGATGCACTAACCACTCAGCCACTGGGCTTCACTAGTTCTTTTTATAGTCTATAAAAGAGGGAAATCTTAACATTAGATGACGGACCTTCGCAGACCCCTAGAAAGATGCTATTGATCCTTCGGGGTCCACGGAACACATTTTAAGAAACACCGCTATAAATGTTTTGAGAAAATTTAAATGAATAAATTAAATCGAAATCACATTACTGCAATGCATTGCTTATTAGCTACAAAATAAATCATAGTTTAAAATACTAAAAAACACGCTTTTATGGTAAATCGATCTAAAAAACAAAAAAAGTTCTTTATATAAGAATAAAATGATTTACGACAAAATTAATGTCATTTGTGTAAAAGCGTGGGGTTGCTCTATATCAATAGTTATAATTTCTTACTAGTTCTATTCCGAAATGCTGATTTAGTGTAAAAATGTAGTACAAAGCACCCCACGCTTTTACCCCAATGACATTAATTTTCTTGTAAGTCATTTTATTCTTATATTAAGAATTATTTTTTTTACTTTTTAGTTCGATTAACCATAAAAGCGTGTTTTTTAGTTTTTTTAAACTATAATTTATTTTTCAATCTTTAGTTCGATCTACTATTAAATCATGTATTGTTTTTTAAACTATCATTTATTCATACACCTTTATTTTAATTTTTGGCCCGCGACCGAAAAAGTTTACCCATCCCTGAGTTAGAGCAAATTATTTTTTTTTCGCATACACAAGTCTTTTTTCCCTCCATTTTCAGAAGAATTGGACAATTGTTTATATTATGGTAAGATATTGCTGACGCAAAAAAAAAAAGGTTTTCGCTTTTAGGATTACTTTTAATCTTTTAGTCGCCAAATCTGGAAATGGGATCTGGAATTAGTCGCCAAATCTGGAAATCGTTATTCCCGATGATCATAATCAGGACAATGGAACAAAATTATAAAATTATTGTATTGCCATCGGTCCTTGAAAAGTGTGCAAAATTTCGAATTAATCTGACTTTTTAAAGTGGGTAAAAACCGAGTTCAAAGATTCCGTTACATACAAGTGAAACTTATAAAAGCGTCTTAAAAAACAAGAAATGCAACAATAAAAAGTTAATACACGAAACAACCCCCAAATTATCAAATTAACGAAGAATTGTTAAAAAAAAATAAAACAAGTATCTCCACGATCTAGAAATCACTAGATACAGTGACTAGATGTGGAAGATTATATATATATATATATATATAGGTCAAAAAAGTATTGGGACACAATACCAGTTCATAGATTTTTATCATAATATTTTACTTAAACATACAAATGAAACAGAAAAATAGAAGTAAACGTTATTTCGTTAAATAATAATTTGAACAAAACTCATACATTAATGCAATTATGGTCAAAATTGAAAATAAAAGAAACAGAGTTAAAAAAGGTGCTCAAAAAGTATTGGGACACTTCCCAATAAATTAAGAAAAAAAATTCAAACTTAATATTTTGTTGGGCCCTCCTTGCTTTTTATGACCTCTCGAAGTCTATTTGGATCAATTTTTTGCAAAACGATCTATCGATTTTGGTCCACTCTTCGACCAAACATTTTCTCAAATCCTGCTTGTTAGAAATTTGGTGCTCATATAGTTTTTGCTGCAAATAATTTCACACATGTTCAATGGGATTAAGGTCTGGACTTCGTGTGCAGGAGTTTTAATAACTCTAGGACAGTAGTAGAGGACCCATTACTTCCAAAAATCTGCAGTATGTCACGGGTGCAATTTAAAATATCCTGTGATTCCCAGCTTGCTCGGACTTGGCTTTAAATTTCGCTTGAGAATGTCAAGATAAGACATTTATTCATTATACCATCAATAAAATGGAAGTTTCCGAGAGAAACCAGAGCTTGCCAAGCAGCCTCAGACTATTTGGTTACTCCTTTCATATTTGACAGTAGGCCGTAAATTTTTGAAATGCTTTGCTGTATTTGATTTCCGGCAAACTTTTTGCTTGCCATCCGATCCGAAAATATTATATTTGCTTTCATCAACAAAAATTATATTTTCCCAATATTCTGTTGGCTGCCTTACATACATTTTAACAAATGCCAACCTAGCTTGTCTATTTGCATTTTTTTTTCTGATGTAGGGCTTTCTTTGAGGTACTCTGCCATGATACTTATGTTTTCTTAAAACATTTCTGAAAGTTTCAGGATTTACTGATTTTCCGAACCTACTTTTACATTGCAAAGTTATTTTTAATGCACTAGTTCTTCGATTAAAGTGTACTTGTCTTACACACAATCCACCTCTCTTCACGTTCATTAAATATCCTTGAACGCCCTGATCTTTGCTCGTTTTCAAACACTATTTTCTTGAACCTGTTAATGATGTTATACTCTCTCTCTCTCTCTCAATTTCAATATTTTCCTATACCACTCTTTCCAATGACTTTTTACGAGATTTCGCTCATCAACCGATATATCTTTGTTTCTCGCCATTTTTTCTATAAACAATCTTATCTGTTGAAACGTTTGTGTTTAAACTTCTAGTCTAAAAAAGTGGTGTGAAATTACATTATATTGATGCGCTGTATATTTGTTAATTTTCTCATTTCAAAAGTGTCCCAACACTTTTTTGACTCCAGTGTGCCTTTGAATTGTATTTGAAAAGCTAGATCAAATTTAATTCTATAATACTAATAAAATTTTCCTTACATACTGTACACCGAACTTTAAAATATTTCTTAAATCATTTTGTTTTAATGTGATAAATATTTTTATAAATGGCTTTACAGTAATGCACGCCAAGTGTCCCAATACTTTGACTGTATATAGTTCGAGATTGTAGAAGAAAACCCTCGTAACTCTCTCTTTGCGCTATTATTAGTCTTATTTAAGACATAACATTTGGGATACACGCGCACAACTACTATCCCTTCCTAATTCTCTAATTAAAACAGCAGATAAATTTCATGATATTTTAAGAAAATTACAGACTGCAAGAATTATAAAGGATTTTACATGCTGTTTCAAGCTAAATTCAACTTTTTAGATGTTCTATAAATGTTTTTTTCCGCCTTTCATTTAATACAAAATGCAAACTTCTTCCAGTGTGCGAGTTTTATGTTTCATCTTTACTTATAAGATTGAATTATTTGCTTTAGATGCAGGTGTTTCATTTCTTCCTTATTTCAAACATATCGCATTATTCCTGTGAAAGCAAAACCGACAGATGAAAGTATCGTCAGTTAACAATTTTTACACCTGTACCTAACTTTTCTTTCCTCCTAAAGAATCTAAGATTGTTTACATGTGACCACGTCAGACACGTGTAAAAATTTACAAGCAATTTTAGAGAACTAGTTACAAAAATAATTTACACGTATTTCAGCGATTACACGTTTTATAAGCTCATTTGTTAAGATTTACAAGGAACTGGAGAAATAAATTAAAACAAACGGATGTAAAGATTAATTCGTCAATTGCATTTGTCTTAATGCTAGTTTCAAAGAAATTAAAAACGTAGATGTTGCAGGAAGGCAAATAGATTTAAATATGCTCCAGAAAAACCAATCTAGCATTGAATTTATACATCAAAAGTATTAATGAGAAAAAACATTAAATCGCAGCGACGGAAAGAAAATTCTTTAAAAAAATTCATATTCCTTTAAAATATTCTTAAAACGATGCAAAGAACACTGGCATTATATCAGAACTACGCAAAATTAATGATAGACCCATTGTTTTTCCAGAATAGATTGGATAAATGTATAATATGCAATAAATATATTACAAATATTTTTAAGCAATAAACTACACTTAGGTTATATCTTATACAATTAATTGCTTTGAGTGAATGAGTGCTTATTAACGTCGCACTATAAAATATAAAACACTAGAGCTATTGGCGACGGACCTCGTTATTTTGAGCCACGGTGACCACCTAAACAGTACTCCATACCTGACGTGGTATCTCACTCTCCTAATTTCTGTTGTAGTTTCTGATACCACCTAATCTGAGCCCCAAACGTCATATCTGAGCCCCAAAAATTTATCATGGCAAGGGACAGGGGCTAGATGTACGCCTGTCGTTAACCGAAGCCTTGCGCACCATAGAGGTGTCAGTACGATTTAGATCGGTTTCATCCCGATTTTTTGGGCAAAATAACCTGATGAGGGGGTGAAGGACCTTTCACCTCTCTTCCCCTTCCACCAACCTCACGAGAGGACTTGCGGCTCGACGGCTATTTATAGAGTACCCCCATGCCACAAAGGCACTATACATCCATGCTTCTCCAGGATTCGAACTCAGGCCCTACGACATAGTAGCCCCAGCGTCACTGACCGCTATATAGGATGGGCGACTCTCCTAATTTCTACACCACGCCAACAGGAGGCTTTGAGCTACGACAAATTTAAGGGGGTTCACCCATGTAATGGGTTAAAAAAATGTTTTTTTCTAAATTGCTTTTTATAAATTGCATGCTAGAATTCGGTGATAGTGATTTTTTGAAATTCAAAGCCGGTATAAAGAAGCAGCTGTTCGGAGCGTTAAGATTTTCACTGTTTTAATAGGACTTGAAACTTTAAACACGTTTTTCTCAAAACTGTTTTTCAAACTTTCTTCCATCATATCTCAAAAACGGTTTGACCGAATGACTTCAAATTTATAGGGTTAACTCAGCACATATATATGCACCAAATGAACTACGATCATTCCAAAATTCAAAATATTTCTATTTTTTTTTATAACTTTTTTTTTAAAAAACATGAAATTCGAAACTTTTCCTTCAGAGGTCTAATAAAAATCCAATTTTTAATATTTTCAATTGAGTATATATAGTCCTTCCAATGCCTTTAAGTTTATTGATAAAAACGTTACTAATTTTTTTTTTTTTTATTTCAGATAAGCCAATCAGCCAGAATCGTGGAGGACGTGAGGGACCATTTTTTCGAGGTGGGTGTTTTCAGAGCGCTATAAATTACGTTCAATTGAATATTTTCGGCTAAGCATTTATATACATACTCTTAAAATACATATAAATAAATGATAAAAAAAACTTAAAAGTTTTCTACTGGTCGCCAAAAAAAATTTCCTAAGAATGCTTGAAAAACAGGCCGTCACAAGGGTGAACCCATTTAACGTGCATCAGTCTTTCATGGTGGATCTTCAGAGGCATCATCAGATCTCGAACTTATGACGCTAACCCCGAGGCCGTGACCATTAGGCTACCGTGGTCACTATCAATTGCTTTCAATGATATAAACGGATTAAGAAATATTAAAACTACTCAACCAGTGAAATGGAATAAACTCCCGAAAGGCATCTCCATCCATTGGGGTGAGTGAGTTAATATTAACGTCGCACTGTTCAGCTACACGAGGGCTTTTGGCGACGGACCACGTAATTTTGAACCATGGTCAAGTGACGTGGACGACACCCGAGCTGGCACCCCCCTCTCCTAACTACCACACCACACCAACGGGAGGACGTTTCAGCTCTCGACAGATTTAACGTGCATCGCTGCCCTACACGGCGGGTCTTTAGTGGTACTGGGATCGAACTCATGACATGCCTGCCATGGTTGGATACCTTAACCACTGGGCTACCGCAGCCCCTCCATCCATTGGAAAATAGACTTATTACATAACGATACAATCAATACCCTGGTTGACACTAAACCAGGAATCTGTCGACCTTTTTGAAGGTTCAGAAAATTTCAAGTAGTTAAGTAGTTGGATTGAAAATTAATCAAGTAGTTATAATCCATGAACACACATAAAAGTTATAACTCAAATGTTTTTTTTTCTTTGAAAAGTGTTCGCAATTAATCACAATAGGGTTAGGTGTCATTGCTTAGAAATAATTCCCTCATTTCTCAAAATGTAGATTTCCAAATTTAAAACCTGAAGAATTTCAAAATAAACTGGGTTCAAAAATAGATTTCAAGTTTCTTAAATTCGACGTATTTCCAGCTTCTGCGCGGATTCAAAATTTGACAATCATGGTTTCGAAAACTAAATTTTTGCACTTTGTTCAAGAGAGTCCAAAGCTTATTTTTTTTTTTTTTATATAAACACAGCTCATGTAACAAAAACATTAAAACTTTACTTTAGAGCAGCGGCCCCCTTTTATATATCAACTTAACATTGCGGATCCCCCAGATTTTGAACACCCCTCTCTGCTTTAATATTCCTGAACGAAAGATATATTCTTTGAGTTTTTTTTCAATGGGAGCAATTTAGTGATCTAGTCTAGGATGGCATACACCTTTCAAATCTTCTATAAGGACTTTTAGTTTGTAAAAGAGGAAAATCTGTACATTAAATGATACCTTCGTAAATCCCCGGGGGACCGCGAACCACCGCTGAAGAACCACTGTTTTAGAGTGTTGCGCAAAACATTTCTTTTTAAACATGACATCGTTAATCGTTCAGTCAATCAAACTAAACAATATCAAGATATTTTGTAACGGTTTTCCATTTTTAAACTTCTTTGCAATGAACACAAGACATTTGATATCTCCCCTCTCTTTTGAAATTCATACAAAAAATTCTCTAAATTTCGTTTAAATTTATAAAATAAACCTTATACTCTCTCTTCATTGAACCCAATTAATTCTTAGAAGGAAACAGTAAAGTCATCAAAAAACTTTCGATGTCTAAATGTCAACATAGACGTATAGCATTAATACTAATATTAACTATCATATCAAATACATGTGGTACTAGACGCGAAAACTTTTTTTATTTTTCCCTTTTTGTTAGAATTCAAGCAACTCGCGCTGACAAGTACAATTTTATCCACTCTAGAATAACTTTTTCTCTTAACAGATGAAATTTTTGAGCAATAAATCATTGTCAAATTTTGTAATGGGTTGTTCATGTTTGATAAAAATCTGTGACAACTAGGACGACCAAAGTCTTTATTCACAACTAGAAAACTAGTATTTCCCTTTTCCATCTAAAAGAGTTTTTGAGAACCAAAAACTGTATTCAAATTAATTTGTATTCGGTATAAGAGGATGAAAATATAAATCTTTCAAAACGTTGAATTAATCTAAATGTAATACACTGAAGAATACAATAACAAGTAGGAATGCACAAATAATGATAAAGATTATGTGAACTTTTACAGAGTCAATTGACATCAAACCACGAATTTACATGAATAGAATGGTGATACAAAGTTGAAAGCAGTGAACGTGATGTATGACTTAATATATTACATGCGAAATGACCAAGATTAAATAGTTTCAGACATTTTACAGAGTGTATGCATTGTATAGACATACACAGGGTTATTTATAACTATTCTTCCTGGTTTCGAAACGCTTTTGTAAAAATACTAAGGCGAATACAGCAAAGCAGAACATATGAAAGAATACAGAAACAATTAAAGTTTTATATGCACTCTTTACAGATTTTCTCTGTGTGTGAATTCCTTGTCACATGGCAACCATCAATGCGATAGTCAGTTTCTGCTACGCTCTACTCCAGAGGTGGCGAACTTTTAGAAAAAAATGGCACGTTGATCCATAAAGAAATGCTAAATGAAGTATACACGTGCCGACAAATAATTTTGAATTGTGATTATTGGGAAAATAATTAAACTAAATACTCTAACACAAAACTTTATTTACTACAGAAAAATAAATTTTGTATTTTATATTAGTAAATGTTTTAATTAAACGTATAATTTTAAATTATATAAAGTAACAGTGTGATTTTTGCTGTTGCAGATTAGATGACAAATAAATTATATTAGGATTGGGTAAAATTTTACTTTTAGCAGAATGCATGCTGAATTGGAGTCCTCTGCCAAATGGTTTCTAAGCGAGTCTTTAATGTTATGCATCCCTGAAAATAATGACTCGTAGGCATAGGTCGATGAAAATAGGGTTAAAATAGCATGAGCCTGCTTCTTCAAGCAGTTAAACGTATCTGGAATCGAATTGAATGTTTCCAAAATTTCGTTACTGGCATTTTTACGTATATTGCTTGTTAATATCTTTCCGTTTCAATCAATTCTAACTTTTTCCATGTTTCAAAAATTTTTTGAATCCATATTGAACTAGACTGAAAATCAATAAGTTGCATTTCAAATTCTTCAATTTCTAATGTCGAATTTCGGCAAGTTTAGTTTATCAAATGATGTCACATCAGGGTACATAACAAACTCGAGTGTTTCTGATAACTCTTTGAACTGAGAAAATCTCACTGAAAATTCCTTGATTGAAGAATCAATCGCGGTTGATCGTTTTGATCGGTGGCGTTGCCAAAATATTGTGCCACGTGTCATCAATGGCACGCGTGCCGATGGTTCGCCATCCCAGCTCTACTCAAACGGTTACTATCAACGTTTTTGACAGCACGTGTTAACCTTTCACACAGTTGTGTTACATCACGCGGCAAAGTGGGGTATGAAAACTTGATCTGATGTAAAAGCCATAGTTTTTGCTTAACACTTGTCGTCAATAACGTTGATAGTACCATGTAGAGTTGAGTAAAGCAGGAAACTTGTATTGATGTCTACCATGTGACCAAGAATTCACACATAAAACACTCTAAGTACGTAAATGAAACTTGAAAAGCCGCTCCAGCTTCGACAGATTTTTCGTGCAACGCCTCCTACACGGCGGGGTTTCAACGGTAATAGGCTCGAACTCATGACACACCGGCTACTAGTCCGTTACCTTGACCACTAGACTGCCGCGACTTCGGCTACTGCGGGTTTGATTGATTGATTATTAACGTCGCACTGTTTAGCTACACGAGGGCTTTTGGCGACGGACCACGTAATTTTGAACCATGGTCAAGTGACGTGGACGACACCTGAGCTGGCACCCCCTCTACTAACTACCACACCAACGGGAGGACGTTTCAGCTCTCGACAGATTTAGCGTGCATCGCTGCCCTACATGGCGGGTTTTTAGTGGTACTGGGCTCGAACTCGTGACAAGGCAAGCCACGGTCCGATACCTATACCACTCAGCTACCGCGGCCTCGGCTACTGCGGGAAGTGGAAGCATTGTTTGGATTTTATGACAAGCGCGAATATGAATTTTTATCGAAGATTTCAGTATAAAAATTACAGTAGTGTCTTCTTGGTAACCGTCTCCCGTACTTAATATGAATTTTTAACAGTACGAAACGGTCTGAGTGTGAGTTAATATTAACGTCGCACTGTTCAGCTACACGAGGGCTTTTGGCGACGGACCACGTAATTTTGAACCATGGTCAAGTGAACGAAACGGTCTGAAAAGTCTCAAGCATAGTTTTGCACAAAGAATATTTTTTGTCATCAAAAGGACATATCATAATAAAAATTTTAAAAAGTGAATCTAAGCTTTAATAACTTGCAAATCAGTACATTACATGCGTCAAACGATCGAATTTATTTTTCGTACTCTGATTACACATGACAAACGATTCCATAGTAAAGTTACTATATTGGCGACCTAAAATTTTCGTTTAGGCCACGTAACATTTTTTCAAATGCAGAAATGTTACGTGGAAAAATCGCTAATCGCTTTGACCCAAATCTAGGCCAGTGAGTGAATATTATCGTCGCACTGTTCAGCTACACGAGGGCTTTTGGTGACGGATTATGTAATTCTGAACCATGGTCAAGTGACGAGGACGACACCTGAGCTGGCACCCCTCCTAACTACCACACTAACGGAAGGACGTTTGAGCTCTCGACATATTTAATGTGCATCGCGCCCCTACACGGTGGGTCTTTAGTGGTACTGGGCTCGAACTCGTGACAAGACATGCCACGATCCGATACCTTGAACACTCGGCTACCGCGGCCCCAAATCTAGGCCAAGAAAGTCAAATTAAAAAGAAAACAATTCTCGATGTAAACTTGGAAGTCTGTCGAAAAATCTGTAATAAGTACATTCTATCTCAATTATTTCTTGAATTTATATATAAATTATTATAATACATTAATGAATTGATTTTTAAAAAATTGCTGAATTTTTGTATGCATTTTAGTTTAATGCAATAACATTTTTGAAAATTCATTTCATTGCTGACAAAAACAGTCATAAAAAAATGTCAGGTATAATTTATTGTGAAGTCCATAAACTTATATTTTTCAAACGGAAATAAGAGTGATTATATTTCATTCTAGATAAATAAATTTAGAAAATTCACCACAGCAATAAATAAGCAGCCAAGTTCGCTTTGCCGATTCGAGTAAAAGATTACATATATGAAATTCAAATCAAGCGATTGACGCTTGTTTAACTAAGATAACAAAAGTAGATTTTATATAAGCAGGGCAGAAGATGGCGCGAGTTCGTAAAAAATACAGAACTAACAGTATTCAAACAGCAGGCGAAGAGATATACATTCGTTGATCTTCGCTCGAGACAAGAGGAAAAACTGAATTCAAAATGTGTTTTTAAAACAGATATGCTGAAAATAAATTATAAAAACTACAATCAGATGATGAGGTCGGCAACTGAACTGGTACCCTATTTTTCGGCTCTTAACTATTTAAAGGGGTGATAAAAAAATTTATACACACTTTGAAGAAAGACGTATAAAAATCATACGTATTACAGTGAATAAAAATTACTAAGTTGCAATAAGTGTTCACACAAACAGTAATTCATCCTCTTCCACACATTTTTGAGCACGATGTTGTTGGTGACATCTGTCAGAGTAGCTACAGGAATTGGGCGACTAGCCGTTTCAAAATCATAGCGCAGTTTCTCCCGTGTGCACGGTCTCTGGCAGTACACTACATTCTTCAGGTACCCCAGTGGTGTAAAGGAGAATATTAACATTAGACTGCCCAAGGAAGTCATTTTGACTGCTTTTTAATTTCAATCAGAAAAACAATTTCATATATAATGCACAATCTTAGAATTTTTTAGAATATGTATTTTTTCCAAGTGAAGTAATATTTTTTTTATTGATAATATTTACTAATAACTTGTATTTGACAGTAAGTGTAATATAAAAAAATATTAAAAATTAATTTTGAACAAATTTCTTTAAACATTAATCATTCTTTCACAATGCATTTTGACTGCTTTTGTGCAGTATAGGTATATTCTAAATTTCATTCTTTCTAGTGTTAAGGCCCCCTACAAAAAGTGAGGTTTTACCTTTAATATTTTATAAATTGGTTAAATACGCATTTGCAAGAGTCAGGCTTTAGGCATCCTAGAATCCTGACCCCCCAAATCGGGAGTGCACGTTTCCCCGCTGAGGTAACCCCATAAGTAAAAGAGACCACATCACTTGGGAAACAAAATTTGCATCATTTTCAACCTGCGCGAGGTACCATTCACAAAACTGAGTTCTGTCAGGGTCGTCCTTGTTCAGTGTGTGTAACAATTGTGGCATGTGTAAACTTTCCATTTTGCTCTTTGCAAAATGGGACCTACGCCAGCTCTACTCACGTCTGTTTCACGTGTACATTGTGATGTCGATTTTTTGTGGTGACCTTATGAATGCCGGCCTGTCGTCCCTTATGCATATCCTTTATTGTTCCGTCAGTGTTACAAACTTATCGCAAAGGCTAGCAATGCTTCAGCGTGTTGGTGGTTCCGTTCCATATTGTTGCCTCCAATGTCGTTGCACTTCAATGGTATTCTCGAACTTTCAATACCATTTCAAAATGCTTTTTCACTGCTCTAAAGTCAGACGTACTTGTGCTATGGTCTCATTTCCCTACTAAAACACTAACGCCATCTTGTCGCTGAACTATTGTTCAAGACGTCGAAATACTAATGCAACTGTTGATACCAAACTCTTACAACTTAACCTCATGGCCAATGGGATCTCAAACGTATGGCATTAACATATTATCCAGTCTTAAAGTGTGCATATATATCCGCCAATATTACCTACACAATGTCTCTGTGTAGGTAATATTACCCACACAATGTCTCCGCCAATATTACCCACACAATGTCTCTACCAATATTACCCACACAATGTCTCTACCAATATTACCCACACAATGTCTCTACCAATATTACCCACACAATGTCTCTACCAATATTACGTACGTAATATCTGATGGTTTTTTTAACAGATACATAGGAATACACTGTGTAGTTAAATATTTTTAATATACAACTCGAAAATTTCAATATACTTATATATTTTGAAGACAGATAACTTTATTTCTGAATTTTTTTTTTTATGAGAGTGCAGGCAGGAAGTTTCGCATTGACGTAAGAGACGGAGAAAAAAAGCGATTCCAGCATTCTGAAAATGACTGACACACTAAAACACGGAAATAAAACTTTCTATGCATACATAACCACACTGTGTCGAAAGCTATAGCTGATATGAAATTCCCAATAAATCACAGTAATGAAATGCAGTCATCGCAATATTTCTCAGTAGGAGTTCATTGGATGGGAAAGGAATTCAGCAAAAAGAAATTTACACTAAAATGCGACCATTTAGTGAAAGTAGGCTTCAGGTTAAAATAAATTTGCATGTAGATTGATAGAACAATATAATGCAACAGAAAAATCACTTTAGGTTTAACAATTAAAAGATATGCGTCTTCAATTATTTAAATATCTCCAAAAGACCTATTAGTAATGTCAAAGATGACAGTAAGAAAACTACTATATATAAGTTTATTTTTTTTATATGTCCCAAAGTAGCAACCCACAAGTAGTCTTAAATTTGAGAATTTCATCCAGATTGAGATGCAATAGGTAACTGTTTTTACAGAAATAATCATTAATAATTTAGTTTTTCGTAGTTTGCAAGTATAAAGAAATAATATATTTTTGTACTCTTTAAAAGAGTTTTTTAAAATAATACTCGTTCCCAAATCCGTTTTAAAGGCTGGGTTCTATTGCACCTTTATATTCGAATGAATTTCGTAATATAAAAATAATTTATGCATTAAAAGACTGATACTGATACATAATAACATACAGTGATTAGTTTATCTGTTTTTCCATATAACAGCAATCATATTTTGTCAATACATTATACTTCATACATCAGGTGTAATCATACATTCTGATTTTCGAATTTTCTGTTGACGTACCTGCTACCTCCACATACGGAGGGAGGGAATACCAACGAAACGATTTCCAAGGGGAAAAAAATTTCGAAAATAGGCGAAGGCAAATAGGATTTCACTATAAAAAAACACACCATAAAGTTAATGAATAATGTATTCTTATGTGTTGAAACACACACAAATGGATTTTTCTCATTCATTAAAGAATCGTGAAAACAAATTTGAATTTCCTTGGTAAAAAGCCACGAAAATATAAAATTAGGATAAAAGGGAAGAAAAAAAAAGACATGGAGATTTTTTAATATCCAAAAGATTCGATTTTTCAGATTATGTATTAAAATTTCTTTTCATCTCTAATTTTAAAACCTATCTGCACTAATATATATGATGTTTTAACACAATGATTTTTAAAGGAAAATTCTCAATGTGCCCTGCTGTATGTGTGTTTGATAATGTTGTACACAGAAATTTGTACGAAGTTCAAAGTACATTTTTTAAGTAATTACGAAACTTTATTTTTTCCTGCATAGGGAGGTACAATGGCGGGTATCTGTATATAGATGATACAATTAATATAAATTTACAGTATGAAATTGATTACAATCTATAATGAAATGTTGAGATATGCTGCAACAATGCAAACACTTAGAACTTTTTTAGTAGATATTCTACACAACTGCAGTAATTTTGAATGAATGAGCAGATATTGTGTGATCTAACTAATCATATATTATAGAATAAAGGTCTTTGTAGCCGGTTTAGAGGGCGATTCTAAAGTGTAACATATATTCATATGACATTTTAGAGAATACGGGAAAATGTCACTTTCATTTACCTACGCCTTGACCAGAATATCGAGTTTAATAATATTTACAGAAGTAATACACAAATTTATCAGATTGATTGAATGTGCTTATTAACATCGCATTTCAAAGTAACACGATGATGGACCTCGTAATTTTGAACCACGGTCGACACCACGATCACACAACTCTAACTTCCGAGCCCCACAAACGTGACGACTTAAAGCCTGCATTTAACAAGCATCAGCCCTCTACGTAAAAAATCTAGTGGAGCTAGGTCTGGAGCCCACGGTCTGACGGAAAACACAGGCCACGAATTCGCGATTATAATCCCTTGTGACGTTTGAGAAATTAAACGGTAGCGTGAGATTTATGAATTTAGATATTTGATTTATTTACGTCACAGCTATTAATTACAGTAAATACATTTACACTGAAGTTATTCAAAATATTGGTTATTTCATTAGGATTCAGAACATGATATTTGTGAGGGAGGGGATCACAACCGCTCTCTTCGATGTTTTCTAACAGACTACCTCTGCCCTCTCCAGGGTCTTGGGACGGAGATAATCCTTTATGCTCGAATTACATCCGGCTCGTGGGCGAAATGGTGTTTTCTCACGGTGTCAAAGGTTGATGGGGCGATCAATGACAGGAGACAGGGCCTCGCGCTATTTAGGGATGCAGGTTTGCATAGAAACGTGGTTATCCTATCCACATAACGAAACCGACTTTTCAGCTGCGTGACATGAAAATGCCCCCCTTTAGCCATCGAATTATAATACGGTAACAGATGCTTAAAAATGCAGTTTGTTAACCCCAGCCTTCTACGCCAACGGAAAGTCATTGAGCCTCGACAGATTTAACGATCAGCCCCTCTACATGGTGTGCCTTCAGTGGCACTAGGGATCGAACTCGTGTCACGCTGGCCACGAGTTTGTGACCATGACCACAAGGCTACTGCGGCCATATTCCTCTCGTTGGTGTGGTGTGGTAGTTAGGAGAGGGGGGTACCAGCTTAGGTGTCGTCCACGTCACTTGACCATGGTTCAAAATTACGTGGTCCGTCGCCATAAGCCCTCGTGTAGCTGAACAGTGCGACGTTAATATTCACTCCCTCACCGCAGCCTATTCACATTAATATATAGGTTTTTTTCATTACATTTCTTTTTGACAATGTTTGAATGGAGTGAAAGAGTTTGAGTCTAGAATCGCAAGTTTTTAGCAAAGATTCATTCTTATTGAACCAATAGAAACAAACTCTAACAAAAAAAAAATCAATCGAGTATCAAATAAAATGTGAAACCGAATACAACAGTTTCACATAAACAGATTAGAAAAGGAGAAAAAAAAATACTCCTGTTCTCAAATTTTTTTTAACCTTGCGCTGACAAATTTTAAAATTCCAAAACTTTTAACAATTTGTAATTTTAGTTTTAAATGCATGAAGACATCCTTACAACTTCACTCTTTTGTATACGCAATTTGTTTCGACAAATTCGCCGTATTTTTCACTTACTCACCAAAATAAGTCACATTTAATCATCCTTTATATCCATGTTTCAAGAAAAAATAGGATTTTTTATTACCCCATAAAAGGATTAATATCACTGTTTGGAATGAGTCATTGTTCATTCAACTGTTATGTAATCACTATCTTTTAATTTATTTTGTTTTATTACGATTCTTTGGATGTCAGTAACATAGCAATTTGTCAAAAATAAGCTAAAACACTTCCGTTCAGTAGAATTTTTTTATTTTTTTTTAACTCGAAATGATTACACAGTAGAAAATGGTTTTAGTTTTATATATTATATTTCGTAAAGTTCGCTGACATATCGAACAATGTTTGGCGAGACGGCCGAAAATTGGCTTTAAAATTACTGACGTGTACTCTCTCATAAAGGTCATTAGCGAAGAATGTAACGTTGAAAACACTATATTTATCGCAGTTCTTAAACAATTGCTCAAATGAATTAAATATTTAATTTCCTTTATATGTGCAACGTTTGCAGTAGTTAAATTTCCGATAAAAGGGTAAAGAGTGATAACCTTTTAAGTAAGCCAAAATTCATTCTTTCTACAAATTGAATACTTGCACTTAAACGGGGCTTTTAACAAACATTAAAGGAAACGCATTAAATTTCGAAGATACCTTATTTTTATGAGTATAAGTTGAAATTAAAATTAGGAATGTAGTTAAATAATTCATATGTATCCATTAAATTTTAATCATACCGTCTTTCAAATAAAGGACAAATTAAGCAAAAATTAAATCTACATCAGTATACGAATGGTGACGATTAACAGTAAGTAATAAAAATAAAGAACTCTAGGGGAAAAAAAATTTAATATACAGCAGTGATTCCCAAAGAGGTCTATATCGACCCTCAGGGGTCTACGATGACCTGCAAGGAGTCCACGTCAGCGAAAAAATAATTCGGGGGTCCTTGAGGTGTAAATGGGGTCTATGATAGATTAAACCAGATAAATGTAATCAAATGGAAATCAAAATTTACTAAATTTAATGAGGTTCATTTGCAGTTACAAGACGATAGCATAAATGTTACTAAAAAAGGACCATCATTTTAGTGTTTCTTGCCAGAATTAAGCTAAAAAAGCACGGGGTCTAATGAGACAAAAATGTTAAGAAACCTTTGATATACAAAAAGTGACATGAAAAAAAAAATTTCAGTTGAACGAAAGATTCAAACTAAGCTTAAAGGGGGAGAAAATAACTCAGATGGGGTCGAAAAACTGACTAAGACTATTGAAGATTTAAAGATTTGTTTTTAATTAAAGTATTAGATCTTTATAAGAAACTCTTACTTGTATATTGCAGTGGTCTCCAACACCCGGTCCGTGAATCAAATACTACTGGTCCGCACAAGAGAGAGAAACATTAAATTATTTCCATTTTATTTACTGCGGCATATTTTTCTTGGGTTTGGGCTACTTTTTATGAAAATCATTTTATATTCCTTGTTATATCACTTTATATTCATTTTGGTGTAGCTATATTTTATTCTGAAGGCACGTTTAAATACAATTAAAATAAAATTATTAAAACAAAACAATCCAAAATATAAACAATAAACGTATCTCACCCTCAGCGGGCCGTGGTAAAATATCAAACGTAGACCGGTCCGCGGCGATAAAAAAGTTGGGGAACACTGGTATATTGCACATACTCAAAAGGCAGCTGAATACCACTAAAATGCAGAATAATCATATGTAATTGATACTTTTACTACGATCTTCAATATAGTTCCTTGGCCGCGGTAGCCGAGTGGTATGGGCATCGGATCGTGGCTGGCTTTGTCACGAGTTCGAGCCCAGTACCACTAAAGACCCGCCATGTAGGGCAGCGATGCACGCTAAATCTGTCGAGAGCTGAAACGTCCTCCCGTTGGTGTGGTGTGGTAGTTAGGAGAGGGGGGTGCCAGCTCAGGTGTCCACGTCACTTGACCATGGTTCAAAATTACGTGGTCCGTCGCCAAAAGCCCTCGTGCAGCTGTACAGTGCGACGTTAATCTTCACTCACTCACTCAATATAGTTCCACAATTTATTTGACTTTCGATTTAAGTACAAAACTCTCACGCAAAATCAAAACAATTGGAAGCTTTGGAAGCAACACATTATACCCGAGAAAGAAATTTAAGCTACACAGAAAGAAAATAAAAATTCACTTTGATCAGTGGTTTGATTATAACTACAATGTAAGCTTCATAACGGGTTATTGCTTATTAAGTGACATAATTTTAAGTATAATCGCATAAGAATGACACTTGACCTATTATATCACGCTCTAACTTCCACATCGCATCGAGTGTGGTTTTTAAGGATCTACAGCAGCGGTCCTTACACTGTGAACCGTGGAAGCTCTCATGTAGCGTTGAGATTTCCCTCTTTTACAGGCTCTGAAAGTCCTCGTGGAAAAATTGAAAGATGTGCCATGTTTGTTGTTGTCGTGTACTTCCCGATGGGAAGAATGGAAAGTTGCCAGAGCCTGAGAAAGGTTGGACTTTTACTCGATATTTTCGATACTCGATATTTCACCTATCTCCACCTCCCCAATTTAGGCATGGACTACAGGAGAGGGAAATATTTTTCACCACCATGCACTTGTGGATTCTGCTGCGACCGCTGGAACTTCGGACTTTCACTGGACTTTCGGACCCGCTGATTTAACGAGCATGTACGTGTGTACTCGGTGGGTATTTAGTGGGATCGGGCATCGAACCCAGGCCTTCCAGTCTGACATCCGATGCTCTACCCACAACCCAAAAGATGTGCCATACTAGACTAGATTACTAAATAGTTCCCAAGGAAGAAACTATATTAGAACTTGTATTTTGATCAAGAATATTAAGTCGGGGAGAAATGTTTAAGATCTTGGGATGGGTGGGTCCACGATGTCACCCTGATACATAAAAGGGGGCCGCAGCGATCGAAAGTTTGAGAACCGCAGACCTACTGCATTTTCTGCACGACAGTCTCTAGTGGATCAAGAATCCATTCCGTAACTAGATTGGAGCTTCCTTACCCGGTCGCATAGTTCCTTTAAAATGAGAAATCAATATCAGGGATTCCAACTCTTTCCCCAACACCGATCACATTCAAAAGATTTTTTTCCCATAGATTTCTTAACAATTTACAGCACACAATATAATCATATTGTTAATAATTGCACAAAAACACCTAAAGGTAAAAATTTAACCACCGCGAACAGAAAATAAATTATTCACTGGAATTTAAAATTCTATCGTGTACAATAGAAATAATTATAAAAAAAGGATTGGGCCGATTCAGTCACCCAGCGCGATCACTAACGTTAGTATGGAGTGCGCCACTTCCCCGAGTTAATTTAAGGCTTAAATAAAAACGAATGCTCGTGAATTTTATAAAGCAAAATAAAATGAACATCAATAACAATCATTTAAAAAATTGTTGCACTAGAAAAGAAAAATTAAATGCACGTAGAAATCTTGGTCATTTTTAATAAACATGATTCAATTACTTCAATTATTCTAACAAGATCTTAAGTTAAGCAAGTGACCGCGAAATCCACATCGAATTACTCCTTCAAACCAACATACATCAGTACACCGGTTGTTTGACAAGGGCAAACCGACACACGTATATGACAAAGTTAATTTTGATGCAATGTTATGTAGACCGTGTAAAACATTTCTACAGTAAAATCAATGGGAAAAAGTACAATATGAAAGAATTTCCTTCTCAATGAGAGTAAAAAAAAAAATCAATTGAGATTCGATTTAATTTAAAACGTGGTTTTATTTTCAATAGAACACACATTTTAAAACTGAATTTTTAAGTTGAATAGTAGTAATGATTCCAAATTTTTAAACAATTGATTCGAATCACATTGAAGGTGTTTATTCAACTCTGTTTTAAAATATTATGAATAATAAAGTGCTTTATTTTAAAAAGAAATAAATAAGGTCTATATATGCATTATGTTCAGAACAGAAAATAAACATAAATAAGGGACAATGATTGTAAATAAAATGAATTAAATTACAACTGAAATGTGTTATTACAAATCAATATCAATAAATTACTAAAGTTGTGATTGATCGATTAACTGCTAACTCTTTGTCGGTGCACCTCTGAACCAAATAGAATCAGACGCACCCCCTTCTAAACAATTTTAATTAAACACAGGCAGGGCTGCCTCGGATAAGGTTTAAGGAAAGAAAACACCAAATTCTACGAAAAAGAAAAAAGTTCGATGAAAAAAATTAAGCTTAAATTAAAAAAAAAAACTAAAATTCCTAATTTGAGACAAAATGCTTTCGCTGGCCTCTCAGGCAAGCTGCGCCCAACGGAAGGTTAAAAACGCTCTCTGACGAGAGCAACACGAGAGCTATACGCGACGAACCTCGTAATTTAGATCCGCGGTCAAGTGATGATGACGACTCCCTAGTAGGCGACCTACACTTGTTTTGGATAACAATACGATACTTAAATGATAATGAATAAAAATGAATTACCACTTAATATTGTGATTCTGTCATATGTATATATACATATTTATACTAATTGTAACTATTTAATAAAAAGTAGCTAAAATAAAAATTTTCTTTGTAGATCTAAGCAGGAATAGACTTACAATTTTTTTTATATCACTTGTTTAGATATGAAAACCCTGTTGGTGGGAAGGTAGTTTCACATGTTGGGGCCCTGTAGTTCGGGGGCCCCGTGTCATTGATACGGCGGTAACTACGCCCCTGGTCCCTAACAGAGACACAAAGATTCGATAGAAGCACCACTAATCACGAGTTCGCGATTAATAACCACAAAATTATACCAGAAATTATGCTGCATGAATGGACCATGACGGATAAAAAACTAACCTAAACAAAACATTTTTTTAAAGTATTTCTTTTTCTATAACAAGACATTTTCTCACTTCTTAAAGTGATTTCTCAAGAAAGCTTTGAAGTCGTAACTACAATTGTTAGACATTTCCTTAGTGAATGAGCTTTTTATAATTATTGCATAATATGGAATTATTCATCGGTGAAAAATGACCTTCAATACCAGCCCATACAAGTTGTAACAATTCTGCTTGAGAAAAACTGCAACCGCGCCTCTTTCTTCCCCAATAGAGAGAGCTCAAGAACACCCAACATTAATCGTTCGTGAATCCCATAACAAGTGAATCAGCCAAGAAGTCATTTAATTGGCTGCCGAGATTTATCAACGTCACGCATTGCTTACACCCTTAATACTACAATTTTGAGAACAAGCATCACCGCTATTTTTAAATTGAAAAGGATTGATGAGATGTACATGATAAAAAATAGTTTCGACTGGATGGTATGCATGTAACTGTTTCTTGTAGGGTTTGGGTAAAAAAATTGTAAGAGGCCAATGCGAAATCAATGAGTCATTGACATTCACAAACGAATTAGCACTTAATTTACCGAATTATTCATGTCCGAATATGAATTAACAAAGGTGAGTTTGTGTGTACATAAGCGCTTACATATGCATAACATAATTACTTACTAAAACCTCAAAAACAGACAAATTTTACAACAAACTAATTTGGGTGGATATGGAAGATAATTGATATAATTTCAAGCAGGAATTCGGGGTATTTTGTTAAAAACTATTTTGTATAAACAATGGATGAACTTTAAACAAAATCTTCACAATTTCTGTGCAAAATACACCTTTCCTAATCATCGATATTCCATTAAAAATCTTGCATTCTTACATAATTCCCCCATTTTCCTTATTTCAATATTTTTTACTGTTTTAATGAGTCAAATTAGGAAATAAATGTTCCTGATTGAATTATCAGTTTTCATATATATAAATTAATTTTTTAACCTCCACACCATAGAATGTTTTTTGCTTTTGGGTTGGTTTCGATTGATAATTTTTTTTCTTTCCATATAACTACGATTCACCCTAATATATGAATTTTAAGATAAAAATCAGGGGCGTAGCAACCTCCATATCAATGATACGTCCCCCACACGCTTCAAGGGCCCCAAAAAGCGTAAAAAAAAATCAAAACGTTAAGAGGACCCAATAAAGAGCCCCCAAGGAATTCTGATACATGGGCTCTGTCAGGACTAGCTACGCCAGTGACAAAAATACAACTTATTTTTATAAACAAAATTAATCGAATACTTTAATAGTAGCATTTAAATTTAGTACACATATAAGTGTTTCACAATTTATTTTTACTTTCACGAAGAAAAATGTTTTTTTTTTTCAATTTTAAGCACCTCTAATCTACACTTTTAAATCAAAAGTTTGCACAAAAAAAAGAGATTATCAGTATTATCTAAATCATAAAATATATCAAGGTTGTGTTGTGTTTCGTCGCGATTAAATAAGGTGAAGGAAAAGACTTCCAAAACTAAACGATAGAAAACTACAAAAGGAAAAAAAAAATAGCCTCGACCTAAAAAAAAAATTTTTTTCCCCTTTGCGAATATGGCAACATTTTATTACTTATTTCGTTCTTTTTTTCTTGGAAAGTTGCCGAATGATAAGGAACGACGATAATAACAAAGTATCCCGATAAATTGATACTATAAAAATGTAAGAATGTAGCTTTGATATTTTGTAAAAACCGAGATAAGTCTCAAAATAAGCCCTTTCAACGACGGGAAAAAAAGAAAAAAGTAGAATATTAAAGCAGTTTAAAAAAAATGGCGTACCTTTTAAAACACTTCTTTTTTGAAATTTTGTAAAACAAACGAAAACCAAAATTGGAGTAAAAACTGATCATGAAAAATGTATGTACTTTATAAATTACTTATGCTCTATGAAAGCAATGGAACATATAATTCCAAAACGTCACTTTTGTAATTAGAGAGATATTTTAATTCAAAAACACAGATAAGATCGAGTGTTTCATTATAAGCGACTGAAAAAGTAAGATGTATATTGACAATAGTAAATTTGTTCTCATACAATTTATTTCAAATAAAAAACAATATAAAAAAATTAAATCATTCAACTATACGTACAAATTTCATCATAATTTCGAAATACATCGAAAAATCCCAACCGATAAATATGTTTAAAAGTTCACAAAATATTACATCCAAATAATTTTTAAAAAAAGAGAATCTTTAGTCAATTTTTTTTTAAAAAAATTATCGAATATTTTGGTATATACAGTGTGCAAAAGAGTTTCCAATGAGACTGGGGGTGAATAAGTGTTTATTATATTGTCACACAAAAAGCAACACGATAGCTATTGGTAACGGAACTCATAATTTTAAACCACGGTCAAATGACGAGGATGGTACCTCTATCCCGAACTTCCACACTACACCAATGGGAAGACTTTGAGCTCCTCTACACATCGGATCTTCAGTGGCAAGAGGCGACCACGGCTTGTGCGTTTATGTCAGTAAAGCCAATTCAAAAGATACTTTTTTAAAAAAAGAAATGACTTTTTAAAAATACAGTAGCGTCACACACAATTGTTACTTACCAGAACAATTATACAGAAGCGTCACACACAATTGTTATTTACATGAACAATTAAGATACGATTCAATTTTTAAAAAAAACTACTGCAAAAAATTACATTCTAAAAGAGTCGCACATTACAAGCAAACAATGTTATAAAACAAGTAATATAAAAAAAATTAAGTCAATTCCTATTTAAATCAAAGAAAAATTTTATTTTTTAGCTACTTTTTTTTGAATAGTTACAATTAATATAAATATGTATATACATAGGACAGAAAACATTAAGTGGTAACCGATTTTTATTAATTATCATTGAAGTATCGTATTGTCACCCAAAACAATCGTGTCTATAAAAGTTCAGTTCAACTGAATGCTTTAAAACAGGAGAAAAAAAAATATTTTAAAGTTTTGACACAAGTTGCCAACGTGGTTGCATTTGTAATTTTTTAAATAACTAGTTTTAATCAATTAATTTTTAATTATGATAAAATTACTGTATTGTCATCCAAAATAATCATGTATATAAAATTTCAGCTCAATGGAACGCTTTAAAATGTATTTTATTAACGATTGAAAATTCCACCAAGATAAATAAATAAATAGAGAGTATGAGTTAATAGTAGGAATTGAAAAAGATCGCGCAAAATAAATGGCACAAAAATAAAATCAAAAAAAATGCACGAAAATACTGTACTTTTACAAAACATGTTTTTAAAATTCTGCTATTTCGATATAACTATGGAATAGAGAATTATTAACAGCAAAAAAAAAAAAATTTCAAGTAATTTCTCAGAGCGCACCAAAATAAATAAATGAGAGTAAGCTAATAGTAGGAATTGAAAAAATATATTAAACACATTACATGATTGGTTTCCACGTAAACGTCACGTTTTCGAATGTTGCAACATCTTCCGTAACCAATAAAAACAAAAACTGAAAGAATACAGATTTAAAATAGAATAGTCTACAATAACGGATAGACTAACTTTTTTAAAAGTGTTCGCTCTTACGATATTTTAAACTTCCTTAATAACCAATTCACTGCTAAAACAAAACAAAAAGATGAAGAAAAAACCTATGGAGGAGGGGGGAGGGATGAAATCAAAAACAACTTTCGCAATTCATTGTCAATTTTTTCTTTTATCGAATACAATCCTAAACGCATTAGGCCTAACAATGGACATTCCCAAATATTAGTTACCAAATCATACTTCACACGCGGTAGTCTTGTACTTGGTCACGAATGAGCGGTTACGGTTTCTCTCACCTTCATTACCAAAGGAAAAGGGAAAGCGGCGATTGAGCGAGGCAAGCATACTAGAGGAAACAAAAGAAAGGAAGGGCGAACAAAACGCAAAGGAAGATAAAATTGGCATCCTACACTATTCTGGTGAAGTGGTTCCGCCCTATTTACTTCGAGGGCTGCTCATTGTTACATTTTCTTCCTTGAGGATCAAAGAGCAGGCTCTGGGATCACGTTTTTAATATTCATGACATAGTTTTTTAAGTCTCCGGATGGGATGGTTCTACTGAGTATCGAATAGATAAGAATATTTGTTTAAAAAAAATAAATGGGTAAAAATTGATAAGGAAAGTTTTGCTGACATTAAGTTTTTCATTATTTCCATCCATCATTTGTGTGTGTATTAGTTTTCATTTAATATTATTATACAATCAAGAGAATATTCAACAAAGAGTAAATGAAGAATTTTTCAAGGACATACAATATAACACGTGCGAACAGCAAACACTTATATAAAATAAATACCTTTTCCATTTTTTAAAGAAAGTTTTACAACTGCTGTGATAATAAAGAGAGAATTATAGAAGTACTAGCTTTAAATCCTTCAACAAGATGACAAATGTAACTTATCAAAAAAAAACCCAAATAACAAATAAATGTGCTTTTCCTTTTTTTTTTTAATAAAGTAACACCACTCGAGCAAGTTTCAAGTCAGGAAAAAACCCACATCAGTTAAATATACGTTCTTAAATGTAAATATGTAAAAAAGGCGACCAGTGTTAAAAATATTTTCTCTTTGAATTTCAATCGTAAAATATTTCTACGTAAAAACAAGGGCAAATATAAAGTGAAGGGGAGGGGAGCAAATATAATGAAAGGCGTACAAAATTTAATACATATATTAAGAATTTGAATAGTTTATATTTAAAGTCGTATTGTAGCTTTATGTTAAAATATATCTTTATTGCATTCAATACATTGTTACTATATGGGAAGGGGGCAATGAAAATTATGAGTGAAAATTGGGGCGCAAATATTGAAAGTTTGGGAAGCACTATGCTAATGGCAACCAGTCAGATTTGAGGAAATACTTACATTCACATCGGGATGATGTATTTTTAAATATAGAATTCTCTTCAGTAGATTATCATGTTCACGTTTATTTTCATCCATGTCTTTTGCAATTTGTCGCCAGTTAAAGGCTTCTTATTGCTCAATTCTTGCATATTTCTTTCGAATCGATCTCATTCTTCCTCAACGAATTTCTTAAAATTCTTCAGGAACTAATTTCTTTCGAGGCATATTGACAACTGTCATCAATATTGTATGAACTTCACGAACGAAACTCCCTATGTCAACTTAATTCTATAAATCCTTTTTATTTTGCAAACACTACAACAAGATTAAAATACTCTATAGCTGCAAAAAAATGACGACTTTAAAATAAAATTATAACTAATTTTTCAACAAGTTTTACTTCACAAATATTATGAGTTAAATAGTAACAGCAAAACTTTATCAAGAATATAACTACCCAAAGATTTAAAAGGGGGGAAAAACCTGCGTCAAAAGTTATTTTAACTACTTTATTTCAAAAAGCAGCCCGTGGATGAGTTCATATAATACCAAAGACACAGAAGTGGCTAAAAAAAGGAGTAAGAAAGAAATATTTTTAAATGAAGTCTAAGCATATTGTGTATGTGTTAATAATGTCGAAATTGTAACGGGCTATCTAGCGGGGTTTCCCTCTTAACACTATCTTAGGGTTTTCTTTGATGTAACAAGTTTACTGCCACCGCCTTACAGAAGAAACGTGATATGTTAATGAGAAAGGAATCAGAGTTAAGGGAAGGAGATAACAGCGAATTGCTGATAGAGTTGTAACGAACTCTAGATACATTCTAAAACTCTAGATGGCAACGAGACTTATTCTAGGTACTACTTCTGCACGAGTGTTACACTAGACAGAATTCGGTGACTGTACCTCAATGAGAGGTCGGTAAGCTCCGCCAGCGAGCTTTGTGTGAAGGTTTTGTATCCGCCACAATCAGATGTATTGGATGCCATCTTTGCCTTTTTTTTCTTCTCTATAAGTATCAAAAACTTGGGAGACTCATTATTTACCTAAAACGTGTACATAATATATGTACATTTTTTTGTGTGTGTGAGTAGTCCTATGTGTTTGAGAGTCAATAAACCTCTAAAACATCATTGGAGCTTCATCATTGAAAATACTACGACACTACACAGTATTATTAGAACTTATTCCTACTGAGAGAGATTCCACAGTTCTCTTAAAAATCTAAAAGGTTTATATTAATCTGAAGTGCTCTTTACCCGAAGATCGTTATATGTTCCACTTGGTCTGCATGTCCTGCTAATTCTGTAGTAATGATTGATCCTTAAAATTTTGTTTCAGTTTATAATTCTTCCCAACCTAAACTCAAGTTACTCAATCAAAAATCCATTTTATATTACAATTGTGTTGTGATTTGTTATGAATTAGCTTTAATTCTTTACATTAGATCTGAACTGAGGTGAGGTCTTTCAGGAACAGAATCCACGGAGTTTAATTTTTGGTTATTTAAGGCCTAATAAGTTACTTTTAGAAGATAATTTAAAACATTGAACACGACAAATTGTCATAAAGAACTCCATATTTAAACAACATTTCCCCTTGGAATTCGAACTAACTTCTTTTTTTTATACTAAGGATTACCATTAATTACTAAACTCTTCTTTGCGATATCCAAAACTCTTTATTTAATTTAGATTCCATTTAAAAATGAATAAATTCATTGGGTTTGAGTCGTATTCAAGTTTATTAATTGGACTTACACAATACAAAAAAACTATAAAAAATTCAAAACCCCTTTTTCAGACAAACATCCATAATTATAAATAGTAGCAATCTAATTCATTATCGAGAGAAAATATATTTTCTCTGAAAAATGAAAAATATATAACAATATCGGAAGTTGACATTTCATAAAGCATTGATGTACCTATTTTTATCTATACAAATATCGCATGATTCAATATATATATATATTTAATTTGATAAAAGAATGATAAAATGTTATTTTGTTCCAAAAGTGTCAAATATAAAATCTCTAGAAGTGGTGTAATTATACACTCATAGAACCTTTATTAAGAAATTAAATGGAAATATTTGAATATTTCATATTTTGTTTAAGTTCTACTAATGTTGAAAACAGTAGTGATGTGCTATCACTATCTAAAACAACTACTTATTAATAACAAATAACTTTATTTTGCAACTACTGAAGCTATACAACCTCACAAACTACTCTCGAACTCATACGGGCTAGGCTTGCTCCGCCCACTTCACTGATCCCTGTAAATGTTGCTTTTTTTGCAGCTTTTAAAAAACTCTTTTCTATTCCAAATTAATTTTCACCTGAAATATAATTATATTTATAAATTCAGTAATAAAACTTGTTTTCATTTCAAATATCTTTATTTACACTGGGCAATAAGAATTCAGTACTGTCATTCGTAATACCCGATAGGAAATTAGAGCCAAACAGGGCTAAGTGTTCCGTACAGTTAACCTCAACGAGAGACTCGCATGTTCTGTGACGTTTGGGAAATTAATGGTAACGTGAGAATTAAAAGTTTAAAAATAATTGATTTATTTATGTCACAGCTATTAATTACAGAATATACATTTTGAAATTATTCAAAATATTTATCAATTCATTTGTTTAGAATATGTTATTTGTGAGGGAGGAGGCAACACAACCGTTCTTTTTTGGTGTTTTAAACGGACTCTCCTCTTCACTGTCCGGGATCAGGCGGTCGCCCTTTTATCCTCGAATTACACTTCGACTCGTGGTCGGAGCGGGGTTTTACCTCACGCTAATAGGTTGCCGGAGTAATGTCAGATGATAGGATCCTGTAATATTTAGGGATGCACGTGTACATAAGAACGGCGTTTACTGTACACAAAAAAGCCGATTTTTCAGCTGTGTGACGCGAAAACGTCACAGCTGTCTGTCATATACAGTGAAATACGTTTAACGCGAAAATATATATGTTAACACGAGATACAACAGTCCCGACAAATTGCTATGTATTTTCATGCATTTTTCTTTGAACTCGAAACGAAAATCGCTTAACAAGAATAGATTTCTACTTCTGGAAATGAACAAAATATGGATAAAACCAGCAGCGCAGACGAGATTCAAGAGAGGCATGAAATGAAGCATAGGTGTTTTCACGTGTTTTGAAGAAAGGATGCTAACTTGACTTTGAAATACCCTTCGAACAACCTATGACATGAGCCAATATTGTTTATCTAAGCTACTTTCACCTTCCACCCCTAAAAATATTGAACATAAACATATCTCTCATCAGATGGCTTTGGAATTCGGTGAAGAGTACATCGCAATGTGATATATCAATGAGTTTGGTTATCTGTTTTTTCTTATTTTAGAAGAATTTTTTTCGAGACAATGGCAAAGAGCTCAGGGGGAAAGCAAATTGCTATTTCGTTTAAAATGAAGATGGAGCTTCAAAAGGCTGGTGATCAGAAACAGAATAACTTGGAAATTTTGTATTAAATTTCATTAAGTTCTTGAGAATGTTTTTGTTCCATTGATTTTTATTTAATACATGCATATATATGTATCTATGTAAATAAAATGTACTTAAATGAAATTATTATTATTATTTTGCTATATCCTTTTAACACGAAAAAATAATTGTCACCTCAGTTTCGTGTTAAACGATGTTTATTGTAAATTATTTCTATAATTATAAAAATAATGTACATATGTAAGCAACACCTTTATTTCTATTTAATTAAACACTTTATGTAAAAAAAGAAAGAAAAGAAAAAATAAATCATAAAGGAACATTTCAGGGTAAATTTTAAATGAAATTAATCTTTCATCATAATTCCCATTACAAATTAATACAACTACAGAAATACAAGCAGAACGATGACTTATAAAACACTAACACAACACCGATTTATTTGTTCGCGTTGTTATACAATACACCAATCAATTTGTAACATAAATGGCTTTTTATAGGTAGATAAATATCCAGCCTCTTATTGTCAGTGAAAACCTCAATTATTTACGCTAGCACTAGCTACAATCTCATTAGCAGTTCGTTGTTATTATTATTTTTTTTGAACCCGCATCACACCATGTCTATAACTTTTGACCTCTCTTCTAGTCTTGTTACTTTTCCTTTTAGTTCATTGTAAAAGTGCATTAACCTTAATAAGCCATCACTGATGTAAATTTCCCCCATCTAAACGTTACTCACATTATTCTAACATGTGCCTGAGATAAAACTGCTTGCGCATGAATTTGACTATCAGGAGCAAATGCTTTATCTATTCTTTTAGATAAGTTTATTATTTCAGGTTTTTTTATAAACAATTTTAAATAAAGTCACGATTTTTTTTTATCGATATTTCTATTTGCGACAAAAATTGCAATTTTTAGAACGTATGGCATGCAAGTAAAAATAGGCGGTGAATTGGGGTGAGAATGACATGTCTAGGAATAGTTAAATTGAGTACTATTGAGAATGTAATAAACGATGCTATAAAAATCATAAAATAGACCACAGAAAAAAAGAAATTGATTATTTCGTGAGCCCTTTGACGGGTTCTGCTATTTTAAAAATATTCACATACATTAGAGATCTTTAAAAATAATATAATTTATATATTTATAAGTATATAATATTTATAAACTTAGTACCTAGAATGTGGAGAGTGTGTGAGCGAGAGTTATATCAACGTCGTACTATAAAACACGAGGGCTATTGGTGGAATGCCCAATGGAACCGAGCTCACCAGATGAGAGTTTAGAGCTACAAACCGATCCCTCGGTTAACAATCCCCGTCCAGTCTTGACGATGACCTAGAAATTTTGAAACACGGTCAAAGGCAGAAGAGGTCGCCTTTGAATTCTACTTAAATTTATATGTCACGCCAACGTGAGGACTTTGAGCCATGACAAATTTAATGAGCTTCAGCTCCTCTACACGGCGGGTATTCAGTGCCACGAGGGCTAGAACTCATGACACATCCTCCACGAGTCCACAACCATGCCTACTAGGCTACCGCAGTGGCCACAATAATTTCTACTAAAGTATCATAAAAAAATTAAATTTTACAAACAAAAGACATACAAGCTCATTTGGCGTACTTCGCTCCAAATGGTGTTTGTAGTGGTTCACAATTGTTTCTGTAATGAAAACTGATAGAAATGAATTGAAGTTTTCAGTTTAAATTATATTAACAACACAAAAAAGCTATGTAATTTGGGTCTGAAAAAAATTGAAGCAATACAATTTTGCATCAGGTACTTATCAAAACTAATCTACTATTTATTTAATTGAACGAAGTGTATTCGTTAATGTACAATTTAGACAAACATTTAAATCAAATGATTTCAAAACTAATGTAATCTTTTGAAATGCCTTAATTTGCATAAATTATAATACAAAATTAAAATGTATTTCAACTTCAATTGTACAGAAAATTCTGCATTAAAATATAAACACTTATAATGATGCATGAATTTTAGAAAAAATATAAGGAAAAAAAAGAGATTAAATAAGAAACTTAATGAACATAAACAAAAACTTATTTCCACACGAATTACACATAAATTATATAAACAATTTATAAAAAATCATTCTAATAGCTAATAAATACCGGACAGAAAAAAAACAAACGTTCAATATGTTACATTAACTTTTCTAATTCAAATAAAATGGGTCAAATAAATGCATTGAAAAACAAACCTCCAAATGAAGGGAGTCAAAATGAGTTTTATGCAAATCACAGCAATGATTATACATTAATTTATATCATAATGGCAATGCGGATCAATATTCGATAAGAAAATATCACGCGCAAAACAACATTTTCCGCAAACGAGAAAACGAAATGAGTTTCTATTTTTAAAGAACAGCTTTTTACAAAACAAACAGTGGAACTTTTTTTAATTGTAATTAAGATGCTATTTTGCAGATGTGAGTCAGCTAGATTTTTTTTATATGCATTGTTTTTATATACAAATTCTTGAGGGGAATTTCTTCGTCATTGTCACGCGAATATTTCGAAAAACTTCAAACGCTTTCTCTAATACGTAGCTAATAGATGTCAAGGAAAAGAAAACACAATCGAAAATAATTATGTACACGAAATGTTAATTACAGTTCACCGTTTCTTGTTAATTCATTCTTTTTAGAATAAAAAACGTAGCAATAAAAAAAAAAAAAAAGGAGTATGGACTTTTTTTTTACGATTTCAATTAACGAAAGGAGAAATTATCTTCGATATCCAATAAGGGAAGTAAAGAGAATACGAACCCAATAAGAAAAATACGGCAATTTCAAAAGGTGGGAGACCTGTTTCATCATTAAAAACAACCTCCGATAAAAAGTAATTGTACCTACATATGAAAACTAGAAGTAAATGACCTCTAAATTTCTCTGGCTCAAAGTGAGTGACAAATGAATTCAGAAGTCTATGTATGACGAAAGGTGATTGAAAAAAATAGTTTCTTTTTCTTTCATTTTTTAATGTGACCCGCAAGCCAAGATCTGATGAAACAATGACCCGGTCAAAAAAATAAACCAATATGCGCGTATGAACTAATTTAGTATCTACACAAATATATAAGATGACATAGTAAAAAACATGTAATTTTATGCGATAATCTTGGAATGCTGAGCAATATTAATTCTACATGATAGATTTCAAGACTCAAATATTTTGAAGGACACTTCAAAATCAAGATAGATAAAATAAATATTTGATCTGATTTGAATTTATGTCGTACTAAGAAGTAACATGAGGACTATTGGCAGCGGAACTCGTAATTTTGAGCCATTGACAAGTGACGAAGACGACATGCGAGTAGGCACCCACCCTTCTTAAGCTCCAGACCACGCCAACGGGTTGACTCTTGAATCACAAAAGATTAAACGAACATCTGTCCCTCTACACGGCGGGTCTTCAGTGGCGCTAGGGCTCGCCCTCAGAACGCACCAGGCCACGAGCTCGTGGCCCTCGGCCTAAATAAATATTTAGCTGCAAAAACTGAATGGGACTCCTGACTGTTAGGTGAAACGCAGATCATTCAGTGAATATTGTCGATGACCTTCACATTTGATTAACGCACAGAACCTGAAAAAGGATCTAAAAACAAGTAATATTAAAAAAAAAATTAAGTCAATTCCTACTTAGATCAACAAAGAAAATTTTATTTTAGCTACTTTTTATTAAATAGTTACAATTAATATAAATATGTATATACATAGGACAGAATCACAACATTAATGATAATAAATAAAAATGAATGACCACCTAAAGTATCGTATTGTCACCCAAAACAATCGTGTCTATAAAATTTCAGTTCAACTGAATGCTCTAAAACGTGAAAAAAAAACATTTTCAAGTTTTGACGCAAGTCACCAAAAATGATGCCAACGTGGCTGTATTTGTAATTCTTTAAATAATTAGCTTTCATCAATTAATTTTTTATTAATTGTAATTAAATTATTGTATTGTCATTCAAAATAATCATGTATATAAAATTTCAGCTCAATTCAGTGCTTTAAAATGTATTTTATGAACGATTGAAAATTCCACCAAGATAAACAAATAAATACATAAAGAGTGTGAGTTAATAGTAGGAATTGAATAAGGACACAAGTTTAAAAATTATGTTGAAGGGTTGTTCATTGATATCACATTCAAAAGCAGCACGAGGTCTAATGATGACGAATGTAGTAATTCTGAACCACGATCAAGTGACGTGGACGATACCTGTGAGCAGACAATCCATTCTCTAAAATTCCACATCACCCGAACGTAAGGACTGATTCTAAACAAATTGGTCAACTCTTACACGGTCGGTCTTTTCTAACACCAAGGTTAGAATCCACGACTCGAGGATAACACCAGCAACCCCCACAACCAAGCTGAAAAAGGCTACAGCAACGGACCGTGTAAATAATTTATATTGAAATGAAACGATCAAAATAATTCTTTCAACTGTACTGTAGAGAATTTTATAAGTTCATTTATTCTCCGTTAGACTAAACACCAGAATCAAATTTCTGTTCAAGACCTGTGTTGAACTGAACGTTAACCATGTATAGCAAGAACCAATATAGAGATTTCTCCTACTGTGCATGCTCAGAAATACTGCTATACGAGAAAGTCGCGTCTCACACGGAATTAAAACATGCATTTTTATAAGTAAACGATCCCTTTAATAATATTGCCTTTTCTCAAATCTAAAAATGAACCCTTTAATACCGTGCATTGATTTTTCACAAGCAAACATCGCTACAAAAATATTTACACACACATAATTCAAAACAGAGCATTTAAATAGCGTTAACGTTCTCACGCTATATGTCAATCAAAAGCATCGCCCTTTTACTCAAAACAATTCATTTTTAAGCCCGGAAAATCTAAACCGAATTAAAAAGGCGATCACGAAAAGTAAATAAATCTGTTTCTCACTTTTCAGCTTGCAAAAAGCAACAAAAATATGACACATTGAGAAGAAAAATTCTACTAATCCTAGACAATAACGCCCGTTTCCTTTCAGTTCAGTTCATATCATTTGAACTAAGCTTTATAACAGTACAATATATGTAAATAAAACAAAGCACAATCTGAAAAATATAAATGGATAATACATACCCTAAACTTCTGGAATAAATTTAAATAGTCATTGTTACAGCGTACATTAAACTGGTTTGCTGCCTTTCTAAATCGTTAAAAAATGTGTATCAACAATTACACTGAGTTCAGATTATTCTGAAAATAATTCGGAAGAATTTCGGCGAATTAAATTTTTTATCAGCCAATATAAAGAATTATAATTTCGAGAATATACTTTTACGATATTTCAATATTATACGTTTCCAGTGTCGGATTAAACGACATGGGATTCTCGGGGCCTTGTAGCCTGTTTTTGGAGCAATAACAGAAAATGCTCTTGTGGGCCCCTAAAATGCACGGGGCCCCATAGCCAATTGCCTACTCTGTCTAATGAATAATCCGGCACTATATGTTCCTCATATATAGTATGGAGCATTTGAATTTGAAATAAAGAAAATACTGAAAAATAAAATATTTCGTTTGTTTTATTAGCATTTCTACAAAGGTACAGAGACAATATTAGTGAAGTACAAAAATTTCAGTGTCGTTAAATATAATATATAACATTATTCCACACACATTGCGCGCAGCAGCGCGCGCAATACATAATTCCGTTATTACTGTAGTATTAATTTATATTTTTAGAAATCATTTGTAAGTCGTACAAATTTTTCATATCCTGTGTTTCTTCTTTTTCAACACAGTAATATAGGTAAATATACGGGAGGGTTGGCGCACGCGCATTAAAAGATTGATCAACCCTACAATATTAGTTCCTAAGACTTTTGCTGATGTATTACAGTGTCCATTCACACACACACACAACTATAACCCATACGGTTGTAATACATATCATTTAGCCTTAAATTAGATTTGAAAATTTAGTAAATTCCCTTTAGAAGGATTTTCTTTAATTCATTTTGGTTCAGAAACTTTCAAGACATCCCGTGATGTTTTTTTATTTTTTTTAATAATTTACCCGCTAAACGGGAAAAAATTTCAACTGCAACCTTAGCTCAAAGTACTACGTCATGAAATATGCTGAGCGATGACGCAGTATTGCATTTGCTACCTGATCAAACCAATAAGTGTGCGAAGATTAAAACAATCCCGCGATTAAAGAACATTCTCGCGAATATTCTTTAGTAAAATATAAGATGAAGCTTTTCGATAGAGAACCTTTATTGTCCGTGGCGCGTTTTCGTATTGTCGCTGCTGACTTTATGTCACAAATGCGTTTTTGAGTAATGGGACTGGGACATCTCTAAAGAACCATTGTAAATCATTACATAATTGCGATAAGCGTACCTTCCTGAATGTCAGAAGAACACGCAATCTTCGTTACATAATTTGAACTTGAGCTCATTACGGCAACAAGAATTGACTAACTAGAATATTTGCTGGATCTACAATTTTAAACAGTTAGAGAAAAGAAAAAGAATTTCACAATCATCTACATGAGAACAATAGGATGCGTTTGAATCCTGGTGACATCTATCCTTGACAAGAATATTACGTGAAAAGTTGCAGAATGTTAGCAGCTATTTGATCCAATTACTTAATTTTATGTCTCTTTACATAATTTAAGTGTTCTGTTACAATTATTTGCATCATGCCAACTGAACAGGACGCTTTCATTGTTTACATTTCATAAAGCATGCCAGCTTCGTAAGCTTAAGATTGCGGGTTCAACCTCGGATGGAGTCGATAGATCTTCTGGATGCGAAAATCGTAGGCACACATGTCATACGATTATGTGACGTGTAAAAGATCCCTTGAGTATCAATTTGGCTCTGGTACTTTCGGCAAAATTAAATCAAGGCAATATTCAGCATCCGACGAGAGCTTGAATTAAAGACTAATTCAAGCATCCAAATTTGGTAAAAATGCCGCCACGGCTCACATTCGGGAGCTTGCAGTGTCTGCAAAAGGCAAGTTGATAAAATGCAGTCCCATTGGGAAAAAAAAACTTTTCATCAAAATGAAGAAACTTTATGAATTTAATTCAATTTTCAATTGATAAGGAAAAGGCACTATCGTCAATAGCGAATAATTTTAATCAAGGCTATATTTAACACATGTAATCCACTATTTCATTATTATTTAGTCACCCAACAAACCTTGCCACAAAGTAGCGCAAATGAATCGGATGAGTATTTAAAATGAACATATGTATCACCCTTTTTATTTTGTAGCGTTACTTCATGAGTCGAATAAGAGGCAGTAAGAGTTAAATATAAATTTATTACACATTTACGACTCATTTAAATTCAATTCATTTCATTTCGTTTGAATGATGCTATTGCCATTTAAAACATCGAGATATAAATTGTTGAACTCGTAAATAAAGTAACCAAAGTGTATCAATTCTACTTGCAGTTTTATCTCCGCCTTTCATATTTGAATTCCAAGGCCATTTTGATGATATTTAGCTTATATTTATTTTCATTTTCAAATTCAGTTAGAATTGACAGATATATTTATCATTGAAGTGACCATTTTGGACAGACTACGGATTAATCAAAATGATAGGCAGTTTGAAGTAATTCGATACAAATGATGAAACCTACATCAGTATTCAAAAGAAAAATCTAATTGAAAATATGCTGAATCGGAACTATGAAAGACAAAACTAAAATTCTAAAAAAAAGTTCTTCCAGAAAATGAAATATTAAAAATTTATGCAAGACGAGTGACTTGAGAGCAGTGCATGCACGTGTATACACTTGCCTCCGAAAGTCTGTGTACAATCATCTTACGTGTTTGTTATAATTACAAATTAAAATCTCGCTTTAGAAAATCAAAATACTTGTCAGCAATTCTTCAAAATTTCCTTATTCAAACAGCAGCAAAATTCACCTTAACGAGAAAAAACAAGAATGACCACCAAATAATCACCAACCATCCGCGCTAAAAGTCTGCGTACACTTACAGAATACAGCTGTTAATTACCTTTAATTGCAAAGTAATTGCACTAAATCGTGTTTTTAATTATAAGCTTCTTTTACGATTTATTTAGGATTTGAGAATTGAAAGCTTCTGTGGTTCCATGACAGGCAACAGAATAGAGATCGATATATTATTGAAAGAAAAATCATCATAGATTTTCAGAAATATGGGAAATTGTTAATAGGAGGAGACATTCATTGATTCAAACAGTGTTCATAAACTACAAATCAACTAAATTTTTAACGTCCAAGCCAAGATCCGGCCACCGTCTGCAGTGGCACCTCGAGAATCTTGCTTTGTAATACGCTCTATAAAAATGAATCCAAGACTATAAAGCTTCACAAATAGCTAAAAATGTTGCTGAGATATTGTAAAAAAGTGTGACTTTAATTACAATTCGAAGAAAACTGAATGAGGATGACTATCATGCCCAAGTTGCACTCAAGAAGCCATTCATCTTTCGAATGAACAGAGAAAGAGAATGACTTTGCCAAAAAACACCAAAATAGGACACGCATTCTTTAGAAAAATGCTATATTCAATTGAAAGTAATTTTTGTAATTTAGCATCAAAAAACACAAAAATATACCTGCAAAAATTCCTGTACAGATCTTAAGTGAATCTTTTTTCGACTATCAAACATGGAGGAGGAAGCATAATGTTTGGGGGTGCATTGGAAGCCTTTCGGCTGGTAATCTAGAATTTATTGAATCAACAATATACAAAATTGGTTACTTGAACAAATTGAAGTAAAATATCAGGGCATATGACAAAAAATTTGTGGTGAGTGATGATTTTTACTTTCAGCGGCACAAAGAAACCAAGCAAATGGGCTCACATAGTGAAACTATGGCTGCTCTGACATGTCCCAAACGAATTCCGAATGTCAATCTATTATCCAGACCAAAGCAAAATACAGCATTTGTGGAATTTACTCGAGTGAATAATCAGGGAAAACGTAAGAATAATCAGGGAAAACCAAGGTAATGCTCAAATCTGCCGTAGTAGAAGAATGTAACAAAATATCCTCAGATGAAACTAAGCTAGTTAAATCCCTGCCAAATATGTTGAGAGAGTTTAAGATAGAACGGAATAGCTTAAAAAGAGTATTAACTTTTAATTACAATCCATTAATATTAAGGTTTTTTCTAGTGTACGCAGACTTTTGACGCAAACGATGTGTTATTCTCAAGTTATGAATATTTGTATAATTTTATGTAATAATCAGGCGATTGCTGATTATACTATTTGAATTTCCGACGTTAGAGGAATCAATAAAAATAGTATTGATTCTCAGAAAGACTTCACTTAATGAGCGATCTTTGCATGAATATGAAAGATGATCGCCTGTACGCAGACTTTCGGAGGCAAGTGTATATTATCCACTCATTTTTCTTCCAACCCATCCAATGTTTTGGTATTCAATGCCATATTTTGCCTGTTACATTTTTAATACCACACACTATATTATTTTAATTTAGATTAATATATATGTATAGTTTCCTTTTAAAATTTAAAGCGTTGAATAAAAAATGGTACGATAAACGAGAGTAAATGTGAAATTATTGAAACATATATAATCTAAAAAAGTTGCTCAGTTAAAAGTTTTCTATGAAGTAAGAAAGTTTCATTGTGAAACAACTGGACAAATGTGTTTTTCCCCCCTTTCCCGCACACAAAAGTAAAAGTCATTTTTAATTGAAAAATTGCTAAGTGATATATATTTTTCGATTATGCAAACGAATTTTTAGAATAACCCATTTAAACAAATGCGAATTGGTTAAAAAAAATTTTTTTTTTCAAATGTTTGGTAAAACACATTCAGTTATTGCCATACATTAAAAAAAAAAAAAAAATCTAGAAATTTTTAAATTACATGTTTTTCAAGGATTCCAAAAATATTCCAATAAATGCAAAGGCAACATCACGAGTCTTACGGAAATTCAATCCTAAAAATCATTCAAAACAAATAAGCAATGAAATCAAATACCTAAAGATAATTTCATATATTGAAAAAAATTTTTTATTTCAACACATTTTTAAAAAACATTTAAAAAAAAACAATCAAAATAATGATATTCTACATTCAAAATGTATTATCAAAAGTCAAAATCATCCCCCCCCTGATAACCTATTGCTGAAATGAGAAAAAGTAATGAAAACGTACACCTCAACAACTCGCTGCTGCCATGGAAACGCAGAAGGTCGAAGATATTAAACTTTTTTCACCTGCCTTCTTAATCGAGTCAACCATTTTGTCAGGTGACAGAAGCAGTTAAAGATTATGAATTATCACTCATGTGTTTGACATTTCGTTTCGCAAGTTCCGTCAAAAAACGGATGTCAGTATCAAATAATCGATAAATAATTACTTTTAAACGATAGTGTATTGCATTATTCATTAAATAAAAAAGGTTGGTATACTTTATTGCGAAAATCAATTTCAAAATAATAAGATAAGTATTATGTCATTTCCGTTCATTCATGCATTCAATAAAGTTCAACAATCTTTTTTTCAAAAATTTCCCCATTGCTGTTTTAATAATTTCCGGAAAAAACTACATTTAAGTCAAATAGTTTGCAATTTCGGTATAAGAGTATTTAGTATTAAAACGAACACTACTTTTTAACAGTTTAAGAAAATACTTATAAATACATTAGGAAATTCAAACCATTTGTGACCGGCTATTGTTCGGAACCGTGATTTTAAAAAACATAAATGAATAATTGTTTGATAATTAACGCCAGTTGAATTAGAATATACATGTAAAATTGTTTTAAGAATATTATTAAAAGAAAAAATTTACATGCAATTTCTTGCTAATAAATTGCTAAGACTTTTATACCGGGGGGGTTGAACTAAAATTTTTGAAAAATTCACATTATTTAAGTATTTAGTATTAACGAACGACAAGTTACGATCAATTGAAATAACGGGGGGAGGGAGGGTTGTTAAAATTTCTGTATATTAAAATATGAATAAATCCACTTCTAAATTATATATTTCAAAAATGTTAGTTCAACCCCGGTATAGAAGTTGGTTATTTATAGGCAAAATATTATTATAGAAACATTTTTCATGAGAGGAGAATGTTTTGAAAGTGTCACTCCTTCACTTTTTGCCAAACACACACACACACAAAACTGAAATAATTTTTTTTTTCGAAATAATATTTGTGAAACAATTTTCTATGTGTATTCTTATTCAACTGTTTCTAAAAAACACAAAAAGTTATCCATTCATAAGCTTTTACAAAGTCACGGTTTCGAACGTAATCACCTTAAAGGCAATAAAAGTAGAGAAATTTTTTTAGTACAGAAATACCAATTTACATACTTGTATATAAATTACTTTAATTAGTTTAAATTAATTATCCTACATTGTTCGAAATTTTTTAAACAAATTCACACTTACTGTGTGGCTTTACAGGTTTTTTTTACAGAATGGGAATGGCCGTTCTGATTCCAGCCCACTTTGTGACTATAGCGTACCCATGACTGTAGATCATCTCAATATACGACCTGCTTTTTAAAACTAACTTTGAGTGTTACTGAATATATCTTTGAGTGTTTTTATCGTTCTTTATGGTATTGGATTGCTTGTCGACTTTGAATCAAAAGGTCAGAGAGCGAGTGTTGCTTTTTACCTCGGGTTGTTTTTTCATGTGACGGTCAAAACGTCACACAAAAAAGCAACCCGAGGGCTATTGGCGACGTACCTTGAAATTTTGAGCCTCGGTCAAGTGAAGAGGACGACAACTGAGCTGGCACCACCCATTTAAAACTATCACACCCAGCCAACGGGATGACCTTGAGCCTCGCACTCCCCTCAACACAGGTCTTCAATGACACCTATGGCTCGAACTCATGACACGTCATCCACGAGTTCGAGACCATATCCACTAGGCTACTGCGGCCACAACCAACCGGAAGGGGCGTGAATGCGTGGCGACGGACCACGTAATTTTCCACGGACCTCTCTCGTAACTACCACACCACACCAACGGAAGGACGTTTGAGCTCTCGATAGATTTAACATTCATCGCTCCCCCACACGGAGGATCTTCAGGGGTACCGGGCTCGAGCTCGTGATTGATTGATTGAATATTAACGTCGCACTGTTCAGCTACACGAGGGCTTTTGGCGACGGACCACGTAATTTTGAACCATGGTCAAGTGACGTGGACGACACCTGAGCTGGCACCCCCCTCTCCTAACTACCACACCACACCAACGGGAGGACGTTTCAGCTCTCGACAGATTTAACGTGCATCGCTGCCCTACACGGCGGGTCTTTAGTGGTACTGGGCTCGAACCTGTGACAAAGCAAGCCAGCTCGTGACAAGGCCAGCCACGATCCGATACATTGACCACTCTGCTACCGCGATTCAACCGGAAGGGCAGAGAATTTTAAAAAAATGTTTTGCAGCTTCTTACACCCCCTCCCTATTTCAACTGTTCACTTATTCTCTGACAGATTTAATATCCCTTCCATGTTATTGAAGCCCAGTGGCTGAGTGGTAGCGTATCACGCTTCCACGCCACAGGACCCGAGTTCAAATCCCGGGCTGGGCAAGGTCGACTCAGCCAGTCATCCCTTCAGTGGGACGATAAAGGAGCTTGCTTGAGAACTGAACACTGAAGGTTTCGTGTTAGACTGACCACTTGACCGAAATATCTGCGCATGCCCTCAGTTCAATTCCATGCTTCTTGGATACAAGTGTGCCTTTAAAATCCCTAACATTGAGCATAATTTTGTGTGCAGTAAGTAAAATATTGAAAAAAGGTTTAACTGGTACGACGAATATTTTCAAGTAAAAAAACTTTAATTGTTTCTATTTATTTGGAAAATAATCTGTGAAGGATTTAAACGAATATATATATATGCATTTTCAATTTTATCTAAAGAAAGAGATACGATATATTTAAATTGGTAATTTTTTTTATCAAGGAAATCTAATACATGCACGATAAAAGACTATGAATTTCTCCGAAAATCGAATACATGCATAAATTACGAATGAGAAACAAAATATTATTCTCAATAGTTTCAAGGAAAATTTGTAAGTAGCATCCTGAAGTTTTAAGACATGTTCCCACATATTTTAAACTCATTTGAATATAATTGGGAAGACTTAGAATTTTCAATTTTCCTTGTGTAAATGGTTTCTTTTAAAAGGTTTTCTTAAATAAAATACATAAAATTATCTTAATTTCATACAAAGAAATATACCGTAACGAGAAATGACCATGAAGATATCGCATTTCGTTCTTAAAGCAAACATCCTTCAAGATCTCAGATTTATCTATTGTCTTTTTTATTGCATAACATTCTTTTTGGACGAATGCCGAAAAACCGAGTTGAATACTTTTGAAAAGTAACAAAAATTTTCGACTTCAGTCAAACAATGCAAGCTAAAATGACCTTGAATTAACTTTAAACAAATAAAAAAAATTAAGCAGGATATTTTTCGCAGAAGAGTTGATGTTTTTGAACCTTAAGAATTTTACAGTTTTAGATGTATATATATACCTCTCCCCTTCCCCCGTTTAATATGGATATAATGATATAGAAAGCAATACATATAGTATTTTTTGTATGTTATACAAATATGTTCCATAAATATATACAGTTTGCTTTGACAAAGAATCTCGTATTTTTTAAACAAGGAATACGAATAACGATTACACTTCACTTGCTAAATTTCCACACAATGCCAAGTTTTTTTTTTGTAGTTATTCCACAAAATTGCAGTTTTTCCGTAAAATATGGTCTCAAATTCAGATAAGATTTAATTTTTGATTAAGACTACACAGTACCCTAAAAATTTCATTTTTACCGAAAAACTTTTGTGCATGTTTTGGTGGCCCATATCATTGAGATGTTTGCCACGAAATTTCAGATCTGTTAGCAAATTAGTTTTTAAGATATTTGAAGTTTTATGAGCTATGGTTTTCGTTTCGGTTTCCTTTTATAGCACATTTTTCACACTTAAGTTGAATTAAAAATATTTTTGAGCTTTTAGTTTGAAATGGTTATTAATTCCAATTTTCATTACTAAAATCATTTCTGCTTGATTATGTTTTGAGTTCTCATAATTAATAAAGATTAATTTCATGGCCAATTTTTGCTTTAAAAATAGTTTATATAACTTAAAAGCTTTATAATTAATTAATTTTTTCCTGTAGAGAAAATGCCATGGCAAATGCGTTCTGGGTTTCTGTGAGAAACAATATTTCGAAGAGATGGAATACTACTGAAAATGATGTATATAAAAATCAGTCCTCAGCTGATTCTGCAATTAGACTTCCGAATACAAGTATTCTGAATTCAAATGCTGCAGATATAACTGAATATTTCCTTGATGTACCAAACTACATTATACTAAACATATTGTAGTACTATATTTTAGTATTTTAAAGTCGGACGACAAGAACTGAAACTTCCTAAACTGCCCCAATTTAAAACTGAAAAAATTTAAGTTTTATGAGAAAACCTGACTATTTTTAGCTTAAGTTAGTATCATTATTCTTTTGTACATAAATGCTTCATGTTTCAAAAATTATTGATTATCAAATTATTGATTATCAAAATTATTCAAAAATTTGTGAAATATTAGGTTAAGATAAAGCTGAATAAACTGACGTCTTAAATGCTATCAATATTATGCAAAAATATTTTTTGAATTAAAAATATAATTTTCAGTCATATTTAATAAAAATAGTGTTTTAATGTAGAACATACATTCGAAAATAATATATTAAAAAATTAGAGTTTTACGGGCATTATAAGTTTTTGTTTTATGACTTTACAAACTTTAAATGCGTTTTTCTCAGACTTTTAATTTTGAAGGTAAAAGTGTTTTCTAATCCCTAAGGCTATTTTCCTGTTCAAGGTAGAGCCTTGAATTTTTTTGTATATACTCCCAAATGTATGTTCCATAAAAGTTAGTATGGATTTAGGGCTGGGAACTCTAGTTATTTTTCTAAAAAATGCTAAAGTTGATATTTTAAAAATTTTCGTGTTTTTTCCAGGTTTTTCTAGAAAAATAATTATTAAAAATGAACAAGGAAATAGATTTTCACATCCATACTAAATATTGTTTGTAATAATCTAAGAATCATAAATAACTTAAAATTACTAAAAAAATTTAAAAATTGAGCATTTTATAAGAATTTGAGAAAACTTCAAAAATTCCTAATTTTTTAAAATTGTAAAATAATGAATGGCTGGTCAAACTGACTTTTTGCTTACAGAATCAGCATAATAATATAATCTAAATATAAAACATCAATTATTTTTACTGTAACTGCCTCCAAAAATTTTTTTTGAAAAAGGGTACCGTGTAGCCTTAACGACGCAATATAAAACATGAGAGCTACTGGCTACGAGCCCCATAATTTTGCACTTCGGTCACGTGATGAGGACGACACCTGAGCTGGCACCCCACTCTCCAAATCTCCCGTCCCTCAACGAGAGGTCTCAAAGTCAGATCTATCGTTAATCTATTTAAATCTCCCAAAAGTTAAAAAAAAAATTAATCTAGCTAGTTTTATAAGATTACACTGCATATCGGTTTCAATAATTTCGAATGGGCTAAATTCATTACAGTCGCATGATAAAGAGGCAATCACGTGTTCTCCATTGAATTCAAAACTGACATCTGATGTATTTGTTGTTCAGATTGTAAAATTTAAATAAAACATCAAATTTTATAATAGGGTACATAAGTTCAAACAGTAAAATTCTTCAAAAATTAAAAAAAAAAAATCTTGCATGCGTACTTTTAAATCAAAACCCCATTGCTAGCTTTCGTGCGTTATTGTTGACAAATATGCACTTGTTAAAAAAAAATTTCTACAAAAAGCAAAAATTGGAAACGAAGCGCAAGAACTTTTATTCAAAAAACACAGGATTGCATTTATCAGTTGACAATGACGTCTCAGGAATACATGAACCGATTAGCTGGAAACACGTGATTGCAGCTATATGTGTGATGTTATAATCACATCAGTTTAACCCATTGCAAAGATCTATTTTTAAAAAAAGTACAACTTATAGCAATTCAGCATAAATTTGGAAATGGTTATGTAGAGTACGGGCTACGTTATATGTACACAGCAAAATTAATATATTTAAAAATAATATATATATATATATATATATATATATATATGCAGTGGCGTAATGTACACCTCTGCAACTCTTGCATCGCGGGGGAGGGGGCAGGGTTCTAGAGGGCCCAAAGCCTATGTTATGGTTTTGCAATCCTTTGTACGTTCCAACTTGGGACCCAAAGGGGAGGGGGTGCTAATATCCTCCGTTACACCACTGAATATATGGATTCAATCAACACAATTTTTAACAAAAAAGTAAATTCATTCTCAAGGCATGGAATCTAGACACCCAATCTACTTCTGAACTCTATAAAAAAATAACCGGCATTGTGAGTACCTTAAAAGCCGCTTTAAAACTCATAACTGGAATATTATTCACATTTTAGACTTTTCAAATAAATTTACCACCACGTGAATTTTTTGTGGCTTACACGTGTAAGAAGGCACCGGGCCAAAGCAAACAAAAACTGTAATACAGCTGCAAATAAATGCGCGGCGGCAGCTTCAGAATGCGATTTTTGTAATTTACTTTCGCTGACACTTTTCACAAAGCTAAAAAAATCAAACCCACGCAACGCCAAAGTGCCTGATATATACATCAAGCAAAAATACCAGACTAAAAACATCAGTGAAGTACACTTACAGAAGACAAATTAATACACATAAAGTAACTTCTGATTTAAACTGCTTTTTTTTGCGTTTGCGTAACACGTCACGTTTTGCACCCCTGATTTTAGTGACCCTGAGAATTAGAATAACGGAAAAGGTTCAACCAAGAAACTTCATCAAAAATCCTCTGGTTGCGTATTATGTTTACACTGGGAGAAAGTCTTTTCAATCGATTGACCTTGACAGAAAACAATTTGGGCGAGCGGAGAATGCGCTGCTCGTCTGGTGTGATACATACGGCAATGGCCTTTATTTCTGCCAATGCCAACACAAATTGAGAACACATTTGAAAGAAGTGGAGTCACACACTGTGGCCTCCAGGTTTTTTACCTTACACGTGTAATGGATACGAGACGCAGGCACGCGAAAAACATCTGGAATTAAAATAGATGTTTCGGTCAATTTTCATAATCCATTTGGAACACACATTCATAACAAACAATACATTGTTTCATGTAAAAATAAAATATACTGCATTTGACAAAGAGGGAAACTCGTGTTAAAGAAAAAAAAATTTACCAAATTCTAAAAGGTTTAAATTCTAATAGACTAGTAATGGAAATCAAGTAAATCAAGTATGTAAATCAAAATTTAAACATTCGTAAAAAGAAAACGAATTTTGCTGTAATTGATACCTCAGAAGATACGTTTTCTTTCGAGATGAAAATCAATTCAAAATTATATTTCCCGACACAAAAGAAAAAAGTAGTAAAATATTTAAGGACTAAAATTATTTTTTTAAAAAAACAGATTAATTTTCGACATAGAATTATCGATTTATAGAAAGAACTAAAATAGATTTAAAATAAATATTACGGTGGATGACGCCAGTGGCGTCAATACACCCCCCGCAATGTGGAGGTAGAGACAGGATTATAAGGAGCCCGAAGCCTGACATATGGTTTTGAAATCCTTTGTAAGAGCCGGCTTGGGGCTCAAAGCCTGACTTTACAGGGGGCCCTAATATTCTCCATTACGCCACTGGATGGCGCTTATAAGAAAAATAATTTTTAATCGGAGCCTACGAATACACACAGAAAAGATGTTCTATGGTACGGAGATCAGGAAAAAATAATTTCAAAATTTATATATATAATATTGCCACAAAGGTATTGAATGTTCGAAAAATTGGAAAAAGATAATTTTGGTTACTTGATTATGGATTCCAAATAAAATTTTTTCTCAATATAAATAACCCAAAATGATTATTATAGATCAGGGGTGGCGAACCTTTATGGATCAGCGTGCCATTTTTTTCTCAAGAAGTGTTTCATGAGGTAGAGACGTGCCGTCAAATAATTTGGACTTGTGATTGGAAAATAATAGAACTAAATACTAATAACTCAAATTTTCTTATTTACTACTAAAATATACCTTTTGTGCATTGTATAGCTGTAAACGTTTTAGTTATACGAGTGATTCACAAATTAAAGTAACATTGGTGATACTTCTGTTGTTGCAGATTGTGTGGATGACAAATAACTTATATTAGGATTGTAAGATGTTACTTTGAGTAGAATGCAAGCTGAATTAGAGTCATCTGCCAAATGGTTTCTACGAAATAAATTATTTTTGCTGTGGTTCACTTTTTTGACAAGAGGATTTGAGATTGTTTCAAAATGCCGTTTTACAGACGATGCTCTGCATACCAGTTCCCGAACATAAAACACACACAGCTTTTTTGTTGCCTTTATTAATAATACCATAGTTCTAAATTCATCAAGTTTGAAATTCTCTTTTCAATTTACTATCTTGCACTTTTTGTTCTTATTTCTGAACAAGCCATGTTTAATAACAGTTAAATATTGTAAATATAACACATACTTTAAAATACAGTTGTTATACGAAATTGATTTTGCTATGCGCAGACAAATTTTGTATCATAAGCAAGTGTAGTCCAGAACGTAACTAAGGCAAGACAATAACAAACGAGAGTGTTTCCCGCCGTCCCGCGACTGATCCCTCGCGTTTTTGTGTGTGTGTGTGTGTTCACAATACTTCATAGTAAACTTAGTTATTTTGGAATATAATACAGACCGTTTTGATCGCTGGCGTGCCCAAAATATTGTGTCGCGTGCCATTGTGCCACTGGTTCGCCATCCCTGTTATAGATAAATGAGTACCGAGTTGTACTGTATACACTGCAACATTTTATAACTCCCCAGCTCTCCCTTCACTATCAAATCAGTCAGTCCGATCCAAGCTTTTTTCCCTCCTTCCATTTTACTATGTATTGATTGCAATTTCGACAGCAGACTTTTTTTAAGAATTGAATACTATAGAAGCTTTTAAATGTACCTGAAGTGATAATTTCTTTTAACTATTTAGTAGGTGTTCTCTCATTGCAAAAAAAATGTTAAAAAGTACTAAAATCAGGGGCGTAACTACCGCCATATAAATGAACACGTGAAAATACAGTACACTATAACAGGGCTTTCATTTTTAAAAAAGGGATCCGCAGGAGTTTTGATACGGCTCATTCAGAACTAGCTGCGCCAGTGACTAAAATACCAGTTTTTCTTTAATAAAAATTATTTTGACTGTTTACTATAAAAAAAGTTCAAGTACCTAAACCTTATCCCCCTTGTGGCAGTACTAAACTTACAAACTTATTTTATTTTCCCCTTCATTTATAAACCAGAGAATACCTTTTCCGTATACGTAATTCCGAAATTGTGGGCGTAAAATTTTCGATCCACTTCAATGAACATGCTTTTCTCGTGTCCTAAGAAAATTATTCGAATTTTAAATTGTAGCAATATTGATTGATAATATTAATTCTATCCCTTCACTTTAACGGTTGAAAAGAAATCTTAAGCGAATTGCAACTAATTTTCTTTGGATTCTAATTAAAACAGGATTTTTTAAATAGAAAAGCATAATATAACAAAAGAACCGAAAACACGTTTGTTTCTTCCCTTTAAATTCTGATCACGCCTAGGCATTTATTTACTTCTTAAAGGCGGTCAGAACCGGTATGGCATGTTCTGGTACCGTACTTGCCCATGATAATATTCTGGAAAAAAGATAAGAAAAACACGAACATTTTTTAATGTGAATAAATACAAGTAATTCGAAATCTTTTGGAATACATTTTTATCAAAATATTCTAATTAAATATTTTACATTTATTATTTGTGAGAATTTTAGTTAGGAATTTATATGGAGGCATTTTTTACTGTGTCTTTTTTTTTCACAGAGAAAAAAATGACCCTCCCTCATAAACCTTCGACTAAGATTTCTTACAAAATTTTATCATGCGTAATTCCTAAATTGCAACTCTTAAGACACTCCAAATGCATAATTTGTTAGTTAAACTAGGTACTTCCATTTCAATATGCAGAATTTACTTATTTTAGTTGTGATTCATTGTTTATTTTGAAAAGTAAGTCAGCTGTACTTCCAGCAGAACTAACGACATAGACGAGTAAATTTCCAGTTTAAAATTCACTCAAACATGTCACGTATTTCTGAAGCAAAAATTATTACGATAATAAAAATTCAGCAGTAATCTGTGCGTGAGAGGTTTAAATATGTAGTTTATTTAGAACAGTTGTACTTTCTTCTCCATGTATTCCATAGTTAATGATTGTTAAATACCGTAAAATCCGGCGTATAACACACACTTAACTCAAAAAATAAGATTGAAATTTACGGGTGCGCGTTATACGCCGGGTATGAAAATAAAAGCTTGAAAAACAAAAAAAAGGATGAGTATAGAAAAAAAATTAGACTTCTACATAGATCGAATGTTTCTTTGAAAGAAATAATATTTCTTGAATTTAAAGGGTTATTATTCTAGAAGTATGCTATTTTTTACTAAAGCTTGGAATAATACCTCAAATAAATGGCTTCAAAATATAAGAGCATTGCGCACGAGCATTTATAGTTTCGTCGTAAGAAAGGGGGTGAGCGTTAAACGGCGAACATAACTAAAATCGAAAAATTGAAGCTTGAAAGTATAGGTGAGAGTTATATACGCCGGATTTTACGGTATATTATAATTCTGAGTAATTTAAGTAAAATTAAAAGTTTTAATTTTCTTCAAAGCACATCTCTTTCGGTATATATAAATGACAGGACATGGTCGAGTTAGAGGTGATTTTACTCTTCTTTTATTATCCAGGTTGTGATTGTAGTGATGTTATTGACGAAATATCAACTATCGCGATGCATTTATAATCATTAACAACAAACACATGACTACGGCCAATAACACAGTCACAAAAAGCAGAAAGCTGGATGTTCACATATTTAAGACAACGACAAAAAAACAAAGACACACAAGGAGAGAGAAATTTTAGAGTCCTGGCTTTTTATATGAGGCGGCAAAATCCGCGTGACTTCCTCTTTTGGAGGCTATGATTGGTGGAAAGCTATTGTTCGATAGTTTCTGATGTACTCTTACTTTTAAAAATGCAAGCTGTTAATTTTCGAGATACGATTACGATGAATCCCGGTTATGCGGGTAAGCTAGTTAAATATTTTTTAAGCGCGAGTCCTGAAGGAGCGGATCATTAAATATTAAAAAGTTATTCAGGATGAAATTACAGAGAATTATTACATATATAGCGATGGTTGGCTGGTCTTTAAACTATGCTTAACCCTACAATCTTAGTTCCTATGGCTAAGAGTTTTCTATTGTACTACTGAAGCTATCCTATTTTTGACCTTAACTGTCTTCTTGCATTTCCATTTGTGTGCTTTTAGATTTACGGAAATTTAGTATTCGATTATTGATTTTATAAATAATCGTAAGTGGATTTTTACAATGAAAAATATTCTTTCTATATTAAAGAACTTTTTTAGTACATTACGAAAGTCATTAGTAACATCAAGGATTAGCATATTTCAGTTAGGGCACCACCAGTTAAAACCATTTTATATAGCTTTAAAAAATTTCGAAATACATTTAGAAATTTGGAATAATCAACTTATTAAAAAAAATTTACCCCCATTCAAATATTTATACAAATTCTTTAAACGTTAAACCATGCAAAAAGCTAAACTTAAAAATCAATACCAATCCTAATTTTTAAACTTATATTCGCTACCTTCAATTTAAAAAACATTTTCTTCAGTAAAATTTAATTATTAATTTTATAAACTTTGTTTTAATAAAAAAAGTACGTTTAACAACAGCAGTATTAAATAGTACCGAAAACAAGCACAAAAGTAACAAGTGTTCGAATGTCATGGCACATTTGACAAAACACAACAAAACAAATTAACGAATCTTTAAAATATTTTCATTTTATTCGAATAAGCATTATGTCACAAACTACAAGTGCGGAAAGAAAACAAAACGAGTGAGGAAAAAACTCGAGATGGTAAAATTAAATGACCAAAGTGAATAACCTAGACGAAAAAGTAAACATAATTTACTTAATCGTTCTGGCACAGCCTTCTCGATTAAATACTTCGTTGCTAAATTAAACTACTCAATTGCGACTTCTGCATCCGTAACCTCATTTGCCCCATTGCATGGATTTCTTAAGGTTAAACGGTATGTTTTGTGTGTGTGTGTGGTGTGTGTGTTCCCTACAAACTGATAAGATTTGTCTTAATTGAAGTTCCAATTTAAGCACAAACACTCAGATTCATGCTCTGCAAAACACTCTAAAACAGATTGAAGCGGTGTTTTTCTATCCGCGAATTCAGGATTGATAATATAGATTAACCAATCGGACAGAAATAGATAGCAAGCACATGAATAATCTTGGCGTGATTAAATATATAGGATCATCGGAAAAGAATGCCAGAATTTCCCAACCTTATCATATACTAAAATTTTACACTTGGGAAAATAGTTCTTGTGTAGAAAAATAAAACAATTCGAAAAAAACAGAAGAATAGCTCGGCGAACATGTCTAGGGAGGACCAAGAAACTGTCGAAAGCACATAGCAGTTCTGTCAGTGTTAAAAGTGCTAAAAATTCAAATGCTCGTAAAAATTTTATACGATACCCTAAAAAATACCATTCGAAACGCCCTCCATAATAGTTACGACTCTTCAAAAAAGACATGGACTGTCTGTCTTGACGTCTATAAAGAACTAGTGATGCACATAGCGAAACGTACTGACGTACGAGGTGTACGCTGATGCCGAGCTATTGTTTTATTTATCGTTTGCTCAAAGTTGTTCGTCATATAATTCAATATTCATTTCATTTTGAAATCATTTGGTTTGTTTTGAACGAAACCGGCGCGCCACAAGTGAAATAAAAGAATTGAGTTTGGGATGAATAAAATTGTTCTATTTTATAGCTTCTTCAATAATTTATGTATACCCCGTTTCAACACAACAAACCAAATAAATTTATATAAAACTATTATTGTAGTAAAAATTTATAGACACGTGTTCATTATTTTTGCGCAATATCAATTTGCACACAATCCCGATATTCTATTTAAATGACAGTGTATAACTACTCGTATATTTAAGAACGAAAGATATTGAACAAATAAAAATACTGGAACATTTTAATAGATATTTTTATTTTGCATTGCTTCTTAAAATTAATGAAGCAGCAAAAAATTATAAATATTTTTTGAAGTAGTCGATTAAATTATACTTACAACATGAGTATAACAATTTTTTTAGCGTGTATTTATCAAATAATTAATGTATCATTCAAGTAAAAAAAATCTGACACATTTTTTTACTTTAATTGGGAGTCACTGATATTTAAATAAACCTTCTCAAAAATTGAAAATATTGCAAACAATGGCACATTTTCCCCACACTCTCTAAAAGAAACATATCCTTATTAGGAGTTATTATTGATGTATAATCAATCACGTATCACAAAAAAGTAATACTAATTCCCCAGTTTCAAAGTTTAAATAATTGGTAAACCAAGCTAGTCATAAAAGAAAAATTGGATTATATTCTATTGAACATTTTAACATTTAAGTCATAAATATAGTTATTCATTTCAATTACTACCTTAAATTTTATTATATTTGCCATTTAGATATACTTTTGTTAAGTTACATAGTTTGATTTAAAAACCAATGCATTTTAACTATGCATTAATTTTAAATTGTTAATAATGCAATTTTATAAACCCTTGTGTAATAAAAATTTCAAAAGTTGAAAGTTATGCCTTTTCATGTCCAGATATAATACATTTTCAGAACTACGTATTGAAAATTATATTCTAATAAATGATGCAAGATTTATCAATATGAATAACATTTTTCCATAAATTATTCTTCGTTTAGCTTGGAAAAATAAGCTATAATATGAAATTAGAATGACACTAATAAATTTTAATATTTAAAACCTAATTTTTTATAAACTTGTGTTTCTTATTTTAAGTTTAACACTGCATTTAGATTGTACCTATTTCTCTTTCCAATTGCCAAAATTTAACCACTTAAAAAATATTACTCGCTCTGTAATATTCCATACAGGAAAGGAAGCTCAATAACAAATTCCAACTCTCATTATAAAAAAGATAACTATTTTTCAAATCAATTTACAAGCTATATGATAAAAATTGTAATAGGATCAAAATGTAATAATAGACTTGACGATATAAAAATTTCATTGAATGGAAGGATCTTTGTTTCAAAAATAAAATCTTCATGAACAAATTACTTAAAGAAGCAAAAACAAAATCAATGCGTTTATTTTGAAATTACATTTTTAAAAATAATTTAACAAAACAATGCAATTTAAAATGGGCTAAGTATGTAATAATTTGAAAATTTAAAAACAATTTTGAATCATTAAAATATTTATTGGAATAAAATCTTGAATAATATATTTCTAGGTCTTTTACTTTAAAAACATAACATTAAAAATCAAAAATATCAATGTCTACAAAATAACCAATTTAAAAACAAAAAAAATTCGTATTATTAATTTAATTATTAAAACTCTACACATACATATATATAGAAATGGTATACTAATTTTGTTAACATTTATTAGCTATATAGTTTTAAAAACTAATTAACCAGTTTCCTAGCTAAAAACTACATATGTACAAAAATAATTTATAAACAAAATGAAACATTTTCCTTAGTTTAGTTTTGAATTTTCGGAAAAGAAGACTCGAACGTAAAAAACAATTCCCTAGATAATGTTAAAACTTGACAGAAACCCTATTGAACTTATCAGGTACAACAAATCAAGAGATATATTTACAATTTGTGAAGAATCCAATTCTCCAAAATTAACAACAAGTATTGGAAATCCTAGCAAATATCTGTTCATAACAAATGAAATATAAAAACAATTGAGTAAAATGAGTGTTATAACTAAATAACAGATATAACCGATAACAAACTATCTGTTACATACCAATCAAGAACCAATATAAATATCTAACACCAAATAACAGATATTTTTGATAATAAATACATGACATTTTTAAAAATTCCAATTGGTAATAATTATATTTTAAGTTATTAGAATGTTTTATATTAGTAGAATAATGCCTAAAGTTTCACTTCTATGCAATACCAACACTTTCTGGGAAAATATCTTTACATAGAAATAAAAATGCAACACAAAACAAAATACAAATAATGAGTTTTTCAAAAAAGAATATGGTTCAGAATATGTAAATAAAAAGAAAAACACTTCATACTTCACAAATGTTCCAACAGTTAAAGATAGTTGACATTTATTTTTCTCATACAGAATACAGAGCGTCTCAGTAAAATTCACCTTTTCTTCATTTAACTATTTTCACTTCGCAAACAAAATCGGTAGGAAAGAAAATTCAAGACATCTTTCGAAGCAATTAAACCTGGATCCATTATTTTAGCCAATTTTCTTCGGAATATTTTATACTTATATAGGTCAACAGAATTATTCAGAAAATTGAAATATTCCTAAGAATTTCTCTTTCCTTTCAAAAAAGAAATATAAGTAGCAAAATAATTTAAGATATGCATCATATGAAGATTTCAGAATTTTTGCTTGCGATTCTCGAAAAAAAGAATTCAATTAAGATTTCAAGAATTTCCTAGACTAAAAATATTCTTAATAAAAGGTATTATACTATGGCTTCAAACAGTATTTAAAATTCTGTGTTTTTTCCATTACATAAAAAAGCTTTTAAAAAACAAGTTTCAAACCAGAACTGGATTTTCGAAAAAATATTTCTTCCTTTTCTGAAACAAAATCACAAAATGATTGAAGAGGTACAATTCTGACCACATATAATAGCATTATCAAAATCCCATGTATTTCCTTTTATGCAATTTTCTAATGTATTACAGTAATGCATTTAGATAATTAGAACTTTAAGCATATTCTCAGTGTAGTATAGCAGGGGCACTTTTTGATTTGGTGATTTTTCTTCGGATTTTGGCGATTTTTATCTAAATGTCACGGTGAGATATCGAATTCATTCTAAAATAAATAATAAATAATTCCAAAAAAAAGTACCTTGGCGACCACTTTTAGTTGCTTAAAAAAGGACTGCCCCTAGTGGCCCCCCTATACTACACTTTAACCTCTCAATAGTTCTCTCTGCCTCAATGACATAAGATGTTAACAGAGTAAACGTTTTTAAAAAGTTAAATGAAAATGATATTCCTATTACTGGGATTATAAACTCAAAATGTAATAATGATTGTTGACTTTTTTTATAGTATCTTTTACACAGCTTCCTCATAAAATACATATATTATTGAAAGTACATGGCAAGAGAAAATGATACATATGTAACAATTTTAAAACATCCATGTTTATACACATAGCTGCAGACTACATCAAAATAAATCACATTTTAGAATTGTCTCAAGGAGTTATAGTTATCAAAAATATGTTCATCTAGCCTTTCACATTCCAATTACAAAACAGATTTTATTAAGACACATTAGTTTTAAGTCAAAATTAAGGTAATCTAAAATTTTAAGTGATTTATCTTCTTGAATTATTTGACAATTCAGTTAGGCCTTCTGAAAATACAACCACGGGAGAATTCTTCGTCAATTCTAACTACCATTACTATGAATATTAGCATTATTAAACATTTTTAAACCAAAAAAGAGTACGTCATACAATTACAGGTTTACTTGTCATTCTGTCACTTTTTTCCTCAATAACATGCACTGTCGTATAACATATGCAATGTTATTGTTAATTTTACAGAAATTTAAATAATTAAAACAAGTAATACTAATGACACATTTACTCAGCCTAGTAGAAATTTCCCGAGGAATTGTTCAGTAACGTTGAAACAAATGGAAATGACAGTTTAACGTACTTGCCCTTGAAACAATAGTGAATTAATTCATACGGAAACGAATTACGACGAAACTTGATTTCGTCACTTTTGCTCTGTTACTTCTTATAACATAATATAAAAATAAAAATTAAAACTTTTACTCACCCAAATACACATCGGCTCTTGAAGCATGAAGTACAATACTTCGACAACACGTTTCACACACACACGGTCAAACAAAAAATCGAAAAACGATAGAGTATCGTGAGTTATTCCGGAGGTGGCATTTCTGTAAATAAAAACATCATTGCCTCCTATACTAGGCTCGGTTCCATTTAAATTTAATCCAAATTGAGAAGTCATTTGAATTGCATAGTGCACCGAGCAAGCAAGTAGCAGCACACTGCCCACAGTGTACGCCTGCAGGCTGGGAAGGGGTAACCTGTCCAGAAATACGGCCGGCATGATTGTCGAAGGTGTTTGTCACGCCATTTAGAAGAAAAGACCACAACACAAGTAAAAGTCAATTAGCAAGTTTTCATTGTACCTTCACCGTTCTGTGATCAACCGGCGAATGATGCAAAAACGGAACTTTCTTCTCGGATGATCGCCATCTGCAGAGCAGAACGCGCATGCGCAATAATGTCTGCTCCTCGTGCTGCAAAGAGGAGGATGCGAATGAACACGTGAGACTTCATTTCCGGTTTTACTTAAAAACGGAAAGTTAACTTTCGTTTTTGTTCGGTTAGTGGTTATAAATTTGCAGCTAGTTTTTAACGGAAAAAATGGAATTTTTTAAAACTGCTGTTTGTGTTTACTTTTGATGGCCAGTGAATCGCAGAACTGTAATTTTGAAGCTATGCTTTTTGTCACATTCTTATATTGTAGTTCTTCCTATTATTAAAATTAAAAATTAATTTATTATTACTTCAATTGTGTTATTGTTATTATTCATGATATATCACAATGCAATGCACCTGTCAAACAACCAATCAATACAACAACCAACCAAAACTCAAAATGAAGATTCTTTTGGTGGTTTTTGAAATTTTAAGTTAAAAAAATATGTAACTATTCTTTATTAATGTTTTTTAATAATAAATCTATTTTGCCAAACATTTTGAAGATCCATGCATTCGAATTTTTAAAATTGGTAATTCTCTTATTCATTTCGAACATTTTTTAAAAATATTTAAATAACTAGTTGCTCATATTCTTTGAGAACATAAGAAAAATTATAAATTAGCTATAACGTAGAATTCTTTTGTTTTTCTTACCATCGAATTATGAAACTTAACTAAATAGCCTATCTTTTCGAGTAATTTCGTTAAAATATTTCGTAATCAACGAATTTATTTTCTTTGTTATTCGATTAATTTATGAAATCGTAATATATGAATAAATAAGGATACGAAATGAATACACTTTAAAATGTATTAATTGTCACCAACTGCATTGAAGTGAAGAAGAAGAACTTCATAACTTATTGAAAATTGAATAAATTCTTTCTTTAAATAAGAGTTATTGCGATGTTATGTTTCCAGAGCAAGAGAAATTAACGGTTGGATTTAATTTGGAACTTTTTCATTTATAAATTACTCGTTGTCATTTGTACTAATACAAAGGGCAATTTTATATCACTAAACTTTCAATTCGTAGAGATAGTTTATAACGTATTGGTTTTTATCATGTGACTTCATGAATTGAGCCCATTTAATTTTATCAGTAATTACAAATGCGATTAAATCATTGCGTGTTTTGTAAACTGGAATTTAATTTTTGAATTTTATGTTACATGTATAATTTTTTATACCGCAGAATTTTCTAGTTTAAATTAATATCGTGTACACAGTTGTTGCATATGGGGCATTGGTATATTAAAGGAAGGGAGAGTATATATATATATATATATATAAAATTTACTCTCATATTGATAGTTTTTGATTTACCATAATTTAGTAGGGAAATAAACCAATTAAAAATCTGTCAAATAGGATTGTCCAAATTTCTGGAATAACTTTTAAGTATAATAAGCAAATAGAAAATTTAAAAATGTATTTGTCAATACATAACACATTAAAGAATTAAAAATTCCTTTATTGAACTTTCAGCTATTTAAACTTCTGTATTAAAGGTTATCGTCAAATTAATTTAGCTATGCTCTCGCTGGAAATGAGATAAATTTCCATTTAACTAGATAAAAACGTTGACAAGGTGAACAATTCGAACAATGTAACAAGTGAACAATTCGTTATCGTTGAAAAATTTCTTTAAAGGTGCTTCTAAAGAAATGAAAAGATTTCATTTTTAAAAAGCTTAAGTTTCATAAAAGAAAAAAGTTACTAATTTCTACTAGATTGTGTCATTTTCTATTTTTAAATACATGTTTAAAAAAACAAACTTTAATTTTAATGTTTGAAAAACAACATCACTGTAAATATATGTCGCGACATTTCTCTTAGCTCAGTTTATGAAATGATATTCTATATAATCAATCAAGTTAAACCACTCATTTTGATATCAAGACACTGGTCTCGTCCATTTCTGATGCGTTGGCTGTAAAAAAGCACCTTCTATATTTAGAATGTATTTCCTATCCTAAAATACATGAAAAAGAGTATTTTTATCGCTACAATTCATAAACATGACTTTTAGATTAAATGAAGAATTACTTTATTTTATTCAAAGCTCAAATTTTTTACCCTGCTTCATTTGCAAATTGATTATATATATATATATATATGACTTTTAGAATACTCAACAAAAGCATTCATTATTCAAATATATGCGTTGAGAAAATTGTTATCAAATTGGAGTCAGTGGCTCATTTCACTAGGAAGGAAACGTAGTATGTGTTATTTAAATATATATATTATCATTGAAATCATCAGGCAATCACAGGGAACAAAATCGACTTGCAAAGGGCCCTAAATAAAGCGCATGTTCCTTAAAAAGTGAAAGAAATTACAATGTTTTGCTTGAAGATGTTAAGATAAATTCTTATATTGTGAAATTTATCATAAGCATCCTTCCACGTGAAAACCAACAGACTCGCACTGATAGGGAAAGTAGGAAATTTTAATTCCACTAAACAAGAGTCGAAATTCAAATAAGGTAAGACCTTTAATAAACATTCCGAATACAGATGTTTTCGTATTTGAATGAATACTAATAATGTCACCTTTAAGAACAAAATTTAGGATAGCAGACGATTTTATACCCGACAAAAAATAGCATAAAGATAAATCAGAACAGATAATCAACTATTACATTAAAACAGACGATAATAATGGGTTGATTCAGGCAGAAATAATATGCTTGAATTTAGTATGAATTAGAAGGACCTGGTTCTCTTAAAAATGTATAATGAAGTAATAATAACCCAGTAAGTATATTATATTCCTTATTTTCTTATTTTTAATGTAAATTTCAGGGGGTTGCTCGAATTCTTTCTAAGACTCGTGTACCAACTATGTTTGCAGTGAAATTAAACTTGTAAAGCATTTTATATCAATTAACTATTTTTGTTTTTATTTTTGAAATGAGCCAGCATTCATTTTTTATATTTTTTTTTAAGAATAAAAATACATTGTTATAAAATCTTTCTTAAAAATAATTTCCACATGTGTATTTCTAATTAATGAGGAACATTTTAACTGCATATTTCGATAATCGAAATTGTAATCAATGCAATCAAAACTTGTAATAGTTTTGAAGTATGATCAGCTTACCAACAACTAAACTTCACAGCTTTACTTTCCTTCATTTCACTAGCAAGATTTGTAAATCTCTACAATCATAAGTCCTGTACTGCACAATGGTCTTCAACTGAACTGAATTCAAATATTTATGTATCAGATTACCGAACAGGATTCTGATTTTGTCCATCTATTATTGAAAAAAGAAGGATTTATTGATTGATTGTTTATTACTCTGAAAAAACCGGAATATTTTGTGTCCTATCCCACTGGACTTTCAGTGGTATTAGGCTCACTATAGAACTTAATTGCTGAATTTCGTCTGACAATATAACTGGTAAAAACACTGCCATTGATTCCATAACTGTGTGGCATTGAAACGAACGAAAGATAGATATATCTGAAGAAGTATTTAACAAATAGTTGGTAATGTAAATTTTGTGACGAGGGTGGATTTCGGAGTTCAATCCCCTCCCATAGCCAACAAATTTTTAATGTTTAGTTTATAGATTACGCATCAGTGCTTCTGTCTACCTTCTTTTTTAGAATAGACCCCCCCATTAAAATAGGTAAATGTGCGCCATTGGGGACGATTCCCAATAATATGAAAATAGTTTGAAATTAAAGCTCGAAAATACGTAGCAAAGTATTGTTTGTTATGTATTTTAAATTATAACGAAAGCTCTCCCGAGAATAAAATTAGCTTCACTATCATAGAAACAAGTGACTCAAATTTGATAGCAGGAGTTGTTGTTTTGGAAGATAAGAAGTAATCTGGATATGCTGACCCAAAATGCATTTTCGAACATTTCTGTTTACGAACGTTGTTGTCTTATATCAACACACGTGTGAAATTTTGTATGATATATTTATTTTACATAAATATATTTATATAATTAATATTCAGTAAAATTATTCCTAATACTTTTTTTTGTTCTAAATTATTTCGATTCCCGGCATATTCAAGTTAAATTACTATTCTGATTGCATGACAGATCTGCAAGTCATAATTTTTGAATATTGACCAAAAGTTTTGTCAAAAGGTATCCATAACAGAATTATCTCCATGTCCAGAGTACGGCCGCGGTAGCCTAGTGGTCAAGTTCACGGACTCGTGGCTGGTGTGTCTTGCGTTCGAGCGTCAGACCGACATGCAAATTGTCCTGGCGTGGAAGTTAGAAGAAGGGGTGTCAGTTCAGTTGTCGTCTTCGTCTCTTGAACGTGATTCAAAATTATAAGGTTCGTTGCCAATCGCCCATGCTTTACTTTAGAGTAGGAGGTTAATAAATACCACTGGCGAAGGTAGTTCTGAGTGAGGTCTGTATCAAAATTCCTTCGGGGCCCCTTTATATCTATGAAATCCCTGTTAGTGGGACTGTAGTTGCACATATTAGGGCCCCAGTAGCTTGGGGCCCCCGTATCATTGATACGGTGGTAGCGCTATACTAATGATAAATATTCACTCACTCACGACATTCAATACACTAAATCATGTAAGATTTTAAAGAAAGAATATATATGAAACACACAGGGACGAGAAAAGCAAATAATTTTCAGTAGAAACTATATACAATATTTTTTTGTTTTCAAGAGTATGAAAAGAAATGATTGAAAAAACACGTTATACATAATTACAAGCAAGCTTGAGAAAACAATATAAAATTATTAAATAATCTTTACTATAAAATCCTTTACAAATAAATAATTAATAGATTTTGATTTTTGAATTGAACGTTACTTATAGGAGTTTATCTTATTTGAAAATAAATAGCACTTTCTGTTTCATTTATATTTTACAGTTCATACATACAGTGGCGCACACAAGGGAAGGTCCCCGGGTCCGGACCCTCACCCCTAGGACTTGATTTTTTTCGATTGATTATAATCTTATGTATATAGTACGTAAAATTTAATTCTTTGTTCTTAATAGTTAATTTATTAATTAATGCTAGTTATTTATACAATAATTAATTTTTTACTGTTTTTTTTGTTCTTGAAAATTGACAAAATCAAAAGAGTATGTTGCGTGATGTATTGGGGTATGAAACGAGAATGATGGACTTTCGATCCTAAAAAAAAACCCCTGTGTGCGCTACTGCATAAATATATATATGAAATAATAATTTAATTTGATTTTTCTTCCTTTCGAACACGGTTACCCAATTACCTACTTAGCATTATAAAAGTTTCGATATATTTTCAGGTATACCACTTAGGTGTATTTTAACTGCTTAATTTAGAATAACATAACTAACTATTTTTACACACATCACGTGTTAACGTCATTACTTTGATTACTTTAGAATTTCCGCCATTTCCTGTCTAAGAAAAAAGGTTTTTTTAACTTCTTAAATACTATTATTAGGTGCATTTCTATTCCTTGTCACTTCTAGTTTCCACTTCCGGAAGAAAGGTTTACTGCGCAACTTGTCGCTAACGTTTAATGAAAATTTATTCCTAGGATTTTATACACCTTTAGAAGAGAGAGAGAGATAAATGTAGATAAATGTAATTTAAGCCATATCATTTTTCGTTGAGTATGCAATCATAAGCATTTAATTAGAATTCATTCATTCTTGACTTAAATTGGGGAATATTCTAATGTGGCATTTTTTACCTTAATGAGATGATTCATAATAAACGGTAGGTTTTTTTTTTATTTTAAAAACAAGGATTTATTCTGATCCAGAACATTAATTTGAAAACCCCTTTGATTAAGATTTAAATTAAATTTTTTAAGGTTTAAAATAAGGTTAATTTTCAATTTAAGTTTTCTTTTTGTATGATGATACTAAAAACCAAGACCCTTATTCGGTACAGTGTCACTAACCACTAAAAAAATGGATTATTTAATTTTTTTCAATCATACTACTAATGCAATTAATATTTTTTTTATCTTTTCATTCATTGATTAATTTTCAAATGAATGAGTTTCCTTATCCCCACCTATTCCGTTTTAAATCTAAATACATTTGACTCTCGATAGTTAAAAGTTGGAGGGACCAATGAAAAACTTCGAACTATCAAGAGGGTAGGGAAAAAAATAAATAGAAACTCCCAAAATACACGAAGATAGTTTTTTTCTAACACGTTTAAATTTGAAACTATGTAATAAATTATACTGTATAAATACATAAACATAACATAATAACACATATATAAACATAACATAATAACATATACATAAACATAACATAATAACATATACATAAACATAACAGAATAACATACACATAAACATAACATAATAACATATACATAAACATAACATAATAACATATGCATAACATAACGTTCTGTATAAATGTTATACAGAACGGCTAACGGTCGGTCTATTGTCCACTTGAAGAAGGAAAGCAATACAAGTGTCTTTTCGCCTGAGGAGCCGAAATACACCAAGGGGTAGCAGACAGATGGTCATCAAAGAGTTTTCATTACAGGGGAGACAGGTAGAGACAATACAATACAAAATATGTGAACTCCAACCTGTTTACTACAGGACTGTACATGATAGTGAGGGGCTGAGGATTCTATGGGGCTCAAAGTATATGTTATGATATGGTTTTGCAATCCTGTGCAAGATACGGCCCAAACCTGACTTTGCAGGAAGCCCTAATATTCTCTGTTACACCTTTTGAGCTCTCTGTTACACCACTGAGTTCAGTTTAGAAAGATTTTAAAGTATTACCAGAAATATGCAACCTCTTATAAAGAATTTTCACATTGTATTTTTTTGCCATCTGTAAAAGATACTCTTGGCAGAAAAGAAAGGAGAGAAAACATATGTTTATAAAAATTTATCTCATTTAATAATTAATTACTTACTTAAGATTTTTTTCATAAAAAATGAAAACAAAACTCTTACCTTAGTGTATAAAAACCACTCGAAGCATTTAGGATTATTTCTTGCGAGTTGGCACAGATACAAAACTCAGAATTAGCGAAAGAAAAACACCGTGGAGTCAGAGAATTGATAAACTGTTCCATGAATAATTTATCATTCATGGAGATTCTTATGCATTGTTGTAGTACGAATTTCAGAGCTAACTCGTGTGAAGTATGCGGAACGAATACCAACCTAGTTGTACATTTTTCTACAAAAGCTACCAGGAAGAAAAAAAACATAATTTTTTCCTGAAAAAAAAAAGTGCGGCATCCAAGAGCAAAAATAACACTCGCTGTCAAATACAGACATTATTTATTTAGATTAAATACAGTTTTATACCAAAACAATTGCAGTATTTTTAACCTAGATTGACAAATGGAACAAATGGTATCTTTTCCCCTTTTATCGATATATGTAGTAGATTCTAAATAATAACAATAAATATTTATGCTTTAATGAGTAATGGGAGGTTTTTTTTTTTTTGGCATTTCTATGTATAAGCAATACATTCAGTATGCATTTTAAATTATTTTCTAAAAGGATCGTATTTATTCCGCTTGGTATAACTAAAAAAGCCCTATTTGCTTTCAGGTCTCATTACAAATTTTAATAATAATGTTGGTGTTGAAAAAATAAAATTTGCTATATTATTTAGTTTAAGTTTTCACTTTCAAGAGTTGAATTTCTGTATTCCAAAATATCGAAAAAAATTTAAACATTGTTGATGCTTATAACCATAAATATTTTCATAATGAGATTATAAAGTCGAGTTGGCTTGCATTTTTTTCCCTCTCACAATTCTTTTTTTTTTTTTTTTTTTGAAACAATAAAGCATAAATTAAAAAATTTTTCTGAAAGTAGATTTTTCGAAATATTTATTTGTGCCTCTCATACGTTATTCTATTTTGATTCAATTAACTCTTTACCAGGCCGTGGTAAATATATTTACCACCAAATTCATAAACCTAATCTCTTTAACAGTCATCTTCATCTGTCTAATTTACAATTCCTTATAAAAAATTGTTATATTTACATATTCCATAAATTTGTTGTGTTTACTATGTATTGATCGCAGTTTTCATAAATTTCATGGGAAATAATGAGTCGAAAATTTTATTTTCCTCTTCATCATCTACGAATATAAAATATTTCTAATTCATTATTCCGTTCGAGTAACGTGGTATTTACAAAATATTTTTTAGAAATTTCATGTGGGGGAGGTAAGAGGAAACTAAAAATATATAAATGCTTTTCATTAGCACGAAGTAGAGGCTGTGGTAAACATATTTTCTCCAAACAAAGGGATCTTAAAAATAAAAAATAAAATAAAAATTACACAATAAACTAAATTAATTCCTTTACTTAAATCAATATCGTCCAGTTTAAAATATTTTAAAGTACCATTGCTGCAAAAAACAGCCGGATAAAGGGTGAAAGTAATAATAATTCCATAAGAAAGTTCTTTTTTTATTACCTTTATTAGATTTAGATAAATTTCACCCACAAAGAATCTTGAAGTCCGATCTTATTTTAATTGCTTTATTAACTGTGTATTCATTCTGATCAATAAAATATGCTTCAGCAGCGATTTTCCAATTATTTATTTGTTATTTTTGAAAAAAAAAACCCACCAAGAGAGAGAATGGAAGTGGAGTGTATTTTTCAGTTTCATACTTAACTCTGTTCTAAAAAGCAGTCTACACGGGAAGTTAGTGTACTGAACTAAAGCGATTAATTCCATTTCTTATAACAAAAATATCATTATTCGTAGAAGTTGACGCGTTTTACGCTGGGAATGTGTTGAATTAAAACTAATGATTAGAAAAACGAACTATTTAAATAAAATTTAAATAAAAGCAACTCTAGTTAACACTGACTACTGGGCGTGTGAGGTTGTGTTGATAGTTAATACCGTGAGCAAAATGTAGATTACTTTCAGAAGCCGACTTTTCTGATAAATATGATTCAAAAGTAGTGATAAAGATGATTGTGTATATCGTATTGATTGATGAGTGTTTCAAAATGTTTTCTTCACAGTATATTTTGACTACGTGCTTGCACGTGATTGGCACTGAGGTAAAAATGTATCTCAAATGCCACATTACGCTCTGGCACGTGATGTTTAAAAGGGAAATGAAATGGGGAAGACAAGTGATCAACGAATTGTTTTGGATCATTTCCCTAAATTTTTATTTCCTTCTATAGCAGAACCATGCTGAGGACCTGACGCCCTTTGCATGTCATGCAACTCTTCCTCTTCAGAATCCTAAATATCATGGGCACCTTGAGGAGAAAAGGATTCTTTATCCCTGTCATAACTAACATCATTCTTATTCTCTTCCTATAGAGAAACTTCAGTCAACATATCTGCAATTTCATCTCCTGTTAGAGGTTTATTAGACTGCATTTTTCTATATTTGAGGTGTGAAGACTCGGCAGAGCTATCGTCTCCACAATTCATATTGTTAGATTATTTTAAAATTGCCATTTAAGTTGCATATTCGACTAATTCCTAATCTTTACGAAACTAATATCAGCCCCCCCGGAAAAAATAAAGTCAACTGAAGTGGAAAATATAGTTTTGAAAAATTCTATCAATATATCTTGTTTAAAATCCTACACTAATATTAGTATTTTTTATTTTTTAAAATTAACATTGAATTTTAATATCTGGTGATAATATGGCAATAACATGGCTTGGCATTAACAACCACATTGAAACTTGGCAGTTAATGACAAACTATATGATTATAAGCCACATTAAGAAGTGACCAAGATGACGAATAAATATGTATCTCGTTCACTGTTTTTCCACATCACATACGTACAATTCTATGAAGCCAATTTGAAAGAAAATTGTTGTAATTCTGTAATTGTTGAACTCGAGGTCACTTGAACTGGCACCTTCTCTCCAAATTATCACACCTCGCCTACGAGTGGACTTTGAGCTACGTTAAATTTAACATGCATCAGCACCTCCAATCGGTCACCCGTGATTAAACAACGCTGACCATGAGTTCATGACCATTACCACTCGGCTACCGTGGCCTCTCCGTTGCCAAACGTCTGAACTTAAATAGAATTTTAATGGCATTATTGAAGAAACTTGGGTAACAGGAGAGTATTTGTTGTGACAACAAATTATCTCTTTGAAGTGCACCTCGTTGTCAAAGGGTAAGGCTTCATTGTCATAGAACAGGGGGGACCAACACGCGTGCCTCAGTGTGGCCCGGCGGTATTGTGACAGCGGCACGCGAAGACTTTTTAAACAATTAAGAGATTTGAAAGGTTTTTTTTTTTTACAATTTTGCATTGAAATGCTGTTACCTAAGACAAACAAACGCCTGAAATTTATTTTAAATACACATAATTGAATTTCAATAGAAAACTATCATGTAAAAAGATTACTCTTCATAGTTGTGTGCGCTGATTTTGCGAAGGAAGCAGGGGCGTAGCTACCGCCGTATCAATGATACGGGGCCCCAACTTGTGTAACTACAGATTCACTAACAGGACTAAAAGGAATTTTGATACAGGGCTCCCTCAGAGCTAGTTACGCAAGCGAAATTTTTGAATTTGAGGGAGTGTGTGAAATATCTAAAAACATCTAGAAGAGAAACAATGAACTGTGCCCAGTGAATTATTTCTACTCCAGAATAATGATTGAGTTTGAAATTTAGCTTTTCCTACCAATATTAGGTTTGATAATTTTTAAGGTGATAAAAAAAATACTGATCTTTTCAGAAATCCTTTTTCAATTTCTCTGCAAGGCATTAATTGTTACCCACCTAAAATTCAAATAGAAAATATTGACCTACAACACCGTACTACACTGAAAAGCAAATATAAGGAATTTATTTCGGCTTCAAGTTTTTGAATTCTTTTGAATTTTGGAAATTTGTACTGATAAGCAATTTTCCAAATTCACTCGATTTTGAAGATATTGTAAGTTTGGAATAATACATGTTTGTAAACAAACGTTTTCTATTATGACCATGACTAAAATATCGCTCAAAATTAACTGGCGTGCATTTAAAACAACCTAATTTTGTTAACATTTTCATGAACTAATCAATATGATTACTTATTTAAAAAGTAAGTACTGACTTTAATATAATTATTTAGAATTAAAAATGTTTCAAGTTATTCATTTTTATTTTATACATAGCCTAACTGAATGAACTTGCAAAACGTTTATAAACTATAAAGCATTAGTTTGCATTTCTCTTTTACATTTTTTCTTACATTATTTTTAAAATTACTACTTATACTTACATAAAAAAATGTGCTATTTGCGTTAAAAATTCCATAATACGCCTTTGAAGGAAGATTAGAACCGGAAGTTTGCCCGGTTCTAATTTTCCTTCACCTATATGTAAGTAATAGTTTGCACATTTTCATATTTTTTGTCTGTTGGTTGGAAAAGTGGGAAGTGGGTTTTTTTTTTATCAAATAGGAGCCCTTTTCTCGTAACGGTTGGCCACCCCTGCCATAGAATGATAATAGAAAATATTGTAAATTATATTACATGAAAAGAAAAAACAACAGATTATTTTAATTTGAGCCGCTTGTAACAGCAAACAGCACACGTGCCAAAATGTTTTTGTTAAAAACGTACTTAAAACATGTAATTTCAAACATCAAAAACAGCATTTTCCCCGGAGGTTATTCTTTTTTTCTAATGCCAAATCCATTCTGTATAACAGCGCATGTATTCAATCGCAAATAAAAGTTTTTCCTTTTGAAAAGCCCTTGAATTTCGATACCTTATAACGCTGGAATAAACATTTCTTCAGCATAGTCGAATGATACAGAATGAGGTTGCGTTGATGCGATTGAAGAGAATATTAATTACCTGCTTTCAACAGTGATTTTGAAGAGAATCACACACACACAACTTCTTTTAAGTAAGAATATTTATTAATCTATGACAAGGACAAATTACGAAAAGGAAGCTGCTTTTAAGTCTACCTGAGCAAGTTGTCATATTTTTTTTGTTGCATTATTTGAAATGTGTCTAAAATGATCATCATTTTTATTATTTTAAAAAACAATTATTACAAAATATGTTTTGAATGTTCTTATGTATTATACGGTAGACCAATATTGTCACATTAAAATACATCTTTTACTGCTGGGATATATAGCTAACGGGCTTCAATCATGAGGTGTCATAATCACATGATAACTGCAATCACATGTCTCCAAGCAGTTCAAAAATTCATGTGACGTCATAGTTACAGGATATATTCAATCACGTGTCTCCATCCTATCAGTTCATGCGTTTGGCAGTTTCCCACTTTTGCTTTTTACAGAAACTTTCTTTTAAAAAGTGCACATTTTTCAACAATAGCAACGTACATAGCTAAACAAAATGCATTCGGCTTAGAAGTACACGTATAACATAAGATTTTTTTTTTTAACTTTTGAAGAATCTTTATATTTGTTTACCAATTTATCAAATATGACATTTTATTTAAAGTTTACAAGTATAAATAAGTCTAACGCCGGTTTTAAATTCAATACAGAACGCATGTTTGCATTTATCATATGACCGTCATGAATTTATCATTCTCGCTCACGTTCAGACTCAGTAACATTTGTGATGGCAACATTTGGAGACATTTTTTTTTTTTTTTGAATTAGTGATATTTTTTCGTTAAACAAAATTGATCGACGGTATGATATATAAGTATCGTTTTAAGTAGTTCATAAAAGGCATTGGTACTTACGCATTATCGCAACCTATTGCGACATTATATGAAACGAAGCACCTGGTAGCCAATTTAGCGCGTTCGACACATAGGAAATCGGGGTTGTCAACTTGGCGAATTATTAATACAGTTGGCGATTGTTGCGATAATATACGTAAGTTCCAATGCATTTTTTTTTATTATGCATTAAATAATTAAGTAGAAATATTGGTTAAAATTAAGCACAAAATTGCAGGTTTTCGATTATTTTTGGTCTGTTTCAAAGTAAGTCGCTAAATTATCTAAAACCAAAAAAAAAAAGATTTAACAAAGGTATTTGGCAGTATAAAATCTTTGTTGAATGAAAACAAGTACTCTGAAGTTGCAGTTTAGCACTACTGTTTGAAATCGGTTTTTTTTACTACAAAAAGCCACACATGTCCTTTGATATTAACTTATTTTCTTTGCAGGACCACAAAAATCTTCTGGTTTTCTTTTATTTGTTTCTGTGCAAACTCAGCTTTGTATCAAACTTATGAATATATTAAAACTTAAATAAACTGTGTTATTACAAAGGGATGGTGATTGAGCAATTTATTTCACGTTATAATGAGTAAGATATTAAAGTTCTAAATCAGTGTAGAAAACAAAACATTACATCACCCTCCTATCAAATAATCACGTATACTTACGTGACAGGCTTAATTTAAAACGTGTCTCGCCTCTTGTTGAAGGTTTTAATCCTTCAACTTTTTTGTCATGAGGAAAATATCTAAACAATAATTTTAAATCGCTTTTGCAAAGGGACATTCAGACTTATATGAATTGAAAGAGAGATAATAAAAGGTACTATCTTAAAATGTAAAAATAAATAGTAACGTCTCAACAGCTTAGAAAACGTTTGTAAAGGTCAATGCCAGTCCAAAAATTCCGTCAATACACGTCTAAAGTGTCAGCAACCCCAGAAAAATAAATAATTTGACCGGAAGAGAGAGAGAGAGCATTAAAAAAGAGTTGAAAAGGCTTTTCTGTTAAAATTTTTTAGGTGTGTTTTTGAACCCCGCCTGCTCGTACTTAGGAATCGAAAGTGATGTTAATCGAAAAACCGGTTTCATGAATGCATCCACACTAGAAGGACGCGTGTCGGATGGATATATTTCTTTTTACTTGAGAAAAAGATCGTTAGATTGGTTAAGTGATCTCTAATCGCTTTTAGATCCAGATACTAATTCAAATTGGGCTGTTAGTAGCGCAGATGAAGACATCCGGGTTCCTTTAAAATATATTCCACTCGAATGTGTGTTTCCGGTAACATTTTGTGACAAATTTGAAAGAGGATCATAATCAGGGGCCTAGCTACAGCCGTATCAATGATACGGGGCCCCCAACATGTGTAAATACAGTCTAACTAACAAGACTCATATCTAAAAAAAGGCACTAAGGATTTTTGATATAGGACCCACTCAGAAATAGCTACGCTAGTTATAATCGTATTATGACTACCCAAACCAAGGGATAAAACATATTTAAATGTACTATTCATTTTTGTTTAAATCAGTACATTTTCCCTTGTGCAATCTGTTAAAAGTCTGAATATTTCTTGGATGGATTGCTCAATATCCACAATTCGAAAGGACGAAATTCATAACGATCGCATGATAAATGCAATCACGTGTTCTCCATTTATTTCAACACTGACATTAGCAAACTTGTATTCGTCATTCTACTCTTGTAAAATTTAAATAAAATTTCAAATTTTATAATCGGGTAATGAAGTTCGAGTATTCAGATTCTTCAAAAAGATTTCAAATTTTCCAAAATTCCGATATTGTTATTGCAATTCCAAAGTTAAGTGCATTTGTTGACCACGCACAATGTGCGTTGTTATTATTGACAAATATGTACTTTTTGCTAGAAAGGTTTTGGAAAATGAAAAAGTTAGCAATAGCAAAGTGCGTGAAGTGATTGGCTGGAGACACGTGACTGTAATCATCATGTAACTATAATGTCACATGAACTGATTGGCTGAAAACACATGATTATAGTTATCACGTGATATGATTATAGTTATCATGAATTCAGACCATTACCGAACTTTTTGAGATAAAATAAATCTTTTTTATTTTTAAATAAACTATATCACACAAACCACACTATCAGCTCTTGAGACTCATATATAAGCATTCTATTTGAGGAACTTGTAACACAGAACTAAAATGAAAATAGACAAATAAATGTAAGGTTGAGAAATGAAACTGATATGCGAATTAATGACTATATCAAAATCCAGATTCAAAGAGTATCTCATTTTAAATCTGCATCTCTAAACTCTAAAAAGGAACTCCTCTGTTTTGGAGACAAAGTATTCTTCCATTGCCATTTGGACACCCTTATAATTTATATATTCGTTACCATCAAGAAAGTTTTGCAGCGACCTAAACAGATTATAGCCAGATGGGGCAATATCAGGAATATATGCTTGGCGGAGATAAAGTATTTTAACCCAGCTCTGCTATTTTTTATACGGTGTTTCTTGCCTCGTGCAGTCTAGCGTTGTCATTATGAAGAATCAACCTTTTCTGTTGGACAAAAATGGACCTTTATATTGACTTTCTTTTTTTAAAACATCAAGTTGAGAGCAGTAAAGACCATTTCATTTTCTTCCAGCAACTCATAGTGCATTATACCCTGGCTGTCTCGCCAACAACACAACATGACCTTCTTCTGGTGCACGCTAGCTTTGAATGTGGATAGTGGAGTCTCCCCTTTGTAAGCATATGCTTTTTTTTTGGCCACGTGTTTATAAGCTATTGCTTTTTACCTCCAATCGGCAAGTGGTCCAAAAACAGTTTCTTTTGTGACGAGCAAGATTTGAAAAACAAATCGAAATTCTGTTCATTTAATTTTTTTGTTAAATTCGTATTGCTCTCAGACAGAGAGTTTGGACACAAAACCAAGCTTTTTAATTTAATACAAAGCAGTAGTCTGATGAAGACTGATTCCAAGCTTGAAGCCTACTTCTGTGGAAGTTAACGTGGGATTTGACTTGATAATACTGCGTAGCTCTTCGTCGCCTCATTTGGGTTCATCTTTCAAAGAAAAATCACTAGAAAGAAATTTTGCGAACCATCTTTGGTTTACTCAATCTGTTACTGCGTCCTCTCCAGACACGTGGCACAAGTTTTTATTTGCCTCCATCGCGATATTCCTTTTTTGGAATTCAAACTAAGGAAACTTTTTCTTCACTCAGTCGACAATTTACCAAGTTTAAAAAAAACTATCTAAAATAGGAAAAAATATTGTGTATAAATCATTAATAGTACACTAATCTAACTGTTAAACCGGTTTCAATAACATTCGAATTCTTGCTGAAGATCAACAACGCATATAAGTGCACGTATTCAAAAACGACAGAACTTTCGCTTTCACCCAAGACAAACAGTTGCCGACTCTGGAAGCTATAATGGCTCTGACCTGTTTGAGCATCGATTCGAACTGAGCTTAGTTGACTGATACGGGTAAGTCATTCCATGATGTTTCAAGTCTAAGCCACACTTCATTAATTGCAGCGGCAATCCAGTCTCTCAGCAACCCATGACCAGATGTTTTCACTGGGTGAGAGGTCTGGAGAACGTACTGGCAAGGGCAACAGTTGGAAACTTTCTCTGTTGAAGTACGTCAGGACATGATGAGCAAGATGTGGACTTGCGTTATCTTATTAAAAGGTGACGGCCTTAAGAGAGGACACAGACACCAGCCTTAAGATCTCAGAAATGTAACGATGGTAGTTTAGATTACCAACGACGGGAACAAGAGTTTGTGTCGTGTACCCGATGGCTGTCAATACTATCAAGCCAGGTACAGGTTCTATATGACGATATCGAATGCAAGCACGTTACGCGCTTTTCTCTCAGTGCCTCCAAATACAGATATGTCTATTATGATACTTCACGAAAAACCAGGACTCTTCTGGAAAGTCGACGTGACGCACCCAGTTTTGTCGTTAGCGCATCACCGTTGCCACGCGTCTTTAAGCTGCAGTTTGGATGGTAGCCGCAATATTGGTCATCGTGCAGACATTAATTGTACAAACATCTTGTGAAATATGCTTCGAGTCTCTCACATCATGCAGACATTACTTGTACAAACACCTTGTGCAATATGCGTCGAGTCTCTCACATCGTGCAGACATTACTTGTGCAAACACCTTGTGCAATATGCGTCGAGTCTCTCACATCGTGCAGACATTACTTGTACAAACACCTTGTGCAATGCGTCGAGTCTCACACACCGTACAGACATTACTTGTACAAACACCTTGTGCAATGCGTCGAATCTCTCACATCGTGCAGGCAAACATCGTCGCATTATGTCTGCTCTCGTCCTTGCGTATGAGAAGCATTCGTACGGATATTTGTAATGTTGGAAATAAGCCTACTTGATTTTAACGTTTGTGATGAAATTATATTATCCTGCTTGGCCGACATAACAACATGACGCCTTCTCGGGCGTTAGTTGCTGCAGGCTATTGAGAGATCCTGCAGTAAAACCCTCCTGAACCCATAGAATCCGTATTCATAAAGCAATTGTTCGATTCCAAATCATGCGAGTAGAATATCGTGGAACCAAAGTCCCACTGCTGATAGGTCTGCAGCACTGGCGTAGCTAGCTTTGAGGGGGAGTCCTCTATCAAAATTTCTTCGGGGCCATTTTAAGATAAGGGAGCACTTTTAGTGGACTGTAGTTATACATGTTGGGGCTCCTGTAGCTTGGGGGCCCATATCATTGACACGGTGGTAGCTACGCCCCTGTTCTGCAGATATCGAATTACAAAACGTGGTGATAGTCATCTTCGTCATAACACGAACTTCTCCCAAACAATCTGCATTCAAATATGATTTCCCACTGAGAAAATTCTGTGTAACTTTCCTTTTATGCAGAGTTTGAGATACCGTTTGTCTTTCTTGCGCTTAAATACCAGTTGCTTATATATCTTTGTCAATGAATCAAATTTATCAGTATCTTAAAAATCAAAAGATGAAATTGATAAAAAAAAATTGATGCCTTATGTCTGAAAATAGGCAGATTTTCTATTTAAAAACTAAAATCTCCCCAATTAATAATTTATAAATATTAATGAAAATATTTTATGACATTAAATAATGCGCGCCCAAACCTTTAGAGTTAATTTTCAATTTATGTTTCTTACAAAATTTGAAGCTAGAGCTTTTTTTTCACGTTTAAAAAAAAGCATTTTTTCATTTTCAAACCAGACTGCATTTTTTAAAATTCAGTTTTTACAGTTCATTAAAATTTTTCTAAATTGTTTTTAAAAACTAAAAATGATCTCTATTGAATGTTTATCGCCCCTTCAGGGGCGATAGTAACTTGCACTTATAAAGAAGATATTATTTTGAATCAGACCGACTATAAATTTGTTCTATAGGGTATAATCAAGGCTAGGTTTAAAAAATATCGAATCGGCGTAAGATCCGGTTATGAATATTATACTTCTTTTCATATTCGCAACCTGTTATTTATGCTGAATAAAAACCTTTAATCGTACTTTGTAATATTATTAATAATAAATGAGTACAAGTAACGTGTGTATATTATATTGTGTACATTATAATTTTATATGTTTAATTTATGAATTATTTTAAAAAAGGGAAAGTTAGATCTAATAAATTGTTGTTATGAATAAATCTTCTGAATTATATTTTTCTCGTTCAAATTTTTGAAATCTTTTTTCACTGACCTTCATTAGGGTCTATAAACCTTTTAGTTAAGAATGTCTGGTCCAAAGGTTATATAGTTCGGTAGTAATGGATGACATAGACATTTTTATATCTTTTTTTAGAGCTGTGCATCGACCAATTACAGCAATTAATTATTTTGAGTAAAATCTTTTTCCAACAGAATAAATGTATTTATGTGAAGAAAAATAACAATGTAATAAAAACTGAAATGACTAGCAATTTCTAGAGAAAAGATAAATAATTCAGTGAAAATCGTAAATCAGGAATAAATCATAAGAACACAGTAGAACGTCATTTATCCGAATCAATCGGGACCGGACTCCGTTCGGATACGCGATTGTTCGGATAACTGAAAACCGAATGTGATCCATGCAGTATATGAATCCGGACACTATACGAATATTGAAAATCATCACATGCGAGAAACGCGCATGAAGAAAAGGCAAAATGTCGCAATTTTACCTTTATTGGGGAAAATAATCACTTATTTTTCGTTTCCACGGAAGCCCCAATCTCATCATCATTTAGCATTTGAAATCCACAGTCTTCTGCATCGTATGCCATCCAGGTTTCTACATCTTCTTCATCGCATTCTTGAAATCCTAGGACCGATTGGACAAAGTCGGTAATCTCCTCCCTGTGGTCGTCATTGCAGTCTTTTTCGCCTTCTAAATCTGGCCACAACTTATTCCACGCATTTTTCAGGCTCTGTCCTTCTAGCGAGCCCCACGCTACGGCTAACATGTTGCAAGCGTCCTTCATATTGAGCTTTTCAGCAAAAGCAGCAGCACTTTCTTCGTCGTTTTCTGCCAAATGTCACTTTTAACCTCACACGAAACAACTGTTGAGCAGTGCACTGTTCGAAAACATATTCATATATAGTACATGTAGTTGACAACAAAAAAAAACTGGTCCGGATATTTGACGCTCCGGATAATAAACGTTCTGAAAAACGACGCGTTCTACTGTATTTCATTTTTAAAACAGTGATAAATATTTTTAAAAAATCAAACAAAATTATTGATTTTTTTACCTTGTAGCGGTTTATTTCTTCATTTAAATGTACATTTTTTTTTTTTGTAATATCGACTACATTTTCGTTTGAAAATACAATTCATGAAGTAAATGTAGTAAAAATGCGTATGTGATTGTTTCTAATTTTTGTTTATCTTGTGAACTACCATAATTCAATGGGTTTTTCCCCGTCATTCAGCAGTAGATATTTTTAGTTCTAGATGTGATCACGAAGAAGTATTGATTTAATGAGTTTTAATTACGACGGATTGTTGATTAACATCGCACTCAGAAGCGATACGAGAGTTAATGGTGGTAGAACCCATAATTATGAACCACACAGTGACGTAACGAAGAGTATTAGGGCTCCCCCGCAAAGTCAAGTTTTGGGCCCCAAGCCGAATCTTACAAAAGGATTGCAGACCCATACCTACTTTGCATCAGTCAGGCTTTGGACTCCCTAGAATCCTGAGCCCCCTTCCCGCGATGCGGGGATGTACGTTACGCCACTGGAACCACAATCAAGTTATAAAGAGGGCGTCAGAGTTCTCTGGCAACCTATTCTCCCCAATTTTTTCACTAATTACAACCTGATATGTTTGAGATACGAGGGTTAATGGTGGCAGAACCCGTAGTTATGAGCCCCACAGTGGCGTAATGAAGAGTATTATGGCTCACCCGCAAAGTCAAGTTTTGGGCCCCAAGCCGAATCTTACAAAAGGATTGCAGACCACTGGTGCACACAAGGGGGGGATCCTGGCGGTCCGGACCCCCCCCCCAATGCCCTTGATTTTTTTTCTGATTGATTATAATTCTAAGTATATAGTACGTAAAATTTAATTATTTGTTATTAATGATTAATTTTATTAATTAATACTAATTATTGATTCATTAATTAGCTTTTTACTGTGTTTTGTTCCCGAAAATCGACAAAATCAAAAGGAGCATAGTACAAGAATGGTGAACTTTCAACCCCGGACCCCCCCTTGAAAAATTCCTGTGTGCACTACTGTTGCAGACCCATACGTACTTTGCATCTGTCAGGCTTTGGACTCCCTAGAATCCTGGGGCCCCTACCGTGATGCGGTGGTGTGCGTTACGCCACTGATCATCAGTCGTCCAAGTCGTCGTTAAGTGAGATCCGAATTCGAACCCATGATCCCGAGAGGAACATTACCGTTTGGTTACCACCGCAGCAATTTCAGCAGCGGTGGCAATTTTTTTTGGCTCGAGGACCAGTGGCGTAACGTACACCCACGCAGTTCCCGCATCGTAAAGGCCCCAGGGTTCTAGGGTTGGGACCCAAAACCTGATGTTAAGGTTTTACAATCCTTTGTAAGATTCGACTTCAGGCCACAAACCTGACTTTGCAGAAGGGAGGGGGCTAATAAGCTCCATTACGCCACTGTCAAGGGCTACACTGTGGAAGCGGAGGATAACGGAGGGAGGCACCTTTTAAAAATGATTGCATTTATTACTTCACTTCGCATCTGAGAAAATGCATAAATTGAACCATAAAATCAATACCCAAGTTAAATAAAACAGTTGCAGTTTACTCATTTTATTTTTTGTGCTAATTTTATATCATCTATAGTTGCAGGCACATTTAGTTTTAGAATTAGTTTCATGATATAAATGTACCCTATCTCGCTTTTCAGCAATTTTCTTTTTAAAACGGGATTGAGATTCATTCATGAAGTTCTCCCCACAGCCTTTACATTAATGTCAACTAACTTACATCTATATATTTACTTTTGTTTACCTCAGTGCAAGAAAACATTGCTCACAAATATATGTCAACACAAATAGAGATAACATTTTCTGTCTATTTGTATTTCTGATTGTCTTGGTGGGCCTCGTGGGATCTATGGGTCGCTATTTGCCCACCCCTAAACTAACATATTGGTATTAAAATCTTACTGAGAAATAAAAAGCTGGCAAGTGAGTGAGTTAATATTAACGTCGCACTGTTCAGCTACACGAGGGCTTTTGGCGACGGACCACGTAATTTTGAACCATGGTCAAGTGACGTGGACGACACCTGAGCTGGCACCCCCCTCTCCTAACTACCACACCACACCAACGGGAGGACGTTTCAGCTCTCGACAGATTTAGCGTGCATCGCTGCCCTACACGGCGGGTCTTTAGTGGTACTGGGATCGAACTCATGACATGCCTGCCATGATCCGATACCTTGACCACTGGGCTACCGCAGCCCTTAAAAAGCTGGCAAAAACAAGTACAAATGAAAAACAAAAAGAAAATTCTTGCTCAAAAATTAAAAGACCAGGACATGATACACAATTAAAAAATCGATTTTTCTGAATCTAAAAATGTATAGCACTTATATGTTCGTCGATAAAATAACCTTAAAATATGAAAAAAATAATTGACAGAAATGTAAACATACGTTTAGAAATATTGAGTCTCTTCACTTTTTCTCCAAAGCATAATTTTTTGCTTTTAGGTACAGTTTTAAAAAAAACTGTTCCACTATATGGGGAATTCCAAATTTTTTATACTTCTATATAGGATACCTGTGGTACATAATGAACCTGTTTGTTTTTTTAGTCGGAGTAGTACATAGTTTTTTTTAAAAAATAGTTTTATGTGTGAAAAAAGGGAACAATTAGAAGTTTTCAAAATTACAGTTTTATAATTTTTTAAAGAAACCATCTAAATATTTCACTAAATAAACAAGTTCACTATATTTTATATATTGTTGTACATATGTGCAAAAATATTTTACATATTTAAGAGATACTTTTTTAGAAAATGGTATCTAAACATTAACATGCATTTTATGAGAGATCTCAAAAATTATATAAATATATAAATATATATATATATATATATATATATATATATGCCCAACTTAAATTATGTGCATAAATTTTTTTTTTTAACTAAAAAAATTATTTTTGTATTTTTACTCTTTCGAGCATATCCTGATACCCTTAAATTGATTTTAGAGGGCACACTCATCATGGACAGAGGCTGCATATGACTTCAAAAAGATACAAGAGCTCTTTTGGCGTAGATTTTTCTTTTGCATGATCATTTATCATTTAATTATTTATCATTTCTTATTTTTAATTTTTAAAATACAAGTTCTTGAAATATAAACTTAGATTTAGAATTACCCTCTACATAGTCAAAAAAAAAATGTCTTGATTAAGATTAATCTCTTAAAGTTCACAGATCATTTCTTCAAAATTTGTATTGAAACTTTTTTTTAGACAAAAAAAATGTTTTATTTTCTGTACAGTAGTTACTTCTAAAGGTCAGCAAGTCGGAAAAGAAAAGACGCGAATGCGGAGACCACCATCACTGGCTGTCCTTGACATCTTGCTGCTCGTAAGGCCTGTCGTAACCGATGATGTTGGAATAGAATATATTTTTGTCATTTCGTTCTACATTCTGATGAAGAAATTGAAAAAAAAGTGAGCTATATATTCGTTCCTATCACAGCATGAAGTGCTAATTTTCTGAGGAAAGCGAATAGATAATTATTTATTAATGAGAAACAACAATGTGCTTTGTTTAGTGTTCCTATCTGAAGTAGTTTATTGTTTTCAAATCGAAATTTCTCGTGATTACTATTCCCGTGAGGTTCAGCAAATAGTTCGTATGCTTAGAATGAAATGGAAATTTCTCCACGTCTTGTTTTGAATCTAGAGCAAGAATTACGAAATTTTAGGTTTGGAAATTGATTGTGATAGAATGTGTTCTTGAAAATATTTTAAAAGTTATCTTTTTTTTAAAACTGTTACTCAATACACACGAACTTATAAATAATTTAGTACAGACAGTTAATAGTTTCAAGTAATTTATAAAATAAAAATTTTATTTCGTTTGAAATTCTTGAGTAAGTAGTTATGGTAATTATAAAAAAGTTTGCTTTAGAAATGTTATTATTTTCGTATAGTTTTATAGTATCGTTATATCATTTGTATTGTTGTCACGGGCACGGCACTAACGCTCCAAAATATGGCCGAGATTATCATGGGCACGGCACTTGTGCTTTCAAATGTCATACCCGAGATTATCACGGGAATGGCACTTGGGCTTCAAATTATCAAGTCTTAGATTATCACGGGCACGGCACTAGAGCTTCAAAATGCCATGCCTTATCTTATCACGGGCACGGCACTTGTTCTCCAATATGTCGCACCCGAGCATTATGCAGAATAGTTTATTATTTTTTTAGTAATCTTATTGTTACATCGAAAGAAGTTTATTTCGGCTTCATTTCTTTGTCAAACCCGAATCGATATCGGGAAAAATTAATTTGAACTCAATTCAATAGGTAGTGTTTGGTGAGCAGTTTCTATAGTACCTCCATGATCAATCTCAAAAATTAAAAAATTTTTAGAATGAGTTTTGGAGGACCTTTTACATAATTTGATGATTCAAGCCAAATATTGTTTTTGACTACATTTTAACTATGGGTGGTGTAGATTAACGCTGAAAAGCAAATATTATTTTAATACCGGTGGCAAAACACACAATTAACCTAACCCGAACCACTATCAATTACTGACTCGCCTAAACTCAATTCCAATACTATCACTGATCCTAATATTAAATAGTCAATCCTACCTTGCTGTAGTCTGAAGAATCGATCACAACAATCTTAGATGAAGGTGTGTAATTACTCGAGTGCAATGGTATGCACCTTGACTCAATGCATCTCTATCACGTATAATTTCTTCTAGTCGCCACGTAACGTTTTCCAAAACTTCTTCACGCTTGAACCACGAATTATGTTTACATTCCTCTAATTGCCATCCCGCTTACTCTAACTTCTGATATTTAAAAGCTTCCTAATTTGCATCTTTCTTACACGCTTCACTTCTTGGATTTGGTTGGAAAAGAGTTGCCATTAATTCTGGCCCCAAAGAACCCAAAGGACATGTTAAAGAAAAGACGCGTGAGCCCATCACAGGACGTCCTCACGCCCATATATATTCCTCCCATTCCTGGAGGTAATATTCCTCCCATTCCAGCGAAACGTTAGCCTATAAAACAGAGCAAGTTTGTTGTTCAACAAAGAATGCAAATGGAAAAAAAGGAAGGAATAAAACAATTCTGGTGTAATGAATGCGAAGTTGATTTGCTGGGAAAAGTGTTTTCAGTTTTACCACACAAAGTGAAGTACTGAACTACTAACAGGTATTAATTTTTTTTTTTCGAAAATAATGCTCCACTATAAACGAACTTTATCACTGCCACACTGTGTAGCAGCCACCTCAATCGAATATGCAGTCACTACAAAATCTTAGAAGTTTTTAAGTCAAAATATTAATTTTTAACTTCTAAGTTTTTTAAAAAATTTTGTTCGAAACATTTAATCTTTGCAATAAAAAAATTTGACAATTATGTGCACAAAATAATCAAAATAACTTGACAGTTAAATGCTTAATTATTAGTTACGAATTTAACCACAGCAAAATTTTTCCTCGCGGACTAAAAATTGTCTTAAGAGTATGTTAAATTATTTTGACAAAGAGAAAACAGAAAAGAGGAATGTTTTTTTTTTAAACTTTATTAATAACCAAAGTAATCGAGAATGATATGTTATGTCACTTGATTAGAATTCATGTCATTCTATGTCAACATGAAGGATACTGCGTCGATTTTCATAATTTTTAACCACGGTCAAATGGCGAGAATGACATCTGAGCTGATATATCCTGTTATCCTAACATTCGAATTATATAATGTGAAGATTTTGAAATTCAGTTCTATTTAACACATAGTATCTCTCTTTATTTGAGTTTTACAGGCCACAAAATTCGTGAGCCTTACCTCACGACGCTGGACTAAATCAAATGACTTGAGAATATTAAAAATAATAATGAAATCAATAACTTCAGAAAATTATAGAGACTTTTAGGTTTTAAGAGCTCTGACATTAATATTTTTTAAAGCATTTCTAATCAGTAAAAAGTATATTCCATTCAAGAAGAATTAAAAATCATGTATATTGATGCATGATGGAGTTTATTTTATATTTTGTTTCACAACATTACTATTCTTACTTAGAAATCCATGTACTTCGGATTCCAACCAAAGAGAATTAATGTTTCTTAGAAGAAAATTGCCATTTTGATCAATGGTAAGATTGTTAAATTAAATTCTGTTTTTCCATAAATACGATGTCCAATTACGATATCTGCTAGTTTCCCGTTTCAGACCCTAAAAAAGTCCTCAAAGCGATGTTTACCTTTTCATCTCACAAGCATTTTCAAAAACTAGAAACTATTCATGGAAGATACACCACGCGCTTTGTCCCCAAGTGAAGGTTACGCGCATTCTTAACAGAAAATGACTAAAAAATTATTCTTTTCTAGACTTCCATTTATTTCATCATCCCTTCAACGGCCTTGCTTTGTCTGACACAAAGGTTAAACAGAAACAATGGAGTGTTATTCAATGTATTAGTCTCCCGTGTCCATCATCTATTATAAGCTTGAGTTACCACAAGCGTTTAATATCGGTAAACTCGACGGAAAAAATAACTTATTTGTGACGAAATATTATTCGTTTTATTCTTTACATCTCACTTACTGTCCAATTTGTCCTTTTTGTTTCGATGGTTCAGTGTTCGAAGTACGGTGCAAATAATCAATTCGAAATAGAATAAACTTTTTAATTGAAACTAAATCGTAACAAACAAGAAACATATTCATACGTAAAAACATTGAAATGTTTTTTTTTTTTTGCAATCGAAGATGTAATCGAATGAATCGGGAAAAGCAACAACTTTTCTACTACGTGTCAATAACACACATTAAATTTGAATTCTAACAGTTAACTGCAGAATTCTCACATCGAGATTCATTACAAAAAGGATGCCAATTTTTGCAATGAAACTTATAATACCAAACGATTAAATATATATCAGTAAATAAAATAAACAGTAAGAAAAATTAGACTTATATAAATTGTTAAATCAAAGCAGACGATAATAGTATGAAAAAGAGAATAATTTCCAACGTTAATATAAAAATAATTAAAAATAGCTTAAAATATTTATTTAATATATTTCTTATTTACATATTTTGATTTATATTCAAAACTTTAATCATTTGCGTAGTTTCTTTTTTGAATATAGCAACCTCCTCGGGTCCAGATGATGGGCAAGGAGGCCTAAGAAAACTGTCAAATAATGTGAGTTATTCAAAAAATTCCTATTCTTTGCTTTCGCCCTTTAATCGAACAGAATTTTCAAAAAAAAATGAAAAGAACAACGTGTTTTATCAAAAAAATAACCATCAATGACAGATAATGTTGATATATGACCGAAACGTTACGAATTACGTAACTGAATTCCATAGGCGGATTGATGTAATTTTACCTATCTTGTTCGAAAGTATGATTTGTGGCAAAAAAATTCGAATTTAATCTGTTACCAAGCCTTTGGAAACAGATGTCAAGGATTTGAAGCTGGCAATGACGACTTCATTCCAAAATTACCTAGACACAAGTAGCGAGTTAGATTAGTAGCAACAATCCTTGTAGGGATGGCATCATTATGCCGGAAGGTCATCTCTAAATCGGGTAATAACATGGTTCCTGCAGCAAGACAAATCAGGACCTTGAATATGGTCGTTATGTAGATAATATTCTCTTGTATCAGGATTCTTTTGACGATCTGTATCAACTGGATACAGTCATTCTGTGGATTGTTAAACCTATATATTGTGTTTTACATGAATACACATATCGTTTGTATTACAAAAAAATTGTTCTATGTTCTATTTTAATGAAGAACGAGATTTCCAGAAAAAAGTTACTGTTAATTTTAACATAAGATTAACAATAAGAAGAAGGTTTTTAGAATAACCATTTTTCAAAATGTTCTCCTTTTGTGAAAAATGCTTCTATTATAATATTTCGCCTGTATATAGCTCAGACCTCTCTACAGAGGCTCATCTATAAGTTTTGAAAAATTCACATTATTTTTAGAGTTACAACCATTTGAAATAATTATCGGCGTTTTTTTCTTAAAATGTCTCCCCTCTGTTGCCGTAAAACAGGGATAAACCCACTTCTGTTATGTATTTTAAAAAATTCTAGTTGAGCCTCTGTACAGAGGTCTGAGCTATAGACAGTCAAAATATTATTATAAAAGAAGCATTTTTCGCAAAAGGAGAATATTTTGAAAATGGGTCATTCTATGTTCATTTCTTCTCAAAATATTGCACTTAAATAATTTTTTATTGTAATACTATTCTTAAAACAATTTTATATACATTTTGTAATCTAAGTGACACTAAATATCATAAATATTAGCCATCTATACGCTTTTGCAAAATTACGGTTCCGAACGTAGTCGGATACCTTAAAAGTGTTTAATTCTCCTTTGTATATGATGTTGTATATGCATTAGAGTTGTAGAAGTGAAGAAAAATGTGCAAAAATAAGTTGTTTTACTTGACGCACTTTCAACAGTTGGAAAGTTTATTCCGGTTCTTTCAAAGGTTAACTTTTACACTGAATCATCTGTAATTTAAAACTATCAATAACGTCTTAAGACTTCTTGAAACCTTGGACCTCTTTGCAAAAGTAGACCACACCACGACACCTTTAAGTAGACAATGTATATAAATCATCTCTCACAAATGCAGCTAAGTCTTAAGACATGAGACAACAGTCATATGTTATTTCCGGTTATATTCTCCGAAAAACTGGGAATTTCGAACGATTTGTCAACTGGCTACTTGTGATGACCGTCATTCATATATCGGCTAAGGCCTACCATCATATACCTTCGTTACTCATTTTGTCAAACAGCAGCAGTCCGTAGAGTTGGTTTTCACGATTGTTAGTCATGCACATTTTTTGATTTCGAGTTATTGTTTCTACAAGTATTTAACAACGTACTTTATGTACTGTCTACTTTTAAGGGTCATAAGTCGGGCCTACTTTTGCATAGGGGCCTAGGGCCTCAAGAAGTCTTAAGACGTCCCTGTACAAACGGTAGCCCATAACAAATGAATGGGCGTAACTCTGAATCTCACAAATCTAGGCATAAACTGACTCGACTAATTATCACCTTTCGATTAAATGATGGTGTATGGCAGTGCTTCTGAAACTTTCAATGTACGCGACCCACTATCTCATCATCATTTTCATTGCGCCCCTCCATACAATAACGATGTATTGAATTCAATAATGCTATACTTTGACACTAAAGCTACAATACGACTCTTTAACCTCTTATGGGCCACCGACGTATATAAAAGTCTCGTCCAGCCAAAGCATTAAATTTCTGGATGTATATACACTGGTGTGCAAAAATTAAGGACGAGACGGTTTTTTCAATATAACTTTGTACAAAAGCTTTCCAAATCAACACATTTAATACCGTAAGATCCCCAATACGTAAGGACATGTGTAATATGTAAGCAACACTTACTAAAAGAGAAATCAGAGGGATAAAAAGAAGCTTGATTGAAAAAGGAGCATGGAGCGCAATGCGACTGAAGGCCGAAACATCCCTGTGATGGGTGTCCAACAAGAAATATCCGGTCTTTAGTAGGGGATATGATCTCCCCTGACTGCTAGGCAGGTTTCACAGCGTCTGCCCATGCTGAGAATGAGGGTGTCAATGAGTTGTTGAGGCATTGCTGCCCATTCGTCTTGCAGCGCCAATCGAAGCTCCCGAATCGTTACTGGTGGTAAGGTACGAACTACCAAGCGTCTGCCTAGAAAATCCCATACATGCTCGATGGGATTGAGATCCGGAGATCATGCCGGCCAATCCATACGTTCAATATCCTCACTCTCTAAGAGCTGTTCGGCAGCTACTGTGCGATGACATGGTGCATTGTCGTCCATGAAAAGGAACTGCAGACCCATAGCGCCTCTAAAAAGACGCACATATGGAAGAAGAATCTCGTTACAATAACGGGTCCCGTTGACTGAACCTGCGTCGAAGAAGTGAAGGTCTGTACGACTACCAAGCATGATGTCTCCCCAAACGAGAACACCGCGACCTCCATACCTGTCCCTTTCAATGATGTTCGAGGGATGATTGCAGCTTCCCCGCTTTCTCCAGATGAGTATGCGATGAGAATCGCTACTCAAACTAAATCTGCTTTCATCTGTAAAGAGTACTCGTCCCCATTCATTGTCTCTCCAATTCCGGTGTTCCCGGCACCCCAGAGAACGCCTTCTCCGATGGGCAGGCGTTAAAGGTACACACCGTACAGGGCGTCGTGCAAACAGACCACCACCGTGCAGTCTTCTGGCCACGGTAAAACGCGATATTGGTCGTCCAGTCGCCTGTGTCGTGTGTCTAGCGATTTCTCCCGCTGTCTGCCGCCTGTTTCTCCTGGCCTGTAAGACAATGTGTACGGGTCATCTGTGGGTGTGGTTCCTCGTGGACGACCACTACTGAACCCCGGATAGCTGTTCCTGTAGTTTGAAATTGTCTCCAAAGTCGTGAAACGATGCTGTGAGCAATTCCGAATTCTGCAGCCACACTTGTCACACTGCGGCCTTCCTCCAACTTCCCGATGATTCAACCTCGGGTAAAAGCATCCAGATGTCGTCTAACGGATTGATTATTCGTCATTTCTCGCTGAGGCAGCAACTCGGTGTGATTTAACTGCTATACGGCGTGCAATCTCTTTGCCAGAAATACTGATCTTACACCGACAACATGCTTTATACTACTCAGACACTCCCCCATTACGTCTACCTGCATATCTGTGCATGTGCTACCGTACATCACCTTACTTAATCTCCTGATTGGTCTTTCTGTCCGCTCTGCCTCTTCGTTCAGCTGATATGCTAATTTTTCGACTTCGTCCTTAATTTTTGCACACCAGTGTATACTTCTTTTCGAAATACGATCTCTACTGTGAAATGCTATCCATAAAATTATTCCGAAGGCTTTGGCTTGCAATAAAATAATGTTGATAGTGTTTGCGAACGATTTACTTTTCAAAGGATTTGTTTATTGATTCTTTTTCTACCTCACCACCAATACACCCCATACGCTTGCCTACATGTTAAATGGTGGCATTGGGAAGCGAATTGTGTCGTTTTTAATCGGAATTTAAGGGCTTAATTATAAACCGTACATATTATCAAGATAACTGTTAACTTTTGCATATAATTTTACACATGACAAGCTCATGGGGTCATTTGCAATTATTCAACTTGTACTTAACTTAGTATTGTTAAATTAATTATAAAATACATTGCGCAGTAATAATATATTTATGTGGCATCCAGGAAATCCAATCGTCGGCAGACAACGCAGTCTTCGCGCGCAGGCGCAGCAAATCAAAATCAGAACTGAAACCTGTGGACTTTTAAGAATTGAATTAGAGAAAAGAAGGACTGAGGTGCGCGAGCAGGCGTTACCGTCGTCAAACCTATCTGTTAGAATAGCTACCTTTTTAATTAATTTTTGTTAGTTTTTTTAAATAAAGTAGAAGAAAAGACAAATGTCTTGGACCCCTTGTTGTCTCCCACATTTATAAGTGTATTATATCAGCTTAAAGGTATATTTTATTTTTTATTATGTCGGAATGTGTTTTATTTGTTTTCCTTCAGTAAATTAATTTTGTTTAAATCTTTTGTTTTCGACTTTTCAAAAGGTTAGTGCCCCCCTTCATAGGATTATCACGCCCCATTAGGAGGCGCGCCCCACAGTCTGAGAAACACTGGAGTATAGTGATAGGCGTAGAGACTTGGCACAGACAACGGACATAACGTAATAATGCTGTCTTGCCACTGTTGCCAGTTGGCTCAGTGGCAATTCCCAATCCTTCTTGTCTTGTTTATGGATTTAGTGCATTTCTATATTGGTCCAGAAGCCCCAATAGCAAGCGAGGCCAGTTTGGGAGCTTGAGGACTGTAAAGAATATTCTAAGGCAGGGGTGGCGAACCTTTATGGATGAACGCGCCCTTTTTTTCTAAAGAAGTGTACAATGAGGTTAAGACGTGCAGTCAAATAATTTTGACTTGTGATTATTGGAAAATTAATAAAACTAAATACTATATATAATAACTCAAAACTCTCTATTTACTTCGAAGATAATACTTTTTGTACTCTATAGCTGTAAATGTTTTAGTTCTACGTGTAATTCAAATTAAAGTAACATTAGTGTGACGTCTGTTGTTACAGGTTGTGTGGATGACAAATAATTTATATTAGGATTGTAAAGATGTTACTTTTAGTGTAGGATGCATGCTGAATTGGAGTCATCTGCCAAATTGTTTTTAACGAATCAATTATTTTTGTTGCCGTTCACTTTTTTGCAAGAGGATTTGCGATTTGTTTCAGAATGACGTTTTTACAGACTATGTTCTGAATAACATAAAACACACACCGCTATGTCGCCTTTACTAATAATGCCATATTTCTAGATTCGCCAAGTTTGAAATTCTCTGTTACACTTACTATCTTGCAATTTTTGTTCTTTTTCTGAACTAACCATATTAAATGTTAAAAATCGTAAGTATAACACAAATAAATTTTAAAATATAGTTTTGTCAATGAAATTGACTATGCTATGCGTATACAAATTTTGCATCATAAGCAACTGTAGTCCAAGTCGTAACTAAGGCAAGACAATAGCAAAAGAAGGTGCTCACGATCACTCGCGTTTGTTCGTAATACTTCGTAGTGAACTTTGTTATTTTTAAATAAAATGCAAACCATTTTGATCAATCGCGTGCCCAAAATATTATGTCGTGTGCCATTGATGGCACGCGTGCCACTGGTTTGTCATCCCTGTTCTAAGGTTTAAACAAGGGTTCATCAAGTTTAAGGTTCATCAAGTTTAAAAAAGGGTGTAAAATGGCCTTGCAGTCAAAAATATAGTCTGGTGTTAATTGGGTTTGCGGACAATTTCAGCAGATGGCGTATGATTAGGAATTATCTGGAGATATTTTCATACCTTTTTGAAATGACCAGTGCGGAGTTTTGCTACTGTAAACGACAAATTTCTAGGGTAATTGAGCTCTGGGATAGCTAGTTTATGAAAAGCTGGTTAGAAATTTTGCGCTTGGCGACCACGTTTGCATCCTCCGAGGTGACAGTGGAAGCTGATCCAAGTCCCGAGCCTTCTTAGCAAGGACGTCCGAAAATTCATTCCCCCCCCATGTTCACGTGGGCAGGAATCCACTCGAGTATACTCGATTTGCTAATCTGCCTGAGAAGAATGTAATGTCTTGTGTCAGGTTGCACAATCCATTCTTCTATGGATAGTGCAATTCCCAGTTTTTCGGAGAATATGTTCGGGTACAATATTTGTGACGAATCTGTACGGCACCTTTCCACTAATATTCTTAGGCGTCTTTGGGGATTGTAAATTCGCGTATATGTCCAATCAACTCTAAAAGGAGAAAATGGGATACGTAAAGTAGATAAGGTATTTAAGGAGAGCGTTGTAAGTTAACGGAGAAGAAGGCGATTGAGCCAGCAGAAGTAGTGACAAAATTTGCAGGATTCAGTTGGATTAAGATATTAGAGTACTGGTGTTAGTATTCAGCGAAGAAGCCTTAGGAGGTTACTCCACTTGAAGAGATTATAAGTACAATCAGGTGATATATTCTAGCTTCGTACAGTTTACCATAAGCGTTAGTTTAATAAAATTAGTTCAAGTTTAATGAAAGCTAATAATTAAAGTTGCATGTATTTCTCAGACCTCCTATTCCGGTAAACCCTTTTGATATTGAGCGTAGTTCAGTGCTTCTCAAACTTTCAATACTGGCGCCCCCCTTTTCGATCACAATTTTTATCGCGCCCCCCTTATACATTAATAATGTACTGAATGCAGTAATAATGCATTTAGACGCTAAAGCTACAATAGGCGATTTTAATTATAAACCATACAAATTAGTAACATAAGTATTAAATTTTGTATACTACTTTTAAGCAATAAATAAATAAAATAATAGGATAATTATTATGCTATTTTTCCTTTCTCTAATTTTTAAATTGAACATATTGCAAAATGCGGTGGCTGCTCAGAAGACAAAATATAGATATCTGCTAAATATAGAAAAAGAACTCAGAGGGTAAATTTCTAATCATAAGCATTTTTCTTATAAAAACTTTGCTTTGCAAAACAAGCCCATGGAAGTCTTTAATACTTATTAAACTTGTTTTTAACTTAGTATTAATTAATTAGTTATAAAATACTCTGTGCAGCACTGATACATTAAAACTATACCGGCTGAAGTGCCCGCTCTTTGCACGAGTTCATTTATAAGAAAATAAAACATTATAGATGTAATAGCTGAATTGTAAGGAGTGCAAAGCTAAATTCTCGACAATGTTTACAAAATTTAAAATGATTTTTTTAAAACGGTTGCTCAAATTATAATTAGTTTTAAGCGAATGGTAATTTTAAGCCTCACAGAATTAGCATTTATATTTGATGTTAAAAATAATGAACAATAATATAAAATTCCGATGAAGAATAACTGTATTATTTTAAATATTAAAAGCGAAAAGACTTCAACGTGTTTTAACCCGGGAGCAGGCACGCACTCGATATCGTCGAGCGAGGTTATTGAGTCACGCCAATCCTTTTTTTTTAATAATTATTTTATTGTACACGATACAAATCGGGATTCCAGTGAATAATTTAATTATGAGAAAGTTTACTTACCTACTTTCAAGGACTTTTCAATTTTTCTTTGGTAACAAATAAACAGTTTTGCCAGAATTAACGATTTCGTAATCTGTGCGTCCCGGGTCTGTCTTGCACTTCCGGGTAAAAAGTGTATTCATTATGATTATATTAAATTGTGTAAAACGTTTTTCGCGTTATGCTTCATATGTATAGAAAACTCGTAAAAATAAGTCTTGGCCAAGTAATCCTTCAAAGTGTGTGTGTGTGCTCTCCGTGGTTTTCCAAATATCATAAAAGTCTTTTGCATGCAAAAAAAGCCTAACAGAGAAATCCATTACTTACAACTTCCCTAAATGAGAAACAAACACATAAAGAGAGGGGTCATAACTAACTGTACCAATAACTTAGAAGGTTAAACAGATTACAGCTTTAATGTGCAGTATTTCAAGAATAATGGCAGTGATGAATTTTTTATGTTCCTAAATTTTTTCGATTCGGCGTCTGGAATCTGTTTTTTCTCTGAAAGAGTTGTATGTTAGGTTTAAACAGAAAGCGCAGTAAAAAAATCTCTCATCATGTGATTACAGCAAATCAAATAAAAGTTTTCTTATTTATTTATAGGATCCAAGATAGCTAATTAGGTATTGAAGAAATTTTTATTTTTGTTGACTTAATATCGCGTGCACGCGCCTATAAATTATATCAGAGTTAAAGTGCATTTTTTATTATGTCTGAAAGTATTTTGTTTTGATTCATTCCAGTAAATTAATTATTTTAAAATCTTTTATTTTCGATATGCTCGCGCCCCCCTAGTAGGGTTATTGCGCCCCCAGGGGGCCGCGCCCCACAGTTTGAGAAACACTGGCGTAGTTAATGATTCATTTCATATTCGTAATTTAATTTAATATTAAAAGGTAAATCCCTTTTTGACGTAGACATATAGCTTACTATTTGTCATTTGAATTTTGATATTTGAATCAAGTGAATAAATGTAAGTTATTATTATTCAAATGGCGTCTGGTCATTCTTTGCCTCAAATTAATCTTAGTGTCCAGGGTGGAACCCAGGGGGGTTCCCACACATTTGATGATTAAAATTATTCTGATGACCATCTTAATAAGTTCGAGTCAAGAACGAGGCAATGACCTGGGCCGGGCCCAGTTGATTCTTGCCTTAAAACGTTCCTGCACATGTATATACAGAAAATTCATGTAAGAGGTTGTGACGGATCCTTCAACTACTCTTCTTGGGAAATCTTTGGGCTATCAATTTGCGTTATTCACAACCAACCCTTAACTTACTATATATAGTCGATGTTTTCTAGCTAGAATAGAGAGTAGGAGAGAAGATAAACCCGAATCAGAGGTGAGATTGCTACTGACAGGTATCATATTTGAATTATTGTGGTTAAAGACTTATTAAGAGAAAGCTTTAATGTGACGATCGTTCACTGCGTTTGAATTGATATTAGATTAAAGGGAATTATAGATTAGATCCTTTATAAAGTAAGGATCGAGTTTGATAGTCTCCTAATCATTCATGTTTTACCGTCGTTGTTCCAATTTCACGGTTAACATCGAGACATTCTCTTACTATAATTAATTGGATATGTGTCTTTTCATTATGTGATAAATAAATAGATAGACTGAATCATGTGACAAGTGTTTCTTCCCTACCTCCTACATATCTTGGTGCCCAAGCGAGAGGTGTTAACCTCTCATAAGGTTGCAAGTGGGGTTTACTTTTGCATTGGATGGCAGAGTTTCAAGAAATCTTAAAACAACTTTATGTAAATGACTTCATTTACAAGAAGAATGCACTAAATTACAGCCTAGCTTTCTTTCGAGTAGTATCTAAACAATTAATTCAAATAAATTCATTAGTTTTCTTAAAAAATAAATAAAACGTGAAAGATAATTTTTATGCTGAATTTTCAAGAATCCTTCCTCAAAAAATAGATTAACAAAACTATTTTTTGTCATTTTCATACTGCTTAAAACGAAAGATATTAACTCAGATATTAACTGCTCATCCTTTGATAGTTTAGATTCCTCTAATTTGTAAGATTATTCTTTGTTTAATAAGATTAAAGCTCTTGTTATGGTTATGCAACATTGCCTCGAGCTGTTAAGTTGAACATGCTTGAGAAAGAGATTGAAAGTGATACTGGGTTCATTTTTCATCGCACACAGAATCCGTTCCTTCGTAATGCTCACAGATTTAGATCATTGCATGAAACCCGCTCAAGGCATCGGATGTATTTTCTTCCTTAATGTCCAATCATTATCTAAAGAGGGAAGTAGACAGACAATTTCCTTGAATTAAAAGTTGCCATGTTACGGGATCTCTCTTTCTGAAGCAAAAAAAAAAAGCGTTGCGAAATTTAATTATGAAACAGAACTGTCTCGAAATATACTTCAAAATACACGCATCCAAAGGGGGAAGAGCACCACCGATGTCTAAAACACAAAGCGAAAAATAGATATGTGTATTTGGGTCACAAGAAGAAAGTGTAATTTTATTTTTCTCCGCAGACTTTTTGATGAAAGATGAGGCGTAAATACGGGGAAGACTTGACCTATTTCACGCCCGTAGGGCCAACGACCGAAATGTGAAGGCGTTTTCCGATTTTGTGAACTCGTCAGACCCACGGGTTGAGAACGGGTCTCCCTTTTTCCCCATTGTTACGAAATGGATGTTTCTGCAACGGTGGAGGCGAATCGGGGAGAAACTAATGCATGACAGAGTCACCTGTTGTAAGAAGATTCACGCTGAGGGTATGATTCCATGACGAAATCGAAAGATCGGTAGAGGATCACGACTTACAGGGATCCTCATGAATTAAAGTTAACCAATTGACCCCTGAAGGAAAAAAAGTCTCGAGTTTTGAAACGGTTTCGAATGTCCTCCAGTTTATCTAAGGTGAAACTTGTTACGTTTTTTGAGAGTTCTCATCAATATCAGATACAATCCCCCCTCCCCCCATTGTTGCTTGTTGCATGAATCTATTTTGAAAGAATCATTTGTGGATCAGCAATGTTTAAACTGTAGTCCGGAGACCCCTAGGGGTCCGAAAAGGGATGTCATTTAACATTAAGATTTCCCTCTTTTTCAGATTATGAAAGGTCTCATGGAAAAATTGAAAGATGTGCCATTTCTAGACCAGATCACCAATGGACTTCATGTTGTACGAACACGAGCACATTTTTTCCTCCATACTATACGAATCCATCTTATATGAATTCGTGTTATAGAGGAGAATCTACTGTATACATATATGATAGGGTAGACAATACAATGTTACAGATACAGATACAATTGTTTGTAGTTCTTTAGTCATATTTTATATAATTCTATAAATTAATTATTTATGGTATGCAAAAAAGTGAAAATAATTGATTTCTTTGTCATGTCTGGTGAGATAGGAAGATTTAATTTAATTTCATTTGTTTCACTTCATGTAAAATAAGGGATCTATGTGTGTTACAGCTTTCAAAAGAAAATCTAAATTAACTTTTATAAGCTTTTCAAAATAATAATTTTTTTTGACACCAAATAACTTCCTTTCCACACTTCTTAGAGTAGAAGTGGTTTGAATTAAAACTCGACTAACTGCGGTAGCTAGAAATTTCAGTTAAAGACAAATAACCTTTCCCAAGATCAACGAAACGCGCTATTCGAATATTTACAGTTACAGTTAATATTTTTGTGTGGGGTATGGAGTGACAAAGGCTATTATCCCACAATAGGCTAACAGGTATTAACTTGTTAAATTATATCAAAATATTTCATCTTCTGAATAAAAAATTCGAACGTTGATCTGTTTGATGTGACTTTCTCCAATAGTTCTTTGAAAGCGGTATTGCAATGAAGATCAATTTTGAGAAATGATTTTAGATGATTTCGAGGGTCAGTGTATCTATTGCAGCTTAATAAGATATAATCCAAGTTATTTATACAATTACAATATCTACAGATTGCATTATAAGATAAATTAAATTTGTGAAGAAGTCCTGGAGTGATGATCATTTTGCTCAAGTTTCGAGTGCATAGAATTTCTTCTCTTCTATTATTGGTCCACTTAGAGATGATGCTAATACTTGGAATATTGCCCAAATTTTCAAAATATTTGCTTGAAAAAAATTATCGCTTGCTTTTTTAAATTTTTCCTGGTATATTTTTTATTGATGTCTTCTGAGGCAATCCATTCGATATAAACGTCAGACTCTGTGACAGATCTTGCAAGATAATCCGCCTGCTCATTCCGTAGTATGTTAGAGTGTCCCGGAGTCCAAAGTAGAATCAACTGATTGGTATATTTTGATTGTATGTAAATCTTGCTAGCTAATCTGTGAATAGCACTATGTGACTTGATTGAATAATTTTGAAGAGCATAGAGAACAGAAAGACTATCAGATAATATTAGCAGATTTTTATTTGAAACCGTCAGATCATCTATGGCTTGGCAAATAGCCAAAGCCTCTGCAGTAAAAATAGAGTTATTATGATTAATTCTATAAGCAAATGAGAGATTTTCTGTAACACCTGCAGTAGATGTTATATACTCATTTTTAGAGGCATCAGTAGCTATTATATAGAAATCCCCTGAAAATCATGCTCAATTGTTTCATCAAATAAACCCCTTATAATTTGAATTGGTAAATTTTTTTCCTGAAATTTGAAGTTACTGATATATACTTCACATGGAAGAACTGAAAAAGATGTTATTCTGGGGATTGTGATAGCATGATTATAATCAGCATTTATATATATATATATGGCATGCAGCCAAAAGCAAAGCCAAGCAGTCTTCGCGCGCAGGCGCAGCTAAGTGAAAGTAGAACTGAAACTGAAAAAACTTTAAGACTTAAAAGAGATTAGAGAGAAGAGGAGAAAAAGAACGAGAGAGGTGCGCGAGCAGGCGTTACCTTCTGCATATCATCGTCAAACTTATCTGTTAGAAAAACTACCTTTTTAATTAATTTTTGTTTAATGTTAAATTAGAGGAAAGACAAAAGTCTTGGACCCCTTGTTGTCTCCCACAAATTATGGGGTTCGGCCGGGAAAAAAATTTCGATTTTGAACCAAAGTCTGGACAATGAACAAAAGCGTCCGTGAAGGAGACGCTCCGCCATTTTGGAAACTTCGTTCAACCTGTGTAGAGGTTTGAACTAATGCCTGTGTAGAGGCCGGGATTAAAAAAAAAATTTCGATTTTGATCAAAGTTTGGAACGTGAACAAAGCCGTCCGTGGAGGAGACGCGCCGCCATTTTTCGAAAACTTCGTTCAACCTTGTGAGGTTGCATTCTTCATTTGAATCCAGCGTGAAAATTCCGCCTGTGTATTGGAACCCATCGTCGAAAATTCCGCCTGTGTTTGCCACAAACACCTGCGAAGAGGTGTCTTCTGAACAATTTATATTACCTGCGAAGAGGTGAAATCACAGTGGAATCAACGTTTCATCAAATATTGGATACATCGTACGTGCGAGCAACAATAGGATCTTTCCATATTTTTCTAAAATGTATCAAAACGCTCTTAAAGAGGATCTCATAAGAGTTGTTGAGGATCTAGACGGTACTGTGGAGAGTACGGACACCATAGTTAAACTTAAAATTGAGAACAGTGTACATTTGAAAGTGATCCAGATTTCGTTAAAACTTTAATTAAAAACTGTATAGATGAGAGAGTATCGCGAAACGAAAGAGAGGTAACTTTAGAAAAACAGAAAATTGAACTCGCGAAACTCCAGTTAGCAAAATTAGAAAATCGAACTTCAAAGGGCTAACAATAAAGCATTAAGTTTAAATCCTGCAGCTAAAGTCGAAGAGAAACAGTTCGAAACTTTAAATAAGGAAACCGCAACTCACATTGGCATTCGAGAAGCAGAAGATTGGTTTAGGCCTATCGATTTAGCTAAAGAGTGTGATATTTATATTTCATCTAAAAACGGATCACATAAAGAAATTCCTATTACTTATGGATATACCCAAGACCCCTTTAAAAATAGATCACAAAACTTTAAAACAAAGATTAAAGAGAACTATCCCCAATATCTTGAAAGAGAAAATAAAAATTGCTCTATATGCGGTGATTCATCTCATTACGCAAGAGACTGTGAGAAGCGTTTTAAACCTAAAGAATGACCACATCCATAATAGAATAAACGTGAATACTTTGAAAGTCGAGAGCGAAAAACAAAATAGCGATGAATGCGCAAATCTTCAATACGTAAACATTTTTGTGGAAAATCAGCCCGTAACAGCCTTGATCGATTCAGGTTGCCAGATCCCAGTTTTAAATTCCTCACTAATTAGAGTGCACAAACCTTCCGAAGAGATCATAACATTAAGTTCATGTTTTGGCGAACAGCGAATGGTAGAAGTTAAACCGATAAATCTTTCTCTTAATCAACACTCTCCCAGCTTATGTTCGAACGGCAATATCACCGACCTTGACCGAAAGAATTATTATACATCCCAGTGTATATTCTGAAATAAAGAAACTAGGTCACGCAAAGAGCGATGTTTTATTGAATGAAAGTGAATCCTCTTTAGGTGCTTATGCTTATCCTAATGTTGTTTCTGTTTCAAATGTGATAAAAAACTCTAGTTATGATTTGCCACATGTTAAAAACTTTAATACTAGAAATGATTTGAGTTCTCTAATTAAGGATTATAAATGTAATAAAATTAAGAGTACTAAGTTAAAATTGAGTATTATAAGAGAAAATGTTCTGATATAGTATAGTGTAAGAAAGTAAATGAAGCCATGAAAACGAGTTCCGTGAACTTCAACGCCCCTTCACCTATGAAGAGTAAATATAGACGGTTTACAATGCTCCGGAAAATCTTTGAGCCCTTGCAGTGGAAGCGAAGGAAAAGAGAAATCGTTTTGAACAGACGTCCAGAACTCTAGAGAGGAAAATATCGATGCGTTCAACCAAAGATCAACTTGTTAAAAAAAACGTTCTTATGCCTGTGAAACACAATGTTTTCCTGTGGAACCTTCCGGATGTCGAAGAGATGCCTTCACATGATGGAGAAACTGTCTAGTTCAGCAGAATTATGATATGTTAAATCTTTGTGTATTTGTCGTATAGTCCTTGTCTGTTCCGTCTTTTTTTTTTTTGTATGTTTCAGATTCTCTGGTCTGCATGGACGTACCGCTGCGGACAGCGTACAGTCAGAATGGCCGTCATGGCATGCAGCCAAAAGCAAAGCCAAGCAGTCTTCGCGCGCAGGCGCATAAGTGAAAGTAGAACTGAAACTGAAAAAACTTTAAGACTTAAAAGAGATTAGAGAGAAGAGGAGAAAAAAAGAACGAGAGAGGTGCGCGAGCAGGCGTTACCTTCTGCATATCATCGTCAAACTTATCTGTTAGAAAAACTACCTTTTAATTAATTTTTGTTTAATGTTAAATAAAATAGAGGAAAGACATATATATATATATATATATAAAGTATATAATATTCTATCAATATATTATTTTTATCTTCTTTCATAATTTTTAGATTAAGAATCATTATTACTATATAATGGGGAAAATGTTTGATTGATTTGAGACCATCTTCTGATTTTGTCTGAGACGATTTCTTGTCCAGCCAATTTCATGAGTACAATATTTGGAGTCCATGCCTTTGAGAGCATTGATCTTTTTCAGTGCTTTATTTTTTATTTGCTGCATAATTTAGGTATTTTGATTCCGTTTCGAGAAATATACTCCCAAATATTTGATAGAAGATTGCCATGGAAGAGGGGTCCCAGCTAATAATATATTAGGAAATGAGTGGATCCTTTTGTTCGAGAGTTCAGCAATAGTGCTTTTGTCTGGGCTTAAGCTTAATTTCCAATATTTAAACCATTGATAGATTCTCTCTAAAGTATTTTGTAAGTTATGACTAACAGTATCAAGGGATTGGTATGAGCAATAGATAAATATATCGTCTGCATAAATTATATATGTTGCTGTTCTCTCTGTTATCTTTAAAAGGAACAAATCCATAATGTTGTTGATGAAGTTTTTGTTCTGTTATTAGAAGGTGGGCAATTCGATTAGCTAAAATTCTTTCAAAAGTTTTGGAGAAGACCGAAGTTAACGCTATTGGTCTATAAGAGGAGATTTTTGTCTTGTATTTGCATGGTTTGGGAATTGGAAGAATTATAGCATGCTTCCATGCTTTTGGAACAATTGAGTTATCAAATATTTGTTGAAAGAATTTTAAAATTATCAAACGTTCACTATGGTCAATAGTTTCAGGAATTTAGCCGGGATCTGGCCTGCACCCGGAGTTTCACCACTTCTTAGCATATTTTATTGCTCTATTCAATTCAGATATATGAAAGTGATTGTTGATTAAGCTATTATCTTGGGCAAAATAATCCAAAGGAAGTGGTTCATGATTAATATTATTGGATGCAAAATTCTCTGCATTGATTGATTGATTGATTGAATATTAACGTTGCACTGTTGAGCTACACGAGGGCTTTTGGCGACGGACCACGTAATTTTGAACCATGGTCAAGTGACGTGGACGACACCTGAGCTGGCACCCCTCTCTCCTAACTACCACACCACACCAACGGGAGGACGTTTCAGCTCTCGACAGATTTAACGTGCATCGCTGCCCTACACGGCGGGTCTTTAGTGGTACTGGGCTCGAACTCGTGACAAAGCAAGCCACGTTCCGATACCTATACCACTCGGCTACCGCGGCCGTGCAAAATTCTCTGCAAAGAGTGCTGCTTGAATCTGGATTATATATGATTCTGTCATGTATTTGAAGAAAATTCAGTATTGAATCAGGATTGTTTTTCATTGAAAGTTTTTTGAGAATACTATAAAAGATTCCCGGGTTAGAAATGTTATTACAGATTGTATCTCAGTACGCTTTTTTTGCCTTATTAATATTGAATCGGAGCCGGCTTGAATATTGCTTATATTGGATCCACAATTTTGGAGAGATTTCTCGAATGGAAGCATTTTTTTTATTTTATACAGGTTGTGGCATATAGTAGTCCACCAAGGAGGGAAGGTTTTATTAGAGATTTTTATCTTTTGAGTATTATTTGAAATTATTTTAGCAATATTGTCAGAGGGGATTACGATCACCTATCCCAAAGACTGTTAATTTTACTTGTTCTGTTACTGAGCGCCAATCTACTTTATTGATGGTACGTTTAATCGGGTTATGAAAATTAAAATCTGTGATAACAGGGCAATGGTCACTATTGTAGAAACTGTCTGAAACAAAAGTATTACTGTATGCAATGAGAGATTTGAAGAGCAAAGGGTAAAATCCAGAAGAGCACCGGAACCAACATTGCTTCTATGGGTAGGAACATCAGTATTTAGAAGAATAAAATTTGTGTTCGTTAGCCATTCCACAAAAATTTCGCTGTATGGAGAAGTATGATTGGAGCCCCACAGAGGATGATGGAAATTAAAATCACCAAAGATGAATACTGGATCCGATAAGGATTCAAGAAAGGAATTAAGTAATGTTATATTGAGACCTCGAGATGCATATAAATTTATAAGATGAAAAGAAGTATTATTAATTACAATTTGTAATATTAAAATTTCGTATTCTGATAGCTGCGTATTATGAAAGGAAATTTGTCTGGCAGATATGTTAGCTGGAACTACTATCAGCAACCTTCCTCCTGGCCTGTCAATTTTGTCTTTTCTGAAAATTACTTTTCCTGGGATTTGAAAATGATCTTTAGGTTTTAAAAAGGTTTCTTGAAAAATCCAGATGTCTGATTGTGAAAAGGGAGGAATATTTAACCAAATTAGCTTGGTTTTTAAACTTCTACAATTCCATTGCAGAAAACGTATACGATTTAAAAGGAAAATTAATAGATATAAAAATTTTTTTTCCTCCGCTTGAGAAAATGAAATATAATTAGAGATAAGTTATTTATATTTTAAAGGAAAAAAATTCACGATTAAAACTTCAATTTTGATCTTCAAAGTTCTCCAATATCGATGTTATCATATGAATTGTCCATATCATGAGATAAACTTGGAACAGCTATATCAAACTTTTGCTGCGGTAAATTTGCCTTTTTTTCTGTTGGGTGAGGATGGTTGTTTGCTTATTTCTATGATTTTAACCAAGTGTTTGAACACAGATTCTAGCATAGTTTGGACAGAGTTCATGAGGGCTGTAGTTTGCTTTTCTAGAGCTGTTTGAAAAGTTGCTACAATATTTTCTTGTTTTTTTTTAAAATTCTTACATGTTGGGTACTGGGGCTGCTGTTTTTAATACTGTAGAATAATTTACAGAGTGTGTTTCTTTGAATTTACGTCGTGCCTCTCCCAAAGTTAGGTGATGATTACATTTGAATTCCAGTATCTTTTTTTCTTTGATAAAATTTGGACAATTGGGGGAATTTGCCGAATGACCTTCTTTACAATTTATGCAATTTGAGGAATTTATACACTGTTCAGCGTGGGATTCTCCACAGTTAAGGCATCTTATTGGGCTAGAACAGAAACGGGATAAGTGTGTGTAACTAAAGCATTTACTGCATTGCCGGGGTTTATCTATGAATAATTGTATTCTATGATTAAAGAACCATAGCTTTACGCATTCTGGTGTATTTATACCCAGAATTGTAATTAAAACTGGTGATGCTTCTTGACGACTGTTGGGTTTGACGAATCTTCTAATTTCAACAATTTCAAGATCATTTGAGTTTTTTAATTCTATTGCCACGTCTGCCAGGTGTACATTAGTTGGAATATCAAAAAGCAGAAATCGTGAAGTGAATTCTTCCCATGTTATGTTGGCCTTTACTGGAGTGTTTAAGATTTGGTCAATAGCTGTTATTTGAACAGCGCATACAGGATCCGAGGTGCTAATTTTTATTTTTCCACTTCTAGTGAAATACATATGCGTTATATTGTCATGCCTAGGAATTTTGTTTTTTAGTTCGGCATGTAGTAGATGCGGGTTCGATTTAGGGATGCTACCTGCTTTTCTGTATGTTCAAGTAAAATTGTAATATCATTAAATTTTTTATTGCCAGTTCGCAAAATTAGTTCTTGGGCAGTTTGGACGTTTCTATAATATTTATAGTCTGCAGGTTCCGTCATATTTTCTAATGTTAAGCAGCTTGTATCATTTGAGTCTATAATCCGGAATGAGGAGTGACTCAGCTCTTGAGTCCCCGTTAGATAAAATAAATATGAAAAAAAGAAATTGGTAAACTTACCAAAGTCCAGATAAAAGAAAAGAAAATTTCAAACCCTCTTCCTTCCGTAGAGGTGTAATGAACAATTGGAAAACAGATATCGTAAAATAAAAAACAAAATAAATACAAGTTTCCGAAGTTCAGCAATACCACGTATACCCACTTTCTTCAACCTTCTTCCCTATTCGAATATTTCTTTTTCATAACAATCGAACAAACTATCTTTTGGACCTCAGAGTGTTGCCGTTCACATATAATGATGTAGTTATATTCATTGTTGCCACGCACAGCAAAAATAAATAATTTTTCCATTTTTTAATTAACGTTGCTACCCTAAAAATAAATAAATAAAATAAAATATATTTTCAAAACTAAGTATTTAAAACTTTTTGAATTATGAAGAGTCGACTTTTCTAAATCAACTACACAATTTTCATCCTCGTTAATATTTTTTATTTATATTTAATTTGATAATAAAATGATGGTGCCTGATTATATACGCCATGATTGTAACTTAAGCAAACCATAAGAACTTATTTAAAGTTCAGTCCTTGTAAGGTTTTACTTATACGTTTCTTCAAAATTTTGTTGATATAAAGCGAGTAAAACGGTATTAATATCCATGTTATATTTCATTTTGGTGTCGCATTCTTCAAGTTTAATAAAACAGACCAACTTGGAAATGAATAGTTTTTATATACGTAAAAAGAAATTGCGGTTTAATACAAACAAAATGCTTCTGAATATGGTCTTATTAAATTTTGAATAAATCGATGCAATATTTTTACTGAAGAAATACTCCACTAATATTTTTCGAGAAAATATATTGATTTTTGTCTTAACTCTTTCATGCGGTCTTTTTTTGACAAAAATAATGCACTAGAGGGAAATAATTACAAATATTTTAGATAAACCTCATGAAACTATAATTATTAAACGAAATCTGGTACGTATTAGTAATTCTGAACACTTTTTCAAATAAAGGGTATCCAAGGTTTTAAAAAATAGGTAGTACAGATTTATACCACCATACTTCAAGCAGCATGATAGTTCTGGAAAAATAATTTCTTTCTCCCTAAGCACAATGGCAGCTTTAGCTAGTTTTTTTATAGTTGGAAAATAAATAAATACACACATTTTTTCATTTTATACTATTATTCATCCTATATATCAAAACATTTTCAGTTTTTCCTAATCTAATGTTGTAAGCTTAATTTTAGTTTAGTATTAGTTTTAATTTTAAATATTCTATTCTGTACATTATTTTGTTTGACCTAGTTTTTATTTAGTCAACATATTAATAAGTGTATTAGTTGTATTTATCTTTTCCTGGGGGGATATCGCTAATTCAGGATATTTGCATAGTTTTGTGCATGTACTGTTTTTTAATAAATATTATTATTATTTTTAAAAAATGTAACTTGCAACAAATCTATCTGGCACAATAAATATATCCATTATTGCGAAAAAATAAGCTGAATGCATTTTGTATTTGTAAAGAAGATGGCCTTCAATAGCGCGGTGGTACAAGTTTTTTTTTTTTTTTTTGAATCTTATATTTTCATACTAACAATACACATGTGAGGTACTAATTGTAGTAATATGAACTTATTTAGTTACATAATGTATGCACTTACCTGATTTGTATCATATATCACAAAAATCACTTTCATTTACACTTAAAAATAAACAGCACAGTCACTTTCAAAAAATACCACTCATCAGACTAACAGAAGTCTGAGCTACTTCAAAGAATGAACTACTGCATAAATCCATTGCAAACAGTTATTTTCTGATATGTGTCGGAAACTTGGGTATCTGCTAGGAGTTGACCTCTGTGGTAGTTCAGATAGAATCAATTTCTGGGGCATTCAAACAAGTGGTACGTTTTATGTACCACCACATAACATACGAACAAGAATTGTTGGTACAACATATGTACCTCCAAGCATGAAAGAATTAACCCCAAAGATAGAATATCGAATATATACGCATGATTTCGCGTAAGTTTTGTTAAATTCTGTTCCAGTTTGGGTCTGTTTTCAATAATGTTTAGTCAATGAGCAGTTTACATAACGAAAATTAACTTATTAAAATTCAAAATGTTACCGTTTCTTTTGCTTCTTCACACATACATTGGCGCAATAGTTTTGTATCAGTAGTTTAAATAGACGCCACCTGTGCAATTGACATAGTATAAATGTCACTGTGAGCGTAAGCTTTTCGCGCGCGCGTTCGATAAATATTATTCAAAATCTACCGCTAATTCAGCTGTTGACATTTGTAATAGAAGACCATTTCATCAACGGTAATGCAATTTAGAAGAAAATAGCAATTCCATTAACAGGTGTCGGCTCGAATACAGATTTTCAAAGCTTGGAATATTAATAATAATAAATTCTTTTTAAAGTCCATAGATTTATTAGAAATATTACCCAGCTTAACATTGCTTTTCGAAGAAAATATTTAAGATCGATTTTATTCTGATTTTCATTAACGTTGCACACTAACAGGGACATCTTTATACTTTTTGAGGTCCTAGGCCCAGAGACATCTTCAGAGTTTTGAGGTGCCTATTTAAAAAAAAGGCCCCTATCTGTGACCTTTAAAGTAGCCAGTGTGCACCATACATCGTCAAATACTCGTACAGATGGTAATTTAAAACATATAAATGTGAACGACTCACAATCTCACAAACCTCGGGACATACCAGCTTGAACGACGGCAGCATTTCTACTAAATGATTTGATTGATCTCTTATGGTATTAGGCGCATGGACAACGGTCATCACATAACGGTCATGCCACTGTTGCCAGTGGACATGTACTTTGAAATTCCCTGTTTTTCGGAGAATATGTACTGGACGTATCGATTTAAGCTCATTTCAGACCCTAGGTGCAGAAGATCTACAGGCCTCTTTGGCACTGGCGGATCGAAATTTATAACCAGAAAATTTGGGTGTCCAGCTAATCCGGGCCGTCCCAAGCACCCTCTTGATAAACCGGCACTGTATACAGGAATAATTTTCAAACATTAAAATTATTCAGATCATGATCGTATTAAAGACGAGTCAGAAGGAAACGAGGCCTCACCGAGGGTGAAGCCCTTGGCCCAAACCCAGTTAGCCCATGCCTTGAGACATCCCTGTACACCAGTGCTTCTCAAAGTTTCAATACTCGCGACCCAATATTCAATCATGATTTTCATCGCCCCCCCCACAAATACTATACTTCGACGCTAAAACTACGATACGACCTTAACCTCTTAAATGCCACCGGCGTTTATAAACGTCTCTCTCAGTCAAAGTGACGTATATATCCGTTTTTCTCTGTATTGCTATCCATAAAATTATTCCAAAGGTGCAATAAAATGACATTGACAGTGTTTATGAAGGATTTATTTACTGCTTATTTTCATCCCTTTTCTTATCCCCCCTCCCAATACATCACATATGCATGCCTACTAGAAAAACGGTTGCTGCCATTGGGTAGTGAAGTGCATAATTTTTAATCGGCAGTTAATGAATTAATTATAAACCATACAAATTATAAAGATAAGTGTTAATTTTTGTATACAATTTTATGTATTAGAATCCCATGGGTCACTGGTAATTATAAAAATTATTCTTAACTTAGTATTATGAAATTAATAATAAAATACATTGCGTAGCACTGATACATTTTAAAGTATAATATATCAGTGTAAATGTGTATTTTTCATTTTTTTATTATGTCATAATGTATTTTGTTTGTTTACTTCCAGTAAATTTATAATTTTTTAAAATAATCTTTTGTCTTCGACTTTTTAGCATGCTTGCACCCCCCTCTTATAGTCGTCAAGCCCCCCAAGGGATGCGCGCCCCACAGTTTGAGAAACGCTGTACACTAAAGAAATAACGCAGTTTTTGGAGACGGGCCTCGTAATTTTCAACGTTGGTTAAGTGACAAAGATGAAACCTGATCTTGCTTTCCAATCTTCCACACGATACTAATGTCAGGACTTTGAGCCGCTACAAATTTTTGTCTATCAGCACCTCTGCACTGCCGGTCTTCAGTGCACCAGGACTCGAACTCATGGTTAGCCGGCCAAGAGTTAGTGCCCATGGCCATTCGGCTGTCGTAGTGACAAAAAATATTTTAAACGAACTTTAAAACTTTATAACGTTAAAGTCACAGATATAAAGTGACCTTAGCTTCTCTTCTGTTATCATAAATTAATAATAGTTCATGACCATTATCAATCAGATATAAAGGTCACTTATTCTTCCTCTGAGTAAAGATTATTCGATTCCCATAAATAGCCCCTTTAATAAATTTCCCCCTAAAGTAATTTGTGCAATATTTTATTAAACAATTTGAATCTTTTGAAGAATTCTTGTCCTAAATGAGTATGAAGCACAAATTAGGCGTTGTAGGTGTTGAGGATGATATCATTCGAAATCGTTTTATCGAATTCGCCCTTTTACCTGAAACGCCTGGAACGCATTCACAATCAGCAATACAAATTTACCTGGCATAATAACTAGGTGTAATGTTGGTGGAAACTGAATTCTTGTAAACCGAAATAAGGTTGCTACTGAATAGTGTGCGGTTTTAGAAAAAAAAACGTTTTTTTTTTTATCCAGAAATGGGTTGTATTTACCTGCATAACAACTTTTTCTCTGTTTTTAGTAAGAAAGAAATTCTATTATACTAATTTTTTTTTTACAAAAAACTTGTCTCTTTTGAAAAGAAACTACAAATTTCCCGACAATAATATGCTTTTATCAAAGGATAAATTTGTACACAGGAAAAATATAAACAGAAAATCTCAAAGGACAGACTTTAAAAAATAACAATTGTGTTCTTAATTACATTACTAAAAATAACTCCTGTTGGGCGAATAGACTAAAAGATAACGATTTGCTACTATTATTCTGCATATAATAATGCTTTTCTGAGAAAACAGGGAATCCCACTTTTAAACATACGCCTTGGGTAAATTCCAAGGTTCTTCTAGCAACAGTGTTCTGTTCGACTAGTCAAAAATATTCTATTGTAAAGGTTGTTTCACATTTTTGTTTCATGCTTCCAATAAAAAGGAAAGTTTCAACGTCATTATTGTCGAAATGAAATTTAATAAAAGTTATTTTTCGAAATAATTGCTTTAATATGCTTCATATTGTAGAGATCTAATGTAATTCAGCGTAAGAGAAAATTTCCTGTGGGATCAGGCAAATTTGTTTTTGTAACTAGATATACAATCGTTTGTTTTATTGTTAAATTGATCATTGTCTTTCTAATCAAAACTATATAAGAATATCATGACAAATTTTAACTATACTTACAAACAAGAAAACCCATTTTTCACCAGCATGAGTATATAATTGAAAATATAATTAATTTATATATTAATAATCAACAAATATAAATAATATTTCAACTGTATAATATGTATAGTTCGCACTTCTATTTCTCAATTAAATCTACTCTCTAAAAATGTATGAAACATATCAAATTTAAACAGAAAAAAACGACAAAATTTAGTTCTTTTTTATATTAACAGTCATGGTAAAATTAATTGGCAATATTAAATGAATTGGTAATAATTAAATTGAGATTGTGTGCTTTCATTTAACTATCAAAATATTGATTACAGATGCTATGTACAGTATGTACATATTTAATTATCATGAATAAAAAGAATACTATTCATACATATTCTATGCTTTTTTAATGATTACGCCTTATATCAAAAGTAATCAAAAACAGGAAAATATTTATACGGATTAAAAATAACAATGGAAGCGAAATTCGATAAATCTTATATTAACTGCGGAACTTCATTTTAAACTGTAAAATAATTCGGTTTTTCCCCAATTGGTTTCAAATTTATTTTTTTTCAAAATAAAGAGTTACAAAGGAATGTTTAAATTGCATGTGCTTTCTCTGTTAATATTCATTAACAACTGAAATTCAAGTTTTCATTTTAAAGTAGTTTTGACTGGTGTATGTATTAATTTTGAAAATAATATATATCATACTAGCTGGTATACCCGTATTTCATCCGAGTGAATTGAAAAATTAAACAATACAGACTAAAAGATAACGAAGTTTTTAATGAGTTAATTTTACGTGAATTGTAAATTAAACAACAACAAAAAAAGCTTCTTGCATATCTCAGCTGAAAAAAACCATGCTTGCTAAATTTTAAGTCTGTAGATGTAATAGCTGATAAAAAAAGAGGGTTTTTTATTTATAGCGCCCCGTAACTCTCCTGTAAGTCGATTTTTGAAAACATCTTTCTGTTCAGCAAAAGTAACACATTGTTACAAATTTTGTGTAATAAACGCTTAAAATAGAGTAAATAATTTGTATCTGGATGTGTAATACGTTAATATTAGAATTTAACAAAAAAGTGTTTATTCAATTCGCAGAGTTTACGAAAACTTAATAATTATGCATTCCACGTAAAGAAGTACCTATGCTATAAGTATAAAGTCATTCTTGTACTTTATTAATCGATGTTTCTTTTTTTTCTTTGTTTTTTGTTGAGCAAAGGGGAGAGGGTCGCATGACCTTTGACACTGTCGATGGGATGAGAACTGTAAAATCATTAGGATCAAACCAGGTCTAAGTAGCAGTAGGGTGAAATGAACACAAAGACGCAAGCAAGGGGTGAGAGGGATGCATGACCTTTGACACTGTCCAAGAGGTGAGGCATGTAAAATCATTAGGATCAAAGAGCAGGAACGGAAAATGTCGCGAGTGGCAGCAACCTAATCAAACAAAAAAGTTTGATATTACTGCTAGAAATCGTTGAAACAGAAGGCTCGCGAAATAAAATAATCCCTATTGAAATAAATAATCCCTATTGAATAAAAATAATCCTTATTGAAATAAAAATAATTTTTATTGGAATCGGATATTGTGTTCACTATTTCATTGGTTTTAATTTTATTTTCTAAAATAAAAGCAGCCGAAGTTACTCCTTATAACATTAGCTATCTGCCAGTGAAAGTTCCGTCCAAAATAGCCCAGCCGTTTCAGAGATTAGCCGGAACAAACAAAGAGACAGACAGACCGACCGACAGACAGACAAAAATTTTTAAAATTGATTTTTTCATATAAGTACCGTATGTACTTTCAAATGCAACTAGTAAAAACTGTTAGTTTCAAATTACAAACAGACACTTCATTTTTATTTATATGTATAGATGCATAATCTATTTTTCACTATTTTAGAAGCCTCGAAAGTTGCTGCATATTTAATTTTCTAATACAGTAATACTTCAACTTATGCTACTCTGACTCACGCGAGAACCCGGAGTTACGCAATTTTTAAATCTCGTCAATTCCGTCTTTTTTTCCACCTCTGAAACTCAGGCCAGTACCTGATGTAATAAAGAATGTAATGGAAGAAATTGTCTGTCTTGCCAGGCAAATAATCTTAAAAGTGGATAGTTAACGTTCAAGAGTTACTGGATTCCCACAATAAGGAGCTGACAATGGATCAGCTCATAGAAATGCACGAGAAAGAGCAAGACATTGAAAAACTTTAGACCCAGTTCAATCAGAAGATCGAATAATAGTGGGGAATTTGACAGAATACCTCAGTTTAACCCTTTATCTACCGCATTATGATTTACTGTAGTTTTTTTTTCATGCAATATTCTTTTTAAATCTCTACATTGAAAATTAAAAATATCTACATAAACAAAATACTCAACTTTGCGAAAATTAATTCGTTAGAGCTAATTAACGAATTAAAGATAATCAACTGTAAAATTAATTATATACGCTGTTCACTTAAAATAAATAGTCAAATCGTTTTCTAGGTCTACATTAACATATAAAAGTATAAGACACTTACCTTTTGATATTAACTATTTTTTGGAACAAAAATGACAATCTTCGCAATCCCCTGAAAACACCGTCTGCCTGAAAGCGTAATTTCTGCTATAAAACTATTCGCCTTCCCCACTAAAATACTTACCCTAGAACCCGTGCTGCCATATATCTTGGGTGGCCGCGGTAGCCGAGTGGTATAGGTATCGGACTGTGGCTTGCTTTGTCACAGGTTCGAGCCCAGTACCACTAAAGACCCGCCGTGAAGGGCAGTGATGCACGTTAAATCTGTCGAGAGCTGAAACGTCCTCCCGTTGGTGTGGTGTGGTAGTTAGGAGAGGGGGGTGCCAGCTCAGGTGTCGTCCACGTCACTTGGCCATGGTTCAAAATTACGTGGTCCGTCGCCTAAAGCCCTCGTGTAGCTGAACAGTGCGACGTTAATATTCAATCAATCAATCAAAGCCATATATCTTGGAAGAATGGATTTATAAAAGTATATTCCTGCTAAGTATCGTCTAAGTATTCGTAAAAATGGTTATTCTATGCAATTTTAAAGTGAGTGGTACTTATAAGTACCGTCGGTACATAAAGGGTTAATTGAAAAAGGGTTACAAATTTTAGAAAACATAGACTCTAACGAAGAGTGTATTTTTCAACAAAACAAGGAATAAAGAAATTATTAGTATTCTACGTGAAAATTTTGAGCGAAATTTTTTTTTTAGAGCCAGCAGACTACTTTGTTAGATTTTATGAAACCTTCTACATGAAATAACTTCGGTTTGCGATTTTGTACTTCTGTTACGTAAGATTTTATTAAACAGTTTTTTTCTGAATTATCACTTTCTTTCCTCTCCGTCCTCAACTAAAATTAATTGACAGTAGAACGTCGTTCATCCGAATGAATTGGGACCGAACACCATTCGGATACGCGATTGTTCGGATAACCGAAAACCGAATGCGATCCATGCAGTATATGAAACCGGACACTATACGAATATTGAAAATCATCACATGCGGGAAACGTGTTTGAAGAAAAAGAAAAATAGGTGTAAAATGTCGCAATTTTACCTTTAGTGTTGAAAATAATCACTTATTTTTCGCTGTACCATTGTACACCTTCGTTTTTTCTCTGTGCGATTTCTGATTCTCTTGAGCAGCAGTAGTTGAGAAGGACACCACTCTGATTGTTGTTGGTACCATCCATAACTGTCTCTAACGCTGAAAACGCGTCAGCATTTGATGGACCCTTGCTACTTTCATTGTTGTTGTTGTCCTCATCTTCATCCGTTTCATCGTCGACAGGGTCGAATTCTTCTCGCACGGAAGTCACAATCTCATCATCATTTAGCATTTGAAATCCACAGTCTTCTGCATCGCATGCCATCCAGGTTTCTACATCTTCTTCATCGCATTCTTGAAATGCTGGGATCGATTGGACAAGGTCTGTAATCTCCTCCCCGTATTTATATACAGTACATGTAGTAGACAAAAAAAACTGGTCCGGATATTTGACGTTCCGGATTATAAACGTTCGGATAAACGACGTTGTACTGTATATGCATTTATATGCGAAATTTTTACTCTATTTACACGAATTAGACTTACGCGGTTATCACTCAGTCCCACTTATCGCGTAAGTTCGAGGTATTACTGTACAAGAAAATTCAAATTGTAGTTTGTGTTTATTTAATACTAGCTGGTATACCCATTCTTCGCACGGATGAACTGAAAAATTAAACAATACAGATGGAAGGATAAAGAAGTTTTTAGCGAGTTAATTTTTTAGTGAATTGCAAATTAAACAAAAAAAGCCTTTTGCATATCTCAGCTGAACAAAACAACAACAAAAAACACGTTTGTTAAATTTTCAGTCTGTAAATCTAATAGCTGATAAAAAAGATTTTTTTTATTTATAACTTCCCGTAATTCTCTTGAGGGTCGATTTTTAAAAATACCTTCCTAAGCTGATCTCTGCTCAGCAAAAGTAACACATTGTTACAAATTTTGCGTCATAAACGCTTAAAATAGTGTAAATAATTTATATCTGGAAGTGTAATACGTTAATATATTACTTTTTGTTGTATTTATTTTATGTTAAAATTGTAACATTCGCAAGCTATGTCGTGTTTCTTAAATTATAATGGCGGTTCACACACACACACACACACACACACACAATGAAAAACAAAGCTGTGACGCCTTCGATTGGGGTGAACACCCCTCCCCCCTTCTATTCACGCCAAGTTTTATGGTTCAGAGTAGATGTCTGAGTGACCAGTGCACGTGGTCGCGGGATCATTGTTTATTGTTTGATCTCGGAGAAGCGTCGACCCCCAGTCCGGTGGTCATAATAGTCAAAGGAGTGCCTGAACCCATTGACAATAGGTGAAGCCTGTGCAAGAGCACACTGTCGCCTTGTCAGATGTCAAGAGAATGGCTTTGAGAAACAAAAGGGTGCGATGGACAAATGTGTCCAGATGTTGGACGAGAATCCTGGCGCCATTAGATTCCAGAGACGGCCCGGGAGTGTATTTGTGTATTTCGCACGAATAGGATTAGGGGGGGAGAGGGCAGATTTTTGTGGCCTGCCAATAATAAGGGACGAGGGTCGTGGTGTAGACCCGCCCCTGGTGTTTAAAAGGGTTTTTTAGGAGACGAGAGGAAAGCCCTGAAAAAAAGAGACCTGGACGGTGGAGGATAGAGATTTTAGCCGAATGAGAGGAGAGACCATGAACGCCAATGGCGTTGAAGAACCAGAGACCATGAACTCCAGTGGCATTATTGGAATACATTGTTTAGAGAGATGAGCAAGTGCCTGTCGAACAAAGGATTGATCTCCCGTGATATAGACAGAATGCACCGGCTTGACGTATAAATTGGACTTTATTGCTTCATTTATAGTAATCTGAGGAGCAAATAAATAAACCTTTTATTTCCAAAATTAGTCTGTGACAAATTGTTTGTTAGCTACTCACGACGTTACAAAGCGAAATGTTATCGATAGAGCCAAGTTGGCCACTGTCTAACTACTTTCATAGCTCGAGCTTTATTAAAGCTTTTGGAAAGATTAGACTTACGCTTTCGCGGCATAATTCTCAGTAGGTACTTTTTCTACACTTCCAAAAAATACAGTGGCCGCGGTTGCCGAGTGGTCAAGGTATCGGATTGTGGCTGGCTTTGTCACAAGTTCGAGCTCAGTACACCTGAAGACACGCCGTATAGGGAAGCGATGCCCGTTAACCCTTTATCTACCGCATTATGACTTACATGCAGTTTTTTTCATGCAATTCCTTTTTTTTTTTGCATCACTACATTGAAAATTAAGGGATATATATAAACAAAGTATTCAACCTTGGGAAATTTAATCCGTTAGAGCAGTGATTCCCAAAGTGGTCTAAATAGACCCCTAGGGGTCTATGACGACCTTCAAGGGGCCCGTGAGAGCGAAAAAATAATTAGGGGGGATCCATGAGGTGTATATAAGGGTCTACGATAGTGGCTCTCATTAAAGCAGATCGTGACTAATATTGAAAGTGTTACACTTATTGGTAAACTAATTTAAATTTTGCAAAGCTAGCAGTGAAATTTATGTATCGAGGAGGCATGAAGACGAAAAACATTTTCTTAAAATTGGCCTTTAATAATCAATCATAAAGTCACTTTGCTCGTTACTGGAGCGATAAAAAAAACAAGTTCAAGAATCAACATTACCAGAGACATCCGATTCGAACCGTCTTCTAATATTGTAAAATTAATTTCTAATCTAAAATGGTGATGCAACCTGCAGTTGCATTGCCAACCAGCCTTTCTCTCCCTCTAAGAGTTAAACCACTTGCATACTTCTTATATTTCCGTTTCTCCTTCCTTTTGTTTTTTTGAAAAACTAACATGAGCCGAGTTTAAATACTCGCTCGATTTGCATGGTAGTTGCTGCCAACCACAAATCACGAAACTCAAAAAGATCGGGTTCGAATCGGTGTGCTTACTTTCATTGAGATCATGGAACGGGATTGGAAAAACAACACAAGGAGATCATAAAAATTTGGATCCGACTTTTTTAAATGTCTAACAATCGGCCCCCTTTTTCCAATCTCTCGCGCACCATTATCTCTTACAAATCAGTAAATTAATTTTAATCTATAATCACATGTTATACAATTTAACACAAAAAAATAAATTTTATTCACAATCTTTATTGTAATAAACAAACTAATATTTTAATCTTAAAGAAACAAAGTCTTCTCTAAAAAGAAATAATTTTCTACAAAATTCTAACAATTTTTCCTTTACCATGGGTTTGGTAAAAATGTCCGCCAAATTATTTTTGGTACCTATATATTTAATTTGGAAAACCTTGTCGTATATCAAATTCCTTAGAAAATGATAACGAACATCGATATGTTTTGTTCTATAATTTTCTACCGGTGACTTTGAAAAACTTATAGCAGCTTGATTATCACAAAACATTACATTTTCACTTAATTCCAAATTTAAACTTTTATTATCAATTACATTCTTTAGCCAAATGAATTCCTTAGCTGCTTCTGTTAAACTAACATACTCAGCTTCCATGGTCGACAGACTAACGGATTTTTGCTTGAAAGTTCGCCATGAAATTGGAGTTTCGTCTATAAAAGTTATGAACCCTCCCATTGACACTCGATCATCCCTATTTGTAGCAAAATCTGAGTCTGAATAACATCTTAGTTTTAATGATTTAACTTTTGAAAGTTCTAATTTATATTCTTGAGTGTATTTTAAATAACCTAATAATCTCAATAAGCAATTCCAATGTTTTATTCCCGGGTTTGCTTGGAATTGAGATAATACATTTACTGCATACCTAATATCGGGTCTTGTATCTAACAATTTTATTATTTTTCATCATATTTAATGGTATAAACCCAACGGTTTTCTAAATTTTTTATATTATCCGGATGATCAACTAAATCCCAAACTTTACGTTCCATCATTACGTTAATTTCTTTATCCATTGCATCATGCCATTTAGATGCGTCTCTGGATCTTATCGCCTGTTTGTAACAGTTAGAATAGTTACTTCAACCATAAGAGCTTCTTGTTGCTCTGACAAATCTGAAAATCCCTGGGATTCGGTATTATCTTTTCTAAAATTAAATAAACTAGGATCATACTCAATATTATGCCTCTTACAATATCTCTCTATTTCGTTAAAAGATTTTAATCGGGTTGCTTCCCCTTCTATACTATAATATACGTTAGATCCAGTTACTTTCCTACCTATATTTCGAATCCACTTAACCTCTGTACATGGGATCAAGCTATGATTATCGGAAGATACATCTGGTTTTTCAGATGTTGAGGGCATTTCCGTACTTGTCTTTGAAACTAAACGACTCGTTAATGAATCTTTTACTCTATCGGAATCATCCTCATCATCATAATAATCAGGAAGGTTTAAATTATATCCAAGGTTACTATTAACTTTTGTCTAAAATTAATTCCCTCTTATTTTCATCGAATCTTACATTAATAGTCTCGACTAATTTATTTTCATCTATCAACCATATTCTATAACCTTTAGTACGTTGTGCGTATCCCATCATAATTCCCATTTTCGCACGCATATCGAATTTTTTTCTAATTTGTTTTGGCACACCAGCATATGCCAAACATCCAAAAGGTTTTAGATGCAATACCGATAGTTTTCTACCTGAATATTTTTCGAAAGGCGTTTTGTTACTGTCTTTGTGACAAATTCGATTCCACGCATAAGTGAAACAAAGTAATGCTTCTCCCCAAAACTTATGGGGAACTTCACTAGACTTAAGCAATGTTTTGATGCCATCTAGAGCGGTTAAATTGAATCTCTCCGCGACCCCATTCATTTCTGGCGTATATGAATTTGTTACCTCATGCTTTATACCCAGTTCTGTCAAGAAATTATCCATATCACAAAATTCTAGTCCGCCACCAGTTCTAACTGCTATTACCTTTTTACTTAGAAAACGTTCTGCTCGTTTCTAAAATCTTATAAACGTATGAAATACGTCAGATTTATTTCGGATGGGAAATACAGTCACCTTTCTTGAATAATCGTCAATTATACTCAAGAAATATTTATTACCGCCTTGGCTTTCAGTTGGCATTGGACCACAGAGGTCCATATGCAACAATTCCAATGGACGTTTTGATCTTACGGCCCCCGTCTTTTTGAATGAAACTCTCTTGGACTTTGCTAATTTACACGGTATACAATGAGTCTTAGCATTATCAGTTAAGCGTGGGAGACCTTTACACTATCATTTTTACTAGTTTTTACCAAGTAATCGTTATTAACATGACAAAAGCGTTGATGCCATATTTCTATTGATCCGTTTTTTGTTTTAGCGGTTACATTACTAAAAACTAATTTCTTTACTCTTTGGTATAATATAATGATCCGGCTTAAAAAAATACAAATTTTCATGGCGTGTCGCCGAGAACAATTTTATCCAGTCTTTATTAAAAACATTAATTTTACCTTTAGTACCCATAAAATGCGCACCTTTACTTTCTAATCTGGAACCGGATAACAAATTTCTCCTCAACTTAGGATTAAATAATACGTCAGTCAAAGTTATTTCATGAAAACTCCCCTTATATTTTACCCGAAATCTAAGTGTACCGATTCCTTCTACGGGACAACTTTTATCCTCCGTTGCTAACGACATTTTCATGTTAGTTATCGGCTTAAGATCTAAAAATAAACTCTTGTCATTACAAAAATGACTCGTGGCAGCAGTATCTATTACCCAAAGACCTTTATCAAACTCTGTGTTAAAAGTTTCATTTACAGTTGAAGGAGATTTTGGTAGAGACTTTTTCTCTTTACAGTTTACTTTAAGATGCCCGTACTTATTACATACATAACACGGACCTATAGTCTTAATAGATTGTTTAACATTTTTAATAGTTTTACAGTTAAATACCTTACCACTTTTCTTTTGGTAATCATTCTTGCCATTTGGATCTCCATGAGCTGCAGCCGTAGCACCAGGTAACGTCTTCGACTTCTTCGAAGTGAAACTGCTCAAGTAAGCATTCTCCGCTTTCTCGAAATCTTGTTTCATCAACTGAAGATGATTGGCTTCTAATATCAGCTCTGCTTCAATTTTGACAACTCTGAAGTCCTCTTCTTTCCATCTGTAGATTTGTTGCACGGTAGACTGGAATTCCTGAGGAAGCCACCTTATTAATTGAAATCCTATGTACAGGTCGTCCAATTTATGACCCGCTTCTTGTAGTCTGGTTGCTGCTGTCTTTACACGAGATATGAAGATTCCAACATCTTCCCCTGGTTGGCATTTTGTTCCAAAAAATTGATCTAATAGTTGAATTACTCTTGCTTTTGTGACTGGTTCGAAGTGATCTTTTAATATCTTCCATGCCGCTACTCCGTCAGTTGTTTCCGTTATCAGATTTTTCAAATCTGAACTGATGTTAGTATAGATCAACGTATAACATCTATCCTTACGAAGTTGTAGATCTAATTTTTCCTTGTATGTTGCCTCTTCATCAGTTTGCTCTGGCTTGGTCTGTATTATAAACTGCCAGCAACCATAATGCATTAAGAGTACTTGCATATCATGCTTCCACGTGTTCCAGTTATTTGGAGTCAACACTGATATCTGGTTGTTAAACTCCATACCTGTTACTCGATTTAGCGTACTAGCAACAGAGTTCATAAAAAATAGTTCTAGACTGGAACAGTATTTAAATAGACAAAGTTCCTGGCCTGGTTCAACTGTTTAGCCTGTCTCGACACAGTACATGGACTGGGCCCATAACCAAATTTGTTACACTTATTGGTAAACTAATTTAAATTTTGCAAAGCTAGCAGTGAAATTTATGTATCGAGGAGGCATGAAGACGAAAAACATTTTCTTAAAATTGGCCTTTAATAATCAATCATAAAGTCACTTTGCTCGTTACTGGAGCGATAAAAAAAAAACAAGTTCAAGAATCAACATTACCAGAGACATCCGATTCGAACCGTCTTCTAATATTGTAAAATTAATTTCTAATCTAAAATGGTGATGCAACCTGCAGTTGCATTGCCAACCAGCCTTTCTCTCCCTCTAAGAGTTAAACCACTCGCATACTTCTTATATTTCCGTTTCTCCTTCCTTTTGTTTTTTTGAAAAACTAACATGAGCCGAGTTTAAATACTCGCTCGATTTGCATGGTAGTTGCTGCCAACCACAAATCACGAAACTCAAAAAGATCGGGTTCGAATCGGTGTGCTTACTTTCATTGAGATCATGGAACGGGATTGGAAAAACAACACAAGGAGATCATAAAAATTTGGATCCGACTTTTTTAAATGTCTAACAGAAAGGAAATTTAATCCAGAGGAAACTAGACATCTATTTATCTGATTTATTTACAAAATTTAATGGGGTTAATTTGCAGTTACAAGACGACATCATCAATTTTATTAAAACTACAACCCCATTTCAGCCTTTCTCGACAGAATTAAGCTAAAGTATAATTTTGGACGTCGACAACATTTAAATGCCCTTTTTTAGATCTTGAAATTAGGTTTGAGAATGTTTTAACTATATCGTAATACCACAGTAGGCAATGAATTCATATGGTCACTTTAAAAATGGCAGTTTAAAAAGAATTAAGCACTAGGAATATGCACTAACGAAGATCTTAAGGGAAAGTTTATAGAAACAATGACAGCAATCTTAGCTCTAAAAAGGTATACCTGTTATTTATTCTATATTATGGCATATCTTGATAAAGTTTTTAGTTGTTTTTACGATTAAGAAGGAGTTACAGTGCGCTAGCCAATCTTTAAAGCAAAAAAGAAAATACTGGACACTATTAACCGATGAGATATTTAGGGTTAAAACCTGATAAGATTGATGCCATCCATTGAAAATTTGTTATTGCGTTCCCAGATTTATACCTTCCACTAAAAGCATTTGTTTGTTGCTCAGTTATTTTATGTAACAGTTATTCTATGCATTAATTAAATTTTAATATAATTAACATGTGTTTTCTTAAGTTTTAAACACTCTATACTTCACTGCAGTTAAAAATTGTAATGTTCTAAAGTAAATAGCTATATACCTGTTGTCAAAAATACATTTAAGTTGATGAATTTGGAAAAATTTAATATTAGGTAAGTAGGGGGTCTACACCAAACTGAAAAACCTATCAAGGGGGTCTATTAGGCAGAAAAGTTTGGCAACCTCTGCGTTAGAGCTAATTAATTAATTAAAGATATTCCACTGTAAAATTAATTATATGCACTGTTCACTTAAAAAAAGAGTTTTTTAAGTCCTCATTAAAATACAAAAAAAAAAAATGAGACACTTAAATTTTGACCTTAACTATTTTTTCGGGACAAAAATAATAATCTTTGCAATCGGTTGAAAACACCGTCAGCTGAAAACGCAAATTTTCTGCTATCAAACTATTCGCCTTCCCCGCTAAAATACTCATCAAAGAACCCGTGCTGCCATATATCTTGGAAAAGTCGATTTCGAAGAATATTCCTGCTAAGTATTGTCAGAATTTTCGTAAAATTGATTATTCTATGTTATTTTAAATTGAGTGGTAATTATTGGTACCGTTGGTAGATAAAGGGTTAAATCTGTCGAGAGCTCATACGTTCTCCCATTGGTGTGGTGTGGTAGTTAGGAGAAGGGGATACCAGCTCAAGTGTCGTCCACGTCACTTGACCATGGTTCAAAATTACGTGGTTCGTCAAAAGCCCTCGTGTAGCTGAACAGTGCCACGTTAATATTTACTCACTCACTCCAAAAAAATACAGTACAGTAGTTATCATTTTTATACTTAAAAAATGCAATACCTGCCTATTCAATTAAAATTATAGCGTTATAATTAACTTACCAACTACAAACAAATCTTGCAAATGTGTCTAAATGATGTAGTGTGAAAGATAAAGTTTGTCTACTCTAAGTACCAGAAGCAATAAAAATATTTATTTTGATATAAGGTTTATTTTTCTTACATCCAAATGTGCATAATTAAATTATAAAAAAAAACGTGCATAGAAATAAATTATTAATTTTTATTGTATGTATGGTTCACTATTTTGGCGATAATGGCTTACCCATGAAAAAAAATAAATAGTAGCTATTCAAATAAAGATAGATTTAAAAGAACCTCTTCCTTCAAAATTTGGTTTTATTCTAAAATAAAAAAACAGGGATTACACTGATCAAAGGAATAAATTAGAAGTGAACGCTTGGCGTAAACAAAACAAAAAGTGAAAGTTTTACTTCGCACTTAAAGGACAGATATATCCTGTCGCGGACTTTTTTGCAGCCCACGCCACAATTGCTTGCAGATGGCAGAATATTTTCCTACTTATTTGACAATTATCGTTATATTTTGGACACTTCATACAATATCTTAATAAATTATAGCCTAAATTATATCTATATTATTGTAAAGTTTCATTAAAATCCATTCAATTGTTTTTGCGTGAAAGAGGAACAAACATCCAAACAAACTTTCGCGTTTGTAATATTAGTAAGGATGTTTTTGATATTTTTTCAACTTTGAGTATCTTAAGAGCGAAAGTGGATCGAATTTATTGTTCAAAAAATCTGTAACACATTTGGATTGAGGGATTCTATTTTAAAAATTAGAATAACACAGATAAAAATAATACTAAGAAAGATAAAATACTTGTTTGTTTCGGAAGAAAGAATAGTAAAAAAATATTATCAAATTTTTATCAAAAAAATTCCCCCAAATACAAAAAAATCTACTGTAGAAAATAAGAATAGACAAAAACATATTTATCATTGTAAAATCTTTTTTATTTTAATGAAAAAGGCAAATAAGCATTCATGCGTAACATTAAAAAAATCATTTTGGCATAGATAAATCGTGACACATGAATTAAGTTTTTATAAATTCTCATTTAACATACTAAACAGGGTTAAAAACATACTAAACAGGGTTATTTCTAAAGGAAGAAAGTTATTTAAATATTCCTTCTACTTGTTTGAGAAAAAGCTTTCAGTTAATTGAATTCTGAAATTAATTTGAATATACTATAAAAGTACACATTTACGCTCTAAATAAATAGTTATAGGGTTGATTTTAGCATAAAAACATTATTTTTAAAATCTGAAATAGTTAAAAGTTACTTTTACTTTTGAATATGATCGAGAATAATAATGACTCTAACTTTTAAGTTTTTTTTTTATTTTACTAAAATTATCAAACTTTACATTAGAGCTAACTATTGTATTATAATTTAAATATCTTATTAAGAGGACTGACTCGGTTGGCTAACTTGATTTTAAAAATCTGTACAAATGAATCATTTCTTGATATTTAGTGTCAGTTGAAATATAATATACAAATAAAAAAAATTTAAAAATATTATGACAGTAAAAATATTTAAACGTAATTCTGGGGAAAATATGCAGAAAGAATGACTTATTTTAAAAACATTCTCCTTTTATGAAAAATGCTTCTTATAACAATAATATTTTGCCAATATATAGCTGGCGCTTCTACCGGGGTTCAAGAAAGGTTTTTGAAAAATTCACATGATTTGTAAAACAAGGAGTAATTGAGATAATATATCCCTTTAAGACCAGAACAATTTTTATCTTCAAATATTAAATTCTTCTGGTTATTAATGCTATATGGACCTCAATGACATTGGGAAAAATAATAAAAAAATTCCCGCTTCCCTTCTGGAATGTAGACGGTACCCGCACGATCGTGCGGGTTGGGCGTTATCTGTGAAATAGGTCAGCTATAAGATTTTACGAGTTGTACATTTTTAGCTCTAAGATGATAGAAGAAATAATATTAATTCAACTAAGCTTGTTACAAATAAAGAAATTATTGATGTATAATTAACTCTTCTGTTAATTCATTAATTATTTACTGGAAAAATCTTGTGTTTTGTTTTTGGCAAGTATAAATAATCATTGCATTTTTCATAACATGTTTTCCAACAGCTTTCGTAGTTTTCAAATCTGCTCCTGCAAGGCCTTGAAATGTCATCAACACATCAAAAATGGCTATACATTTCAAGCCTTTAATCCTGGAATGGCCAGGATAAAAGCCATGACATGTATAGCAGGTGAATTATAACGCTTCGATCTTTTTGCGAGTGGAATTACAACATTGTTATCTTCATCATCAGTTAAAATAATTTTGTTAGTAGGTGGAGAGGCTGAAAACGCTTCAACTATCTCTAACTTAAATTTTAAACGATTCATTTTGATTTTTAGAGGAATTTTATTTGATATAGAATCTTGTTTGCACAGAAATCAAGAGAATTTTTAACAACTAAATCAATGTAGTGAATGTGTTCAAGAGACTTTTATGGTAAAGAATGACCCAAAATTGTCTTTCCATTTCAAATATACCCATGTGTTTCTTCATCTTCCAGTATACGCGATTAATATGTTTTGTTTGTAGCATTGTCATCATTCAAGAGATCACTAAGTTCTGATCTAAGTTCAATCTGATTTATTCATCAATTATCATAATTCATAATTCATCAATGTATCATAACATTTCATTATTTATATATATATATATATAGATATATATATTTAAACCACGCCATACTAACTCCCACCGGAAAACCCAGATTTTTTTGGGGGAAGATACGGATGCAGATATCTGTGAAGAGGATAAAAATGCCATATTGCTCAACAAATGTATCAAAAAGAAAATTAATTGCAAAAAAGAGCGAGAGAAAGAAAAAAAGGGACTCATGCATTGCGGCCCCAAGAAAGTTTGGTATTAATTCTATAACTATTTATTTCATTTTTATGTGGGCTTTCTTCAAAATTATTGAAACAGAAAAGAAAATTCGCATGGTAAGTACTTCCTTTACAGCTGCAGTGACTCAAGTAACGCCCAACCCGCACGATCGTGCGGGTAACGAAATCCCGAGTCCTACAAGCCACACTAATTGAGTATAATTAATATTTTTTTCCATTTTCACTTATTCAAGCATTAATACACAAATTTGTATCGAAGCAATTAGAAATATATTGATAATTACCTTTTTACGACAGATAAAAAGATTACGTGTTTTCGTTGTATTTGAAAACAAAGCTAGAGAGATTTGCCAGCTGAAAGTAAAACATGGACCACAACCATCGTCTGTTGATAAAAAGTAACACTTTACACTTTCTGCAAACCGGCTCAATCATTAAATTCGCGATTTTCTTACGTACGACTGTTCCAGAAGTAAAATCGTATAAGAATATCTAACCCGCACTATCGTGCGGGTTGGGTCTTAGTGTGTTTTAGTAAAAGCGGATTCAATAACTTTACATATGTCAAACTTTAAAATGCGTTTTACTCGAAATGTGTTTTTTTTTCAAAAAGCTCAAACGGGGACAGCGATTGCTCAAAAAGTTTTTAAAATAATTTTCTGAATTTTTTATGTTTATATGTTCTGTATAAGGGTTTAAACTCCAGATTTATCAATCACTGTTTTATTACAAAATTTATTGTTCTTTATATAAATGTAATCACTCTTTTTTAAGCAATTTCATATAATCACTAAGATAAAGTGTTCTAGTTTTTGTAAAAATTAAAATATCTCTTATCCTGAAGGTCATTTCAGAAAGGAATAGCAAAGTAATACATCAAAATTAAAAAATTGAGAATTTGTTCATTTACTAATACTACAGAACGGGCCCCGTTTATGTCATTTTTTTGTCAATGCCATGTTTATGCCATTTTTTCACATTTTAGTAGTAATAATGTAATTTTCTCCTCTTAATTTTAGCCTTTTTTTCTTAAAATGTACTAAATAAATCTAAAAACCACAAAAAAAAATCTTCATACTTCCAATTTTTTTTAAAAAAAGTTGTTGCAAGTAGTCGGATACCTTAAGTTAGGTAAAATAAGAAATAAATCTAAAAAATCTCTTAAGAAACCCTAGTGCTATACAATTAAACATTTATGAATAAATTCTGTCTCCCTATAGAACTGTTTTTAAAAACACTCACATGATTCCTTCTGATTGACTGTAAATGCAAATGATTACGAAGTTTTCAGAATCTGAACTGGTTTCTAAATGATGCAAACTGTGATAGTATAGGAAAGGGAGAATTTTTTCTTTAAAATAAAAAAAAGATGTGCTCACTAAGTAAATGGTGTTGCCATTTAAAAGAGCAAAATTGCACCCTTTAAAAGCAAGTCATTGGCACAGGAAGAGATTACAGTATGTAGAATAAATCGCAGTGGGAAGCAAAACAATTTAAAAATAAATCTTACAAAAGATAATAATTCTTGCTTGCTAGGAAATTAGACACATTTGAAAGATATTTTTATTTTTATTTGGATTTAAAATAATAATTTCTTTGATGATTCATTTATTTATTTTACGGAATAATTTCATAATTGTTGTATAAACAAGTCATATAAAAAAATTCAAATCAATTCCCACTTAGGTCAACAAAGAAAAATTTCATTTTAGTTACTTTTATTAAATAGTTACAATTAATATAAATATGTATATACATAGGACAGAATCACAATATTAAGTGATGAAATAGAAAGCGATTTTCCTTGAAGTTTTCCATTCTCATTTCTATATAGGGTGTTGGACTATTATTTTTGTTTGTTACTATTATCATTTTTAATTTAATGAATGAATTAATCTTTGAAAAACTGTATTAACATCAAGTGTCATCCACTACAAGTTTAAAAAATGTATTTGAACTTGAATGGATGAATAGAAAGTATTTTATTAGAGCGATTTAAAATTTGAACATATATATATATATATATATATATATATATATATATATATATATATATATATATATATATATATATATATATATATATATATATATATATATATATATATATATATATATATATATGTTGGGAGAGAGTGAACTAATAGTAGGCATTGAAAAAAAGACATTAAAATATTCTAGAAAAAAAATTACAGAAAATAACATAAAAAAAATTAGAAATTTGAGGCTCTTATTTTTTTGTTTTTCTGTTTTACTTATATTCCGACTCCCTTATAAATATCTTCAGTATAATTTCTTAAGGTTCCTTTTACGAAGACTATACCCAATATTAAAGTTGAAAATCAATTAATTATTTTAACCTTTGATAAGATTACGATTTTTAAGATGTTGTTTATTTTTATTATTCCATGAACGAAAACTGGATAGTATTTTCTATTCTAAGTCATTTTTTTATATTTTTTTTATAATAATTCAGTTATTAAATTTTTTTTATTTTTAAATTATTTTTCAATTAATTCCATTGTTTAAATTCTTTTTATTTTAAAATTATTTTTAAATTAATAAAATTATTTTTGAATAAATTAAATTATTTTTAAATTAATTAAATTATTTAAAAAAAATTACCTTAAAATTATGTTTAATTTAATTTAATTATTAAAAAAATTTTTAATTATTTTTAATTTGATTACATTATTAAAAATTTTATTTTAAAATTATTTTTAATTTAATTAAATTATTTTTAAAATTAATTTTACTATGAATCTGGTAGAAAAATTATTTTTTTCTGAAAAATTTAACTTTGCAGTATTTTTATGGCAAATTAAACTGTTTCTAGTATTTTTTATAAACACAATTAGATGGGATTACTTTCCTTGACATCATTTCTTGTATTTTAAGTTCCTTTATAAACTTTTTCTTTTATTTGAGGATAATTTTTAAAATTACTGCATATATAGCTTTTCTTTAAGAATTAGGTAATTTTCATTTGAATCCCATTCATCTTTAATGTCAATTTTTTTTAAAGAACTCTAACTTTGCAGTAATTTAACAGCAAAATTTAACCGTTACTAATACTTTTTAAAAACCATTTAGATGAGATAAGTTTCCTTGACATCTTTCCTTTAATATCTCTGCATAAATTTCTTCCTATACATTTCAGGATAATTCTAATTCATTATTTCTTTTGATTATACATTAGGCAGAATTCGAGTGAATTATGATAAAATGTATAGAAAAAGTAACTTCATAAAACTGACCTTGTATTAAATCTGATGTTTAATTTTTTGCTTATTAGATAAAAACAATTGTTATGTATAGATTAGACAGGATGTGTGGTCACTTTAAGAAAATATTGAAAAAATGTTGTACAGAAGAAGTTATTTTCCTCCATATAGATTGCATTGCATAGAAAGAGCCAGAAAAATGAATTGAAATTGAAATGAAATAAAAGTTGTGTATGATATAATGTAAGTATGTTGTGGTGTAGCAATTGAAATTTCTTCTTAAATTAATAAATAATATGAAGCAAACATTGCAATTTAATAATATTTTACAAATTTTCTTTTAATGAAATAAACACTTCGTGGTATTAAAAAAAACACCAAGAATATAAATTACCAAAAAGCTGTGCAAATTTCAGGGTAAGCGCACTTCACATACTAATGCAAATGATGTGAAATGCGCAGCTCTCCTGCGCATTTTAAGAAGGACTTAAGACAGTGCCCTTCCAACCTTTTTAAATTCTACTGACAGGTCAAAGTTTGATAATTTTACCGCGGCCCGCTGATGGGGAGGAGGGGTGTTAATTGCTTATATTTTAGGTCGTTTTGATTTGATAATTTTAATTTAATTGTACTCTTTTAAACATGCCTTCTGAACAAAATGCAGTTACACCGAAAAATGAATATAAAGTTATTTAACCCTTAAGAGGTCATTTTTTTTACCCAAAATGCTTTTAAAAAAGTACTTTTTTTATCGTTTATAACTAAACACCAAACTAATTCCCTTCTTCACCACAAAAAGAAAGAAAAAATGCCGCATGAAAAGCATTTCAGTACCGAAGACAAACTACATCCCCTTTTCAAAATACTAGCATTAAACAATGCACCATTAGAATTAAAAATAAGCGCAAATCAAAGAAAGAAAATATCAGTGCCCGTATAGCGTTCGGGCAAACCAATTGCGGTCAACTTTCGGTAGTCCATATGCTGTACAGGTAAACTACTTAAGGGATTAACATGGAATAAAAAGTGATTTTCATAAAAGATCGCACACAAACCGGAGAGAAATACACCACAGTAAATAAAATAGAGATAATTTAACGTTCCTTGTGTAGCCCGATAATATTAATCTATAGCCCGGTACCGGTCCATGCCCCGGGGGTCGAGAACCACTGATATAAGGGATGTAATTTCAGAATGGGCAATATTCGTGCCATTATTTCAGCCAGAAAAACTTTAATTTTTTCTTCCCTCAAAATGGAAAAGAAATCATCCACCAATAGCAATATTCGTGCCATTATTTCAGCCAGAAAACTCGTTGTCAATTTTTTTCTTCCCTCAAAACTTCTCCAGACTGTTTCCTGCTATATCAACCGCTATAGCCTGCAAACTGTATAGATGCTTCCATGGCCACCATTTTCCCTTAATCTCTCACCAATCCAACACATCTTAGCATTAGTATGTCACCTTAGGTTCGTATTTAAGGCACTATAACGTTCCAATGATGCATGGATGATGTGCTGTGACCAGTGACACGTCTTTTCTTTCAGGGAGTGCCTAATGTTTTTCCCCTACAAGATTACAACCAACCTCACACTACACGCATCAGCCATCTGACTCTGCAAAATGAACATAACCTTCCATCTATTCTCCTACCGTTTATCCGTCGAGGTAATCTAGAAGTCATGGTCGCGAACTTGTGGCCGGTGTTATCGAGTGGTAGGTTCGAATCCCATTACCACTGAAGACCAACTGTGTAAAAGGGCTGATACACATTAAATCTGTTGTCTCTCAAAATCCTTCAATTGGTGTGGTGTGGAAGTTTAGAGAGGAGCTGACAGCTCAAATGTCATCCCCATCACTTGACCATAGTTTCGTCATCAAAAGCCCTTGTGTTTCTTTGGTGTGTGTGACACAGATAAAAATTAAATGAAATCAATCTTTCTTTCACCTGTCTTTCTTTTTCGCTTTCATGCCTTACACTTTGATTTAAACAGTAATTAATACATTTGTAATTAATACATTTGTATCATTACGGCTCTTTTACAACGCTAGGTTGTCATAATAAACAACGTACGAAACGCCAGAGGTTAGCTAAGACGAAAGAGCGTAAATAAAAAAATGTTTAATTGAATAGTCATTAAATTTTTCACTTTAGAAGAAGGAGCTGAATTTGAATATTGTCAAATTAAAAGAACATGATTTCGTATATGAAGAGCAATTAATTTAGTCTAACAGATTTAGATTTATCAAAGGTAATAGATAAAGCACACACATAAATTAAAAGACAAAATTATTCTTTCCCCTGTACTTCCTTTTATATATAGGTTCCCATATAAAAGTAATTTTATTTCCTTAATGCGAAAAGAATAATCAATCTTTCAAAGAAAATTTATTTCATTTTCTAGGAAGCTAGAGAATAATATTTTCGTAGAACAAAAAGGCAAGACGATTATAACTAGTTTAACAGATAGGATGTACTTTAATATATTTCACAAGAATTTCTTCCTCAAAGAAAAACATAACTATAGATATGACACATTTTTTTATATATTTCAATTTTCTCTGAATTTATTTTCCTAAGTATACAGCAGTAATCCCATTTCGACTTTCAAAAGATAAAGAATAGCAGAAATTTTAATTAACAAAATTTTTTTTATTAAGTTCGAAAAGTGTTTTTGCATTAGAAATTTCGCAAACCAGAAAAGAGGTTCATATCGAAGTGAAAATAAAAACTCCATCTTGCCAGAAGGATCAAGAACAATATATTTCAAACAAAGACTTTATATTTAAAATTCCCTATTTCTAACTTCATAAAATTAAAAGCTACAAATCAGCATACAATTTGAGATGAGCTGACACATAGAGGTTGCCATCAAATTTATATTCGATATGTTTTAGATTCAGCCGGCTCACGTTCATAGTGGTTGAGTGCGATTTTACAAGCACCTTATACTCGTATATACATGTCTGTATTATATGTATATATATTATATGTATTATATGTATATATATTATATGTATTATACGTATATATATATTATATGTATTATACGTATATATATTATATGTATTATACGTATATATATATATACATACATATATTATTATTATTATTATTGCTATAATAGTTTCTAATTAAGGCCCAGTGGTCGAGTGGTAGCGTATGGCGCTTACACACCCGGGGGTACGGGCCCTTCCCACGTCCGGGTTCTATTCCCGGGCTGGGCAAGGTCGACTCAACCTTTCATCCCTACTGCAGTTGTTCGATAAATGAGTACCAAGCTTGCTTGGGACTTGAATACTGGGGGTCTCGCTTCAGACTAAACACCTCATCGGGATATCTGCTCATGCACCTCAGCGCCTAACGGTCACGTATACCGGGATGGGCACAGTAGACTCTGGCCCTCATAGGCTGTTGCGCCACTGAGTTTGAGTGTATAATTATTTTAGTACAATTAATTTAATATTTATGACTGTACTACAATTGGGCCAGTAATAATATAACCTTGTATCTATATTTGGATTCAGAATCTGACAATAACTTGTACATAGATTGAACGTGGTCTATGCATTTTTGAATGCAACTTAAGGTAAGTTATATTTTTCTTGTAATGGATTTAGAACTTCTATCTAATACCAATTAATAAAAAGAGTATTTAATTTTATTTTATGTACTCCATTTTAATTTATTCTTCGATAACATTCCTTCTACCTTAGAGTTAAAAATGATCGGCCCACACCCTTGGCGTGAATTACTTTGGTTGGCGATAATTGCGCCATCTTGGTAACCCTTATGGAAACCTTAACTATTTCTAGCATTTTCGTATTTTGTGGGCACGCATTTCGTTTTCATTTTGTTTTTGGGCTCCGAGCTGGCTGCGTGTGTGAGGAAATATACTTTAGAATTTTTTACTTTGTTGAATGCGAAAGATAAGAAAGAATTGATTGAATGGGGCATGAAGGAAGGATTGATTGCTTCGAGTTATGAAGGTCCTAAATGCAGTTGTTCTCATACTTTCACTACGGGCGACCCAATTTTTAATAATAATTTTTTATCGCGCCCCCCTCCTAAAAATAATAATGTATTGAATGTAATAATAATACACTTTGGCACTAAAGCTACAATACGATCATAATTATAAACCGTACAAATTAACAAGATAAGTATTAAATTTTGTATACGTTACGTTTAAGTAATATATATATATATATATATATATATATATATATATATATATATATATACCTTTTAGTACTCTATTAGTTCTATTAATTATAAAAGCGTGTTTTTTAGTTTGCTTTAAAACTATAATTTATTTTATAATTATTTTTACAATACACGATAAAAATCACAATTCCAGTGAATAATTTAATTAAGAAAAAATATACTTTCCTACTTTCAAGTACTTTTCAATTTTTCTTTGAAAATTTGAGAAAAAATCCAATAAAACTAAAGAAAATGTTCCAAATGTGCGTGTCCTTAATAAAGGACATAAATCACAGACACTTTACGCTAACAACACAGGAGCGTTATTTTCCAGCAAAACTGTCATTTTGTTCACGTTTTTGTAGTTTTGCTGTCGTTTGATGATCTACAAATAGCATTTTGAACTTTTTCTTCCTTGTGTCTTTTTGACAAGGCGAAGTGCTACATTATGGCTTAATAGTTTTCTTCAGATCTTTAGTTAGCATTTAAAAATTTCAAATCAACTCAAACCTTTCATGTCTAACGCTTTTCTGATATTTACTTTCGCTATCTTGATTAATATGCATCATTTCAGCAGGTTCTTCAATTGCTTGATCAGTTTCAACTTCTTTCAATAGGGATCACAGATGCCCATTTTTTTTAATATTCTACTCATTTACATTTATAAACCATAATAAGTCGTACAACACAGCAATTAAAACCACAAAATTGCTCATGGGGAAGGTGTAGCATGTTCTAAACTATAATTGTGTAAAACGTTTTTCCTTATGCATTATATGTTTCAGAATACTCATAAAACTAAATCTTGGCCAAATAATTCTTCAAAGTGCTCAATATGCTTATTCATATATCATAATACTCTTTCACATGGAAAAAGGCGAGACAGAAATATATTATTTACAGCTCCCCTCCCCCCAAAAAAACGACGGAGATAACCATACCAGTAAGTTCGAAGGTCAGCTAAATTAATATTTTAGGTTAAAAGAAACGTAATAAAAAGAATATCTCATTGTGGGATTACAGCAAAGCAAACAAAATATTTTTTTAATTTGGTTATAGGGTCAAAGATGGCTAATGACCGTTTGAAGAGGAATCTTTTATTTTTGATGATCCCCAGATGATAAAAAATAAACTATATCAGTATAAATGTGTATTTTTTATTATGTCAGAAAGCATTTTGTTTTACTTCATTCCAAAAAATTATTTTTATACCATTTATTTTCAATATGCTCGTGCCCCCCTCGCAGGGTTACCGCGCCCCCCAGAGGGCGCGCCTCACAGTTTGAGAAACACTGCCTAAATGTAATGATCGGTATGATGTAACATGGTCTGCAACATGGTCTCCACTAGGAAAAGATCAGCAGTATGAAAGTAAGTGCTATTTTTATATTTTTTATCTTAAATGTTTAATTTCTGTATTGTTTACATATATTTTCATTACGCATCCACCTTATCCCACTATATTCCCTTGCCGCCATCTTGTTTTGGCTTGGCGCTTTTTTCGATTTGTCGCCAAGGGTGTGGGCTCTCCTAGGATTTTACCAACTAAAAAAATTCGCTAAACGTGTCATGAATCTAGGTCAAAAGACGTTTGCATCTAGTTATACCGAACTTTTAGGGATTGAAATATTATTCCCAGATTGTTTATTCTAATTTAGTTTCAAAGAGAAATCTTTAAAAAAGAATTAAAAAATATCGATAAATATTTTTATTTATGTACAATATGTGCTGATAAATGATAATGACTTATTTTACATTCAACCGATTTAAAAGTTCTAATAACTAAAAAAATAATGGAATAATAAAAACTCGAAAAGGAATTATTAGAATGCTTGTTAACGCAACACGCACATTTTCCGTTTTGACATTCTGAAATAACTCACCCATTTTAGCTAATTAAATAATGAATAGAATTAATATACTTCATTGTAGTACTAATTTGCCAAAACTATGTGACATGGTATTGTCCCTTTCATTATAATACCGTTAATCTACTGGGTTGTTCCTTTTGAAATCAGAGATACGCGTGCAAACAATGCTTAAAAGTAATTTTGACGCTTGCTTTATATGACGTTGGAATTTGGTGGAGAGCATTAAAATTGTTTTGGAGTCTCTTTGACCCCTTTATATCATTGAGTAACTGATTGATATGGTCAGTTTCTAGAATATAATTCTTTCCCCAACCCCATTTTGTTGAATAGTTGGCACAGAATTAAATAATGGAAAATATGGAATGTATACAGTTAGACAATGAGATCTAAAAAATGATAGGTTTCGTAATATTTACTTTTCTATATTAATGAGTATAATTGGCAAATTATTGAATGAAGCTTTTTTTATAATGTATTAAAAAGTGTGTGTCTTTCATAGTTGAACTTTTCTGGGTCTAGTTTCCTATAACACCAAGCTAGATCTAACTTTTTTTATTCGAAGTTTAGCTCATTAGGAGGTAAAAAGTTTGTAAAAAAAAGTTACATGTAAATAATTATCTTTAAGGAAAAATCTAGATCTTAAAAGAAAAAAAAGGGGAAAATGTATTAAAAGGCAAAAAATGTTTTTGTACAATCAATGTTAATCAAAGGAAAGTTATTTTATTTAAGAAAAAAAAAGTGTTTCTCAACATCATACAATACATATACCAAGCGTTTCTCATAGACTCGAAAAATCTCAATGTCTCAACAGCAAAGCTTTTCTAAAAATGTAAATAAAGAACGTTCAGATCTTGTTTCTATTATTTGTCACACCTTCATTTTAATATGAATCTATGCAATTATCATGCATAGAAAATTTCAAAATCTTTCATTTACACATACGCATTGCGATCCGTTTTTTTCTTAAAACTTCTATAACAAAAAATTAATAAGAGAAGTATACTCTTGGATGAAGTGTGTATATATATATATTACACACGCACACACACACGCACACGCACGCACACGCACACACACACACACACGCACACACACACATATATATATATATATATATACATATATATATATATATATATATATATATATATATATATATATATATATATATATATATATATATATATATATGAAAATATGTTAACTCTAAAATTAAGAAAAATAATAAAGAAAAAAAACAGCATGTAAAGTAAAAGGCAGGATTTCTCCCGACAACAATGCACCTCTCACAACGAGCTCTGAGAGTTTTATTATGAGGTCTTAGGTCAATAAATCCCACTCCACATTTTAGCTCCTGAAGTATTTTGTGAAAGGACTAGTCAACTACAGTTGTGTTGCCAAGAGCATCCTAGACATACTCTATGGGTTTCAGGTTTGGAGATCTGGTTGGGCATTCCATCCTCTGAATAGCCTTAGTCTTGAGGTATTCATTGACCACCCGAGTTCTGAGTGAACAAGTGTGATCGTCCATAAAAGTGAATGAATGCCAACCACTCCTCTGAAAAGTCTCACACAGGGCTCTAAGATCTCGTCTCTTGTACCTCAGAGAAATCAAAATACCTTTTGAAAGACGTGCAACTCTATACACGTATCCAACATCACTCTAGCCCTGACTATATCCCCACCACTTCCATAGCGATCTATTGCCATGATGTTTGAGGGGTGGTACCGGGACTTTGGTTAGTTCCATATATGAACATCATTTGTGTATAAATTGAATCTCGTCTCTTCAGTACAAAAAAGAGGCCCACCGCTCCCGTGCTCAAGGATGCTGTCTGCACCAGTGGCGGAACGGAGGCTATTAGCGCCCCCCCAATACAAAGTCAGTGTTTTGCTTTTAATATTTTCTAAATTGATGAAATACATACTTGGCGTCAGTCAGACTTTGGACGCCCTAGAATCCTGGGTAGTCTAAGGCGATGCGGGGGTTGAAAGGGTTTTCGTTACGTCACTGGTCTACATCATACCGGGTGGGCTATCCTGTGACTTATATTAGTGAGTGAGATGTAGAGCATTTGATATCTAGCGTAAAGTCCTGCCTCATTAAGCCTTTGGTAAACAATATACTTCCAAATTGAAGTACAAGAAGCAGCGGAGAGCTCATTTTTGAGTTGAGTAACTGTCATTCCTGTAGTACGCCTTGCAAATAAAGCTCGTTTTGACCATCCTGGTTTGTGGTGGCTCTAGGACACCCTGTAACTGACCTTCTGAATATTGCCCTGGTCTTACAGATTTGGTTTCATAGTCTGGAAACCACATTTTAGGACACAATGAGCTCTTTTGGAATAAACCTGCCTCCAATCACCCAAATGCTTTCCATCATAATTCCTCAACAAGATCTGTCTTTGAGCCATTGCTTAGAAAAATAATCGTAAGCGCTTAGAACAGAAATCGGGAGCCTTGAAGCTGTGCTGTGCCAAACCACTGTATTAATATGACTTGGAATGCCACAAAGTAAGAAATATTAAACTGACTGAACGAAAGGAGAGAAGAGACAAAGTGATTTAACTTTATCTGATAACTTTTGTTAAGAGCCTCTGAAAAAACTGTATCACGTGCCATAGGTTGCCAACGACTGGCTTACAAATATGTAGTGGTGGTATCTACATAAGCCAGTAACAGCCTCCGGACAGAGATGATCCCTTTTATCTAGTGTGAATGTTACTTGGCTTCGGGTCCATAGGTAGCGGGTTCTGTCCTGCAGATTAACGCCACTTCATTGGTAATTAGGAAAAACGCAACCTATACTGACCTGTCGTGGCGTCATCTACCCACAAGAACAGCAATCAAAAGTCGTCAGACTCACTTAACGCAGCAAATAAAGTCGTCAGACTAACTTGAAGCAACACAACCACGTAACAACAACAACTCACATACTTGCTTTAACAACAACAACAACAAAAAATTCGTTCACCTATCCACCGACTCACTGGTGGAGTACTGTAGGGGTGGTATCTGCGTAAACCAGTAACAGCCTCCGGACAGAGGTGATCTCTTATGTCTAGTGGTCATGTTACTGGGATTCGGATCCATAGGTTGCGGGTTCTGTCGTCCGGATCAGCGCCACTTCAGATACCATCAAAGCTACAAACGCACAGAGTTGTGTTTGAAGTACTTGTTTCATCAGTTTTCTCAATTTTTGCATAAAATAAAAGAGAGATAGAATTTTATTAGATAGTAAAGAAAAGCGTTAAATATTTTTTGTTATATTTATCAAATTTAGTAGTTTTTGAAAAATCCACGGAAATGTGATTTTATTCCTTAACTCAGGTGCACCATCAAATATATATATATATATATATATATATATATATATATATATATATATATATATATATATATATATATATATATTAAAGATCTGTAAACCCACAATTGAACCATTAAAAGTGCCATAAAAATACATCCAAAATTCGGCAGAGAAATGCATTCCTAGAGAAACCATCATTATTTTTACTCTTTTGGGTGCACTTCATTGCATTCAAATCGATAGATACATTAGTCCATTTTGCGGGCGGAAAGTAAAATTTCCATGGAATTAACATTGCATTTACGATTTCAAAATGGTCCATAAACGGAAACCTTAAGGCCATAATTTTTTATGTGTTGCTATGGCAACAGTGGTTAGTACCCTTTAGTCTTAGGATATTATTGCGTTTTTCATTATTGGCTGTATATCGAGGCATTTTGCGACATTTTTCGATTTGATGACATTAGTTCACGGTTTAATATGTAAGTATTTATATATTTTACACGTATTGCACCATCCATGTATGAAATATATTTCAATCATCGGTTCAGTTATTTATCTTTGCAGTAATTCACGCATTTGCTTGCTCTTTTTAATAGAATTACAGTTATTTTTAAATGAAATATTGCAAAAAAGTACTGTTTAAAAAATTAATTTTTTTGGCAACATGGTTTGCGTTCTTAATTTTTGGTACTATTAGTGATCATAGCTTAATTAAACGTTGGCCTATTTTATTTGTTTCTGATAATTTTATAATTCTGTTCATACTAACTGAGTTTTCGTTCCCGAAGAAGGCTGAATAATACATTTTACTTATGATAGTATTTTGTAAAATGCTTATGGTATTTCAGTTAATTTTTTTCTTTTAGTTTTTCTATTTCGGATTGTCCCAGGCCCCATAGAGCAGAAATTTGCTACTGCTATTACCTTTCTCTGTCATAATTTTTATTCATATTCTCCTTCTATTATTTTTATATTTATCTTCCTAACATATTAATTTTCTCTTTTAGATTCAAATGTATGTTTTTGTTATATTTGTAGCGGTATCATCTTTATATAAGCTAGTAAAACTCCCGGACTTAAGTGATCATTTTGGTCTAGTGGTTAAGTTATTCGGCTACGAATCCAAACGAAGGTCGCGGGTTTTTTTGTCCTCTTCCAGATAAGTGCGCCACTTCATATTATTCTTTACTGTGAAACCAAATTGTAGCTCGTTTAAAATTATTTATAATGTGAGCCCCCATTATAAAAATTTTTGGAAATAATTTCTAGGACAGGGTTAAACACTCCTAAAAAAATATGCTTGCAATAATAACCAAATTTTATTATTGTTTTTTTTTAAAAATTTAACACGTGCGAAGAACTAGCACTTTAGCTTGCATTAAATTTTAAAAAATTTGATTATATAAATACTTTTATGATTAATTATTTTATAACATATTTCGCTCTTTAATTATTATTTAGAATATCATATAAAAAGTAAATATTATATAGATAACTGTTGATTTCACATTTGCATCTAATTTGATCACAGTCGTTTCTTGCTTTAGTCATAGAACGCATTTAAACGAACTGAATTAATAATTTTCTGGTTTATCTCATGAACACCAGTCATTATTACAGTTACAATTCCGCATTGAAATAACATAGATAAAAATTCGTTATTCAAGGTCTCCTAGAGTTCGTTTCAAGTTAAATCAGATGGTTATTTTATCCTTGTATATTTACATTCACTGATTACCGTAATTAAGGACAGATGTTTTTATATTTTATTAGTCATTCAATCGTTGAATTGTGAAATATGATATACGGAAGCATTTATAACTGTTCATTTGTTAAGTTCTGTGAATTACTTTAAGTGGTTTCAGAAAGGCTTTTAGGGAATGCACTCACTGAGAAAACCATTTTGTATAATTTATCAAAGTCATTAATTATATAAATAGAAAAATGATGACAAAACAAACTTTGAAATTTTTTGAGGACATTTTGCGAATATTTATTTTATGCTTATGCGCTTTGTAAAGGGTATCACAAAAATAGCACCCAAATTCTGCACAACTAGATTTCTCGTTGGGGGTATATAAAAATGCCGAAATAGCTGTGCCTGTACGATACATAGCTTACGAGAAAAATAATAAAAACAAAATATGACGTCTCAGCCAAAAAAAATCTCCGTATTGGATACATCAACAGCAACATTTGCAAATATTTATAAAGGAAGATGTTCAAAATGTCCGCCGCAGTGGCGTAGCGTGGGCGGAGCACAGGGGAACATGGCCCCGGGTGGCATACGAATTTAAATTCAATTTCATACGAATTTAAATTCAAAAAATACTTCAAACTCCAAATCGCGCCCGCACGACGAAACTGACAGAAATGGGCGAAAGCTTTAATACACACACAGATGCAGGAAGTTTATTAGTCGCTATGAAATCGCTTTCTTTTTATGTTACTTAGGCTTCTGGCAACCGGTACTGTGTTAAGTCAATGTGCTCAAAATTATATGCAAACAGAGGGACTAAATACCCACCACTGTGCTAAAAAATACCGGCTTTACAAACCATATTAGAAGCAAAACGAGAGGAATTCGTGGATGACGCTTAAATATATGCTAAAAGTTTATGTGAAGAGCTTGAAATTCCTTTTGAACCCACAAGACGAATCAGGAGGAAGCATATATTTGGCGACGAAAAGTAAAGCTGTTCAGTTATCGTACGAAGATGACTTGAAGCGAACAATGTTTTCTTCAATAGACAGAGTAACTGCTGAAATTCGAGAAAATTCCAACAGTCACAGGATCTAGCGAAAAATATGCTTTTTTAATGCCTGAAGTGATATTGTGCATGGACGAGCTTAACTTAGATCAAGCTCCTCAAGACATTAATAAAAAAGAATTCCAACTTGATCGCGCATGTCTGCAAGCTTTTGTAGCTGTCACAGACCCAGGCTGTAAAAAAGAACCCATTAGTTCTGGTTCTCTGGGTATATTAAAATATGTTATTGAGTCCAAACTTGAAGATGGCTTACCAAACATTGTCACAATATTGAGAATTTTTTAACACCTGCCATCAGTAACGCCAGTTGCGAGATAAGCTTCTCTAAGCTTAATCAAAAATTATCTCAAATTGACTATGCCTACGTTAAGGCTAACAAATTTAGCTATTCTGGCAATTGAGCATGACATACATATTCATATTGACAATTGTATATAAGATTTTGCTATGAAAAAAAAACTCGAAAAGTGCACTTTTAATCAATAAAAAATTTTAGAGCTGCTTTTTTTTTTAACTTTTACTTATTTTCTTGACTAAATAATTAAAATAGAGAGGCGACAAATTTCCGGACGCTCCCTGGCGGCAAACGCCCACGCTACGCCACTGGTCCGCCGTGCAAATTGAGACAGGCTTGAGCGAGCAGTGGAATGCATGAGTTCACGCGTTGCAGCAGCTCGGTGTCCAGCCAAAGTACAAGCAGCATGTGGACGAGCAACTAAGTTCTTTTGTCTAGCCTAGGGGTCGGCAACCTATGGCACGCGGGCCACGTGTGGCACGTGGTATAATTCCCAATGGCACTCTGCCCTACTCTACAAATTCGTTAGTATTTGAGTGGATGGAAGTTGATAAATTTGCAATGGACCTTATTTGACAAGCATCTACAGACTTATACGGAATTAAGAAAAATATCTGAAATATAACTCCAAAGATAAATTTAGAGCTATTTTGTAAGTTATTGAATGCTGGAGAGATTTAATTGTTTGAAGAAAGAAAATTGCATGTACTTTTTCTTTCCGCTTTTGGTTCTACATATTAGTAAAAAATCTTTCCTCGTATGAAAAATATTTCGAGTCCGCAAAGAAATTGTTTCACAACTGAATGCTGAGAATCGTGTCAAGTTGAAAGTCACAAATTATAACCTAATTTATAGAGCGGTGGAAGCCTTAAAATAGAGCGGTGCAAGCCTTAGGTTCGCATTAAAATTTTTATTTATCTTTTTATTTAACTATAATGAAGGGAAATACTTATATTTTTTATGTTTTTCTTTTCTTATTTGAATAAATAGGCTTAAAAATACATAATGTACGTATAATTAAAATTTTTTTTAATTATTTTTGTTGTAGAAATAGTTTTGTTGTTTGATGTTAAGAAATATCTTTAAATGATGCAAAACTGATATATAATAAAACTATAAGCCTATATTATTGAACTCTGCATGCATTACCGCGGGAATCGAATTATATCAAAAACGTTCTACTGTGTGAGACGCTGAATCATTTTGGTAGATTGGTTTGGAACGCGACAGCTAAAAGATTGCCGACCCCTGGTCTAGTCATTACTTCTAGATATTAAGGTGACCAATTTTTTTACAATGAAAAGGAGGACACTCGCGAAAAATTTAAGATTGATTGAATATTAACGTCGCACTGTTTAGCTACACAAGGGCTTTTGGCGACGGACCACGTAATTTTTAACCATCGTCAAGTGACGTGGACGACACCTGAAATGGCACCCCCCTCTCCTAACGCGAAAAATTTAAGAAAAAGTTGCAGCGTAAATATATGAAACATTTATTAATTCAAATAAAAATACTCTAATTACGCTTGCATTCCTTTTAATTATTCACTTAAAAGAGTATTTTCCCATTGAATATTTTTTTGTCAATAATTCAACAAGAATAACTAAATTATCCTATGGAAAGTGTTCATTTTTGAACACTTATTTCCACCCATCATTTATCAATTCAGCATGCTGATGAATTTAAATATACATTCAGTCTTTTAATTTATTCAAACAGACAATTGCCATCGATAAAAACTCAACACAGTTTTCTATATCTGTCCAATTTGTGATGAAGTCAAAAACACCATCGAAAACTGTTTTTTCCTGTGATATTGGTTTCAGACCATTCTTCGACATATTGAAAACATGTTTGGTTCATCTCCGAATAGAGATGAACATATCTGTTTTAAAATATTGAAAAGGAGGACAAAAGTAGAAGGATACTTTCCGAGGAAGGACAGAACTTGTAAAAGGAGGACGGTTGGTCACCTTATAGATACACCAATTCCTTGAGATTACGCCATAAGAAAAATATAAAAATGTGAGTCTAGTGATCGTGGAGACTATAGAACCTTGCCCCTACGTCTAATCCAGTGGCCGGGGTGTGCCATTTCCAGCCAGTTAAGTACAGAAGCAAAGAAATGCGCCGGAGCTCCATAATGTGAATCATCAGGCATCATCATTCATTCATTCTTTAAAAAATTTACTATATTCTTCACGTAAACTATAAAACTTGCAGGTATAGTTATTCAAAAAAAAAAATTATGTACTCCCAACAAGGAATCTAGCTGTGCAGAGTTTGGGCGATATTTTTGGGACACCTTGTTTATAAGCTGTACGCATTTTGTCACTCGAGAAAAAAAGTTTTGTGTCGAAAGAGTCTGTAAAGAACCATTGCGGCTTAAACAAAATTCTTTCAGCATCCATCAGCAAGAGTAAAAGGAAAATTAAACTAAATAAATAAAAGCTTCATTCAAAAATTCGTGAAAATCAAAATATTAGCTTCTTTAAAATGCCTCATTCCATGGGAAAGGAATTTTAAGTTCATCATCACATCGTTGCCTCAACAGCCCCGGATGGGACTTGGTTTTCTCCAGAACATTTTGCCATGCAGTTCTTATCGCCATTCCCTGGGATTTCCACATCCTTATGGTTTTGAAATTAGCGTTAATGTTCCGCCATCGGAGTCTTGAGGGTCTTTTAGTTCAACTACCCTTAGGTCTGTGTTTCTCAAACTGAGGGTCACACCCCCTAGGGGGGCGTGATAACTCTACGAAGGGGAGCGAGCATATTGAAAAGTCAAAAACAAAGGATAATTAAAAAATTATTAATTTATTGAAAGTAAACAAACAAAATACATCCTGACACAATAAAAAATAAAATACACTGATAAAATACCCTTACAAATGTATCAGTTCTGCACAATGTATTTATAACTAATTTAACATTACCACAAGTTAAGAACAAATTTAATAATTACTAGTGACCCCATGGGCTTGTCATTTACAAAATTAAATACAAAAATTAAAACTTATCTTGGTAATTTGTACGGTTTACAATTAAAACTGCCGATTCAAAGTTACGCGATTTGCTCTCCAATGCCTGTAATTCACGTATGCGTGCGTACGGGATGTATTAGGGGGAAGGGATGGAAGAAAAGAAATAAATAACTGAATCCTTCGTAAACGCTGTCTAGGTCCTTTTATTGCATTCCAAAACCTTCGGAATAATTTTATGGAGAGTAGTGCACAGAAAATATCGTACTTCGGAAAGACGTACATATACGCCCGGGGTAATTAACACTTTGGCTGAGCAAGACGTTTATATAATCCGAAGGCCTTTAAGAGGTTAAAGTCGTATTTGTAGTTTTAACATCAAAGTGTAGTATTATTGAATTAAATACATTGTTAATGTTTAAAGAGGTCGGGGAGGGGGGAGGGCGCAATGAAAATTATGATTTAATATTGGGTCGCAAATATAGAAAGTTTGAGAAGCACTGCCATAGGTTTATGTTTGAAGATATTATTTGTTGGACTAGTAGTATCCAAGCGGAAATATGTCCAGCAGCTTTGTCCGATTATGTAATCACTGCATCTCGAAACACCCATTCTTTAAGACTGCCTCTTAAGTAAAAATTCCAACAGTGTGAGTTCTCGGGATCGTGGTGGCCATAGAACCGGACCACAAGTCTGATCCAGGGGCCTGCCATATCCAATCAATCACGAAGAGGAGCACGAAAATGCACTGGAATCTTATTATGAACCATCAAGCATCATCATTTATTGTATTTTTCTCGTTAACTATGAATCAAACAGGTACAGCTCTTTGGGTATTTGATATGTACTCCTGTCGATAAATCTAGATGTGCAGAGTGTGGGCGCTTTTTTTGAGGCACCCGGTATATTTTGCGTGTATTTTTTAATAGGGTGATTTGAAACAGGAATTTCAATCTTCTTTGAGAAATTTAAAAATGTATATGTCAAAATACTTCCATTATAATAATATTTTACCTGTATATAGCTCAGACCTCAGTACAGAGGCTCAACTAGAATTTTTGAAATATATAACTTAGAAATGGGTTTAATCATGTTTTACGACAACAGAGGGGAGAAATTTTAAGAAAAAAAAAACGCCGATAATTATTTCAATTGGTTGTGACTCTGAAAATAATATGAATTTTTCAAAAAAAAAAATAGTTCAGACTCTCTGGGGAAGTCTTTACTTTATATAAGCAAAATATTATTATTTTAAAAGCATTTTTTTTTATAAAAGGAGAACATTTTGAAAAAAGGTTATTCTGAGTTAATTTTTTGCCAAAATATTGTATTTAAATAATTTTTTTTTAGTCAAAATGTCCTTAAAACAGTTTTATACATGTATTCTAATCTAAGTGACACTAAATATCATGAAAATTATCCATTTATGCGCTTTTTTAAAATCACAGTTCCGAACGTAGTCGGATACCTTAATCAGAAATAAAAATTGGAGGAGAGTTTTGTGCTACAGATATTGTGCATTCATTTATGTTGTTGTTACTAATGCCACATATTTGGCAAAAGGCCAGATCAAGGGCCACGAAATTAATCATGACAAAAGGCTGAGTAAAGCCTGTCTTTAGCCGTAGCTTTGAGCATCATACAGGTGACAGAACGATTTAGCTTGGTTTCACCCCAATTTTGAGGGAGAACACCCTGGGGTTGATCAGTGTCCTCCCACCTCTCTTCCCCTTCCACCAACCTCACGAGAGAACTTGCGGCTCGATGGCTATTTAAAGTACCCCCATGCCGTGAAGACACTTTACATTTACAAACATCCATGTCTTCTCCGAGATTCGAACCCAGGCCCAACGGCACAGCAGTCGGCGTCGCTAACCACTATACAGGATGGGCAACGCATTCTTTTAAAGCATGTGATTGTCATTTGAAAAAAATTGTGATATAATTATCAAAGATGTTTCTGTAAAAAAAGGATCAACTTGCTATAGTATTGAATCCTTATTGAAAGAGATATTGTTCGATGTCATTGTCTTTTATTGCAATCAGAACACAGAATTTCTGTTGTGACAGACTTTTTTATAAAATGATCTCCAAAGTACTGAACTGATAGAATAACCGGTTGAGGATTTCCGGATAATTTGAATATTTATACCCAAAATGAGTACTTATAAAGGGAATTTAATTTTTTAAAATTTTTTGCAAAAGGTATATGTAAAACTATTAGTTTTCGTGATATTCCAAATATTTTTGTTCTAATCTAAAGAATTTAGACACTCTATCGCTTGAAATTCATTTCATACATTCTAGTCAATGACATTGTTATTTTACTTTTTATTTTGAGTAGTACTAGAGGTATTCCGTTGGTTTGGGTGACATGTTCTATTATTATTTTTAAAGATAAGGACAAGTATGTCGTATAATTATAGTCGTATTCAAACATTATTGCGTGATATAATTAAATACATATTCTAAATGAAAATTTGTTTAAAAAATTACTAAAATGCGAACTGAAGTTTAAATTTAATTTTTCTTTAAAAAATGACTTATAAAGTTTTCTATAACCCTATTTGTTTTGATATTTGATATTGTAAGAGCAATGCAAAATAAAACTTAAGAGTAGAAAAATCACATAACTAGATCTTCAGACGAGAGAATAATTTATTTCTTCCACCAGGAGATTAAAAATTAGTTAAAATATTTACTCGACGCTAGATCTAAATTTTATTTATTTTATATTATCATATTTAGATCAGCTCCATGTTAATTAAAATTTACTTTGAAAATCTCTGCAACATTTTATGTTACCGTAAAATCTGGCGTATAACGAGCACTTTGAAAACAAAAAATAAGATCGAAATTTATGGGTAAGTGTTATACGCCGGGTATGGAAATGAGAGTTTTAAAAATAAATCAATATTAGCACATAAAAAATATACATCTCGAAATCGACTTCTATATATATCGAAATACTGTTTATTTAAAAGAAATGACATTCCTTGTGAATTGAAGGTATCCGACTACGTTCGGAACCGTGATTTTAAAAAAAACGCATAAATGGATAACTTTCATGATATTTAGTGTCCCTCAGATTAGAATACATGCATAAAATTGTTTTAAGGAGTTTTGACAAAAAATTTTATTTAAATATAATATTTTGGCAAAAAATTAACTTAGAATAATCTTTTTTCCAAATGTTCTTCTTTTGTGAAAAATGCTTCTATTATAATAATATTTTGCTTGTATATAGCTCAGATTTCTCTACGGAGGCTCAACTAGAATTTTTGAAAAATTTACATTATTTTCAGAGTTACCACCCATTAAAATAATTATTGGCGCTTTTTTCTTAAAATTGCTTCCCTCCGTTGTGTCGTAAAATATGAATATAAACCCACTTCTAAGTTATATATTTCAAACATTCTAGTTTAGCCTCTGTAGAGAGGTCCGAGCTATGTACAGGCAAAATATTATTCTAATAGAAGCATTTTTCACAAAAGGAGAACATTTGGAAAAAAAGATTATTCTAAGTTAATTTTGTGTCAAAATATTGTATTTAAATAATTTTTTTTGTCAAAATGTCCTTAAAACTATTTCATGCATGTATTCTAATCTGAGTGACACTAAATATCGTGAAAATGATCCATTGATGCGCTTTTTTAAAATCACGGTTCCGAACGTAGTGGGATACCTTAAAGGGTTGTAGTTCTAGAAGTATACTATTTTTTTCTAGAGCTTGGAGGAATACATTGAAAAAATGGCTTCAAAACATAAGAGCATTGCTCACGTACATTTCAAGTTTCTTCATATCAAAAGGCAGTGCGCGATACGCGGCGAATATACCTAAACATTAAAAATTGCACTTTCAAAAACTATGGGCGAGCGTTATACACCGGATTTTACGGAACATTTTTATTACAACAAACATGAATGGATTTTAAAGGGAAAAACAGTGCAATTTAGTTGACAATAATCGGTCAAGAGTTCAAATAATATTTTTAACAAAATCATTCTTTATAGAATTTTTATATCACAAAAACTGAGATCTCTAAATTTAAAATAAGAATCCAGATTTATAATAACTTTTATGTTCGCTTTTATTCACATTCGAATGTCAAATAACCACTTTGGTAAACTCCTAGGAGAGCCCCCACCCTTGGCGCCAAACCGGAAAAAGAGCCAAGCAAACCCGACAACGGTGACAAGTAAATATAGCAGTATAAGATGGATGCGCAATGAAAATACATGTAAACAATACAGAAATTTAACATTTAAGATAAAAAATATAACAACAGCACTTATTTTCTTATTGTTGATCCTTCCCAAGTGGAGGGTAAAGTGTAACAACTGCTTTTAAAAGATTCTGGAAAGTCTCGTCGCTGAGTGATCGCGAAACGCCATAAATACTCAGCGAGGTAATGGTCGAACATGCCTTCTGCGTGGCTGGTGTGATTATGGAGAAAACGTTTTATTGCCGATTAACTTACTATTGGAAAACCACGAATTCTTTCTTATACTTCTGCAAACATCATGCGTATTCACACCTTTTTTTCGACATCTCCATTCAAATCCATCCAAAAAACAACACTCTTTCGTTCATTTAATCCCATTTGCTCATTACATTTAGGACATTCATAACTTGAAGCAATTAATCCTTCTTTCATACACCATTCAATCAATTCTTTCTTGCATTCAATAACGTAAAAAATTCTAACGTGTATTCACTTACAAGCGCAGCCATACTTTCAACCCGGTGCCCAACAACAAAATGAAATTTGAAATGCGCGCCCACAAATGACGAAAATTCTAGAAAAAGTTAGGGTTGCCATATGTTGTATTTAAAAGCAAGGTTACCATGACGGCGCAATTATCGCCAACCAAAGTAATTCGCGCCAAGGGTGGGGGCTCTCCTAGGAGTGAACCAAAACTTTAAAACCGATTTATCTCTTAAAGTAGAAATAACTAGCACATCTTCATATAAATTTTAAGGCTTTTTTTTTCTATATTGCCAAATGCTTCAAAAAGGTTTCTACCTATTGTTATTAATAAATGCAACAAAAGTTGGTATAAATTTTTGAATAAAAGCAATACTTTTTTAGCTTAGAATTTATGCATTTTTTTCAAGAAATTTTCAATAAGCGTTCGTAAAAAATTACTTTATAAATATCAATCTGTGATGTACCTCCCCTTGGAAGTACATCTCTCGAAGTATCAGCGCGAGCTAGAGGTGTAGGGTTATCGTAAGAACTAGAATCAAACATTATCTTAATATAACTTTATTACGATATTCAACTTAAACTTAGAACAAATATATAAATTAATGAATGAGAGAATCTACGATGACGTAATACGCAACACACAATATAATACAGACCAATCTCAATAATTGAACCACCTAATCTTCAAATATAATTATAGTAAATAATCAATCCTACCTTATATTATTCTGTAATAAACTTGTCTTTATCTACAATGGTATGTATATAGCTTGACGTTTAACTTCTAAACGATCACCAATATGTTTTTCCACGACACGTAGAACTTGAATCTTTGAACGGCGAACTTCAATAATCTTCCAATACCACAACGCACATCAATTGTCAAACATTCCTTTACACTACCATTACATTGCCATCATTGCCATCCCGCTTACTCTAAGATCCTATATTTATCCTATATTATTTTCATCTCTTCACTTCTCGTTTCCTGGATTTGGTTGGAAAAGAGTTGCCATTAATTCTGGCCCAAAGAACCCAAAGGACTTGTTAAAGAAAAGACGCGTAAGTCGTCACAAATCATATTAGTTTAAAACCCATACCAACTTTTATTATGCATTTTTTGACGTACTTGTAAATTAAATTTCAATTGTATATGTGAATTATTGTAGGAAGAAAAGCATTTTCAAGTCCCTTAATAAATTCTTTAATTTTAAAAATTAAATGATTTACTTTTTGTGACATTTTGAGCCCCCCAAAAAAAGTTTTAAGTAATACGTACACATAAGTTATAAGCCGAAAGAAACCCCATTAAATCACAGATATTTTATAAATCGTGCATCATCCCCTTTAAATTCGAATACGAAAGATGTTATTGTTCAGTAGCAGTTACTGTTTTCAAAGTAGTTATTGTTTCTACTGAACAGTACTACTGAAAGTAGTTACTGTTTTCAAATTCTAGGTTACATTAATAAATTACACTTTGGCCAAGTGTGGTGGCCGTGGTAGCCGAGTGGTATAGGTATCGGATCGTGGCTTGCCTTGTCACGAGTTCGAGCCCAGTACCACTAAAGATCCACCGTGTAGGGCAGCGATGCCCGATAAATCTGTCGAGAGCTGGAACGTCCTTCCGTTGGTGTGGTGTGGAAGTTAGAGGAGGGGGGTGCCAGCTCAGGTGTCGTCCGCGTCACTTGAGCATGGTACAAAATGACGTGGTCCGTCGCCGAAAGCCCTCGTGCAGCTGAACAGTGCGACGTTAACATTCAATCAGTCAGTTGGCCAAGTCTGCCACTGCTTACGTCTTGCGAGGTGACGCATGTCTTAAGTTTTGCTGAACTCTCCTCTATTATAAGGATGGAATTGAATACACTTTGGAACGTGCCCCTGCTTACCCTTGGTATTAAAAAGAAAACTTCGTCGGTGTGCGTCATCAACTTAATATTCCTAGGAATCGGCTGACGACTCTATCGCGCGTTTTTAGTGGCCACATCAAGTCTCATATTCTTAATTGTTTGAGTTTTACTTTTGACGAGGTTTTAAGAAATCCCATTTTAATTTATGGATTTCTTGGAGACTTTCGGTTATATGGAGATGGTGTGTGGGATAAGAAACAACAACAACACACTATGGTAAAAAGTTAGATTATTTTATTATTTTCAGAATAGATCATTTGATAGCTAGAGTAAATTGCACAAAAATGAGAAAGCATAAATCACACAACCAGCAACAACACGTTTTATGGAGCCATTTATCACGACAAATTTAGCGAGATTTTTGCTTGAGCTCTATTTTGAATCGCGGTTCCTACTTACCTGTATAACTACTCTTATCTTATTATTTAAGATAATACTAAATCTTATTACCACTAGAAAAATCCGTCACAACTACTTTTCATACGTAACCAGTCTTTAACAGAACGCAAAACTAAGAATAACGACGGCTAACATCTTTCTCTTGAATAAGTAAAGTAAGAAGGTAATCTTTATTCGATCTCCATACAAAGGAAAAGTAATTAATAGCTTCACTGCTTTTAACAAGACTGGACTGAGGCATTTTTTCCTTTTGCCACTCGAACAATCATCGATTAGAATGCGGAAAGAGTGAAAATGGCAGACGGTTCCATTTCCTTCATCTCTATCTAGACTGAGGGATATTTTTTCCCTCTTGAACTACACCTGTCGATGTAGTGCCACAGATATGCTTCATTACATCTGCTCATCCATGATTGATAAGTTTAATTCTTTATTTCAAGAAGCTATTCGAGGAATGTTTTTCTTTTATGATCTAAATATTTTGATTTATCATCAGAATTCAATGAAGGGTGTAAATTATTTATAACTCACTGTTATTACGTGTTGATTACGACATATTTTTCTTAGCTACAAAACTATTATTATACGTTCAGCCCTGACCTATGTTTCTGAGACTTGGACCCTCTCAAAGAAAAAAAAAGGGAACAATATTGTTATTTGTGGGAGAAAGATCCTGAGAACCATTTTTGGTAGAAGTAAAGAGGGTGATTTTTATAGAGCAGAGATACTCAACCTTTTTTTCTGCTGGGCCGCATACATATGTCGGCCACTTCACGCGAGCCGCAAGATGAGGATAAATGGGGGAGGGGGAGAGAAATGCTTTAAGAGATCAAGATAACATTGGAAATTTAAAATGTGGAAAATTGATCATAATATTATATAATTCCCGTTTTGCTTTTTTTGAATTATTTTTTTATTTTTGTTACTAACACTAAATTAGAAGCATTTAAGAAACACTCCTTCACAATTTCTGCATCAGTAAACGGTTTCATATGATTACCAATAATATAACAAACTTCATGGGATGTCTTTGTTACCGCTGTGGTATTACCACTGACAACTTTGCTGCTGTTGCAAGGATTATTCAAGAAGAGCCTATTTATCATCTCTCGAAAGAGATCTTCGAGAAAAAGTATCATTGAATGATTCCCTTTTATTGTTATTTTTTGAATACAACACTTTCGTGACAAATCAAACAATTACTGATCCATGTTTGCTTTTCACTACAAAATAGTCAACTTCCGAATCGTCTCGAAACGATTTATTTTCTTCGAATATTTTTCGATTGCGAGATATGAAAAGTAGTTAAAAATTAATTCCACCCACTGTTCGTTTCATAACAGACAATATTCCACTGTGTTGTCTGTTATCACTAACCGTAACTGTTCCAAATAGAAAAAGAATATCAATTCGTATCCGTACGACACCGACAACAAAAAGCAAAATTGATATATTTGATTTCTTGACAAAGAATCTCTCACCAAATTTGTTTAACAATGTTCTTAAATAAGTAAATTTCTCAGAGCAATGAGCCATGACCGGGCCACTTTAAAAGGTTCGGCGGGCCGCAGGTTGAACATCGCTGTTATAGAGGAACAAATGCTGAAATTTACAAAAATTATATGGATATTGATTTAATAAAACTAATCAAATTTAAGTAGATTTTCAGAGCATATTTGCCACTTGGGTACTACTCTAGCCCAACCTATAAGATCTTCAAACATTAAACTTTGATAGCTTAATGCTAGGACTCGGATAACTATAACATTAAAACAATATTCAGTCGTCATATAACGTCAGGAAATACCCAGAGAAGCGGGAATGTAAAGGCTTATGCATGTATATAAAGGCTCAACAATGTATTGTTTCCTTGAAAGCTTCAAGCAAATTAAGGGACCAGAACTTTTTGAATTTAAGAGCTATATTTATAACTAATCCTTCCGAATTATAGTTGCTTTGTATAACAGGAGTTTTTTAATTCTGAAATGATAAACTAAATTACTAAAACTGAAACTATTAAAAAAAATGATTTTCATTAGAAAAATGTGATTTCTGCATGATTTTGTGTACCGACAAAGCAACCATAGCTTGATTAAAACTTTTATCATTGGGGCTCTCAATCTATATTTCATATGCTGTTGTGTACTATTTTAAAACGATATCGCTGCTTCATTAAGTTTTTGCTCATAAAAAAAAAGAGTTATGGGTTCGACTCTGTGTTCGAGCTCTTAGTTTACACTGCGCACAGCTAACTATTTCCACTTCAAGAAACCAATTTTTTCAACAAAGGCAGTCAAGTGTCTTAATGAATGATACTTGAAGAATTGTTCCTCCATGACTTAAGATAAAATGAGCGTAGGCAGGCGTGGGCTAAAATTAACAATTGCGTAATTGCAAATTCGATGTAAATGTGATAAATGCATTTTTCTTTTTTTCACAAATAAATTTATTTTTAGTTGCGCGTGAAATTCATTAACATCGTTGAAATAATCATTTTGCGTACTTGTTTTATTTTTAGTTACAGCAGATTACATAAAGATATACATAAAGTAGAAATCGTTTAACATGAAACTAAGGGGACTGAAATATTTTTTCGTGCAAAAAGAGTGAGTGAGTGAATATTAACATCGTACTGTTCAGCTACACGAAGGCTTTTTCGTGCAAAAAGAATTGCCTGTTAAAAGATATTTAAAAAAAAACACATATTCAACAAATTTAAGTTTATTAGAGTACATTTTATGTATATAGATATGTATATATGCATGTATTTAATAAAAATCAATGAAAGAAAAACGTTCGCGAGAGCTGAATGAAATGTAATACAAAATATTTAGGTTTTTTGAAAAAAAACATTTATATTGAATTTCTGGACATTTTAATCTGGTATTTTTCTTACATTGTCTTTTTTTAGCATCAAATTGTCAAAAAATTGTTCTATTTTGTTATTCATTTCACCATTGGAAGTGCGTCTAAATAACTGCGCATACTTTTCATGGTGTTCCTCATTTCGGATGATGTGGGAACAGGTGCTGCATTATTCATTTCATTTTCGTCTTCGGAATCTGTATCCATGATATTTTTTTAGCTTTGAGCAAACTCCAAAATATCTTTGTCTGCCATAATTGGGCCTTGACACACATTATCATCACCCACTGCAATGAATTCTTCCGATGATACAGTGCGGAATAGCTCAATAATACAGAAGTTTCTTCCGAACACGTTGAAAATGACTAAATTTGGGCAAGGCATTTATTTTTTATTTTGTTAAATAGAACTATCTTTTGGTTTTACGAAACATACTTTGTTTTGTATCTACGCTACCTATAGACCAAGTTACAATCAATTTTGTAAAGTTAGAAAAACCGGAAGTGGGTCTTTGATCTACCAGAAGTATGTATTTAAATTGCTCAAAATGGTGAGTCTGATAATTCAAAATGTTGCGAATGTATTTCTGTAAAACATTTTGAACCTGATAATTATGTTATTTTCTAGAGAATGTACTGAAATATTTCTTATTGTATAAATACTTTTTGAGTTATGGCTTATTATTTAAAGAATGATCTCATAAAGAATATAACATTTCTTATAATGTTTACTCAATCAGGAATAAAATTTTCAAATTAAAAGCATTTAAATTTTAGTACAAGTTCTGGATGAATGCATCTAATTTGTTTCAGTAATATTTTTAATAATATATGTTTATTACTTTTTTCTCTAACTGCTTTGAAGTTTTTCAAAAATATTGCTAAAATTTCACTTATAATTGTGACTTCTATAAAATTCTGCTAATTTATTTTAAATATTGTTAGTTAAATAGTAGTATTTATTGGTATTGAGTCCTAAAAGAGCATTTATAATGTTTAAATATGGTATTTTGTTAAAAAGTACTCCGAACGTGTTCGGATACCTTATGTCTGCTCAGTTTCACAATATCCTTCTTACTCCAGAAGTGAAATCTTTTCGTGTTAAGTGATTTTTGTTTCGTGTTAAGAGAAAAATACATGAAAATAAATCGTTTGTCGGGACCGCTGTCTTCTTTCGTGTTAACCGATATTTTGTCTATTAAGGTATTCGACTGCGTTCGGAACTGTGATTTTGCAAAGCGTATAAATGGATAATATTAGGTTGGGGAAAAAGAAATTTACTATTTTTTCGGTAGATAGCTGTAGTGATATAGTTCGGTAGATAGCTGTAGCCCCACAGTTTCTCAAACTGTGGGGTGCGCCCCCTTGGGGGGCGCGAGCATATCGAAAATAAAATATTTAAAAAATAATTAATTTACTGGAATGAATTAAAACAAAATACTTTCAGACATAATAAAAAATGCTCTTTTACTCTAATATAATTTATAGGCGATATTAAATCATCAAAAATAAAAAATTAGCTATCTTTGATCCTATAACCAAATAAAAAAACTTTTATTTGATTTGCTGTAATCCCATGATGAGAGATTTTTTACTACATTTTATTTTTAAACCTAACATACTACTCTTTCAGAGAAAAAACAGATCCCAGACCCAGAACCGAAAAAATTTAGGAACATAAAAAAAATTCATCACTGTCATTATTTTTGAAATACTGCACATTATAGCTGTAATCTGATTGACCTTCTAAGTTATTGGTACAGTTAGTTATGACCCCTCTCTTATGTGTTTGTTTCTCATTTAGGGAAATTGTAAGTAATGTATTTCTCTGTTGCGCTTTTTTCCATGCAAATGAGTTTTATGATATTTGGAAAACCACGGAGAGCACACTTTGAAGGATTACTTGGCCAAGACTTATTTTTATGAGTATTCTCAAATATATAAAGCATAACGAAAAACGTTTTACAAGTGTACAATAAAATAATTATATAAAAAAAGGATTTGGGTGACTCAATAACCCCGCTCGATCGTATCGAGTGCACGCCTGCTCCCGGGTTAAAACATGTTGAAGTCTTTTCGCTTTAAATATTAAAAATAATACAATTATTCTTCATCGGAATTTTATATTTTTGTTCATTAATTAACATCAATTATAAATGTTAATTCTGTGAGGCTTAAAACTAATTATAATTTGAGCAATCTTTTAAAAATATCATTTTACATTTTTGTAAACATTGCCACGCATTTGGCTTTACTCTCCTTACAATTCAGCTATTATATCAATAGTGTTTTATTTTCTTACGAATGAACTCGTGCAAAAAGCGGGCACTTCAGCCGGTAAACTTTTAATGCATCAGAGTATTTTATAACTAATTAATTAATACTAAATTAACAGATTTAATAAGTATTAACCACTTCCATGGGCTTGTCTTGCAAAGCAAAGTTTTTATAAGGAATGCTTATGATTAGAAATTGACCCTCTGAGTTCTTTTTCTATATTTAACAGATATCTATATTTTGTCTTCTAAGCAACCACCGCATTTTGCAATATGTTCAATTTAAAAATTAGAGAAGGGAAAAATAACATAATAATTATCCTATTACTTAATTAATTTTTTTGCTTAAAAGTAGTATACAAAATTTAATACTTATGTTATTAATTTGTATGCTTTATAATTAACATCGCGTATTGTAGCTTTAGCGTCAAAGTGCATTATTATTGAATTCAGTACATTATCAGTGTATAAGGGGGACGCGATAAAAATTGTGATTGAAAAGGGGGGCGCCAGTATTGAAAGTTTGAGAAGCACTGCTGTAGTGTCAATATCTCGTGAAGTATTGTTCAAACAATTTACAATTTATGCTCCTTGTCAAGGTGACATTTCACACTAAAAAAATTATTTTGCTGTTTTTTTGTTTGTTCCATTCAGTTGTGAGTTACAGGGTGTTAAAAATGGAAGTCAACAAAGAGAAAATTCGGTACATTTTACAGTTTTTCTTTGATAAAGGCAAAAATGCAAGCCAGGCGGCTGAAACTGTGAATTATGTTTATGGTGCCAATACTGTAACAACTAATTACGTTCAATTTTGGTTCCGTCGATTCCGTTCAGGCATTTTTGATGTTAAAGTTACCCCGCGCCCTTAATCGAAAATGTCAATAAAATCACAGAAATAATCGAAGTTGACCGGTATGTTAGCAGTCGTTGCATCGTCCAGGAGCTAAAAATCGACCGTAAAACAGTTTTAAGCCATTTAGAAAAGTTGGATTCAAAAAGAAGCTCGTTGTTTGGGTGCCACACCAATTAACATAAAAAACATGATGGATCGAATTTCCATCTGTGGAGCCCTGGCCAAACGGAATGAAGACCAATTTCTTAAGCAGATAGTAACTGGGGATGAGACATGGGTCACATACATGGTATTGTGCGAAAACGATTGCGGTCAAAGTGCGGTGAAGTAGTTCAAACGGTGGCCAAACCAGGACTAACAGACAGGAAGGTTCTACTGTGTATTTGGTGGGACTGGAAAGGAACAATTTATTATGAGTTGCTTCCGTATGGCCAAACACTAAATTCAGATAACTACTGTCAACAACTGGAACGTTTGAAGTTAGTGACTGACCAGAAACGGCCAGAATTGGCCAACAGAAGAGGTGTTGTGTTCCATCAGGACTCACGGCAGGCCGCACATATTTGAAGTGACTCTCGAGAAACTCTGGAAACTTGATTGGAAAGTTTTAATGCATCCACCATATAGTCCTAATCTAGCACCAAATGATTACCACCTTTTTCTCACATTTCAAAACTTCCAGTGTGATAAGAAATTGGGATCAAGAGGAGATTGTGAAAATTGATTACTAGAGTTTTTCACTAATAAAGGACAATACTTTTAAGAGAGAGGCAATATGAAGCTACCTTAAAAATGGCAACAAATTATACAATAAAAAGGTACATATTTGACCTAAATCGGACAACCCAAAACATATTAAATAAAGTTTTGAATTTTATGCAAAAATAATGGGTTTCTTTTTTCCCAACCTAATATTTATGACATTTAGTGTCACTTAGATTAGAAAAAGTATATAAAATTGTTTTAAGAATATTATTACAATAAAAAATTATTTAAGTAAAATATTTTGACAAAAAATTAACATAGAATGACCCATTTTCAAAACGTTCTCGTTTTATGAAAAATGCTTCCATTATAATAATATTTTGTGCATGTATATAGCTCAGACCTCTGTAAAGAGGATCAACTAGAATTTTTGAAGCATATAACTTAGAAGTGGATTTATCCATATTTTACTACAACAGAGGGAAGAAATTTTAAGAAAAAAACGTCGATAATTATTTCAATGGGTGATAACTCTCAAAATAATGTGAATTTTTCAAAAGTCCTAGTTGAGACTCTCTGGAGAAGTCTTTACTTTATCTAAGCAAAATATTATTATTATAGAAGCATTTTTTATAAAAGGAAAACATTTTGAAAAAAAGGTTATTTTAAGTTAATTTTTTGCCAAAATATTGTATTTAAATAATTTTTTTGTCACAATGTCCTTAAAACAATTTTATACACAAAACAAAGTACAAAGTGATACTAAATATCAGGAAAATTATCCATTTATGCGCTTTTTAAAATCACGGTTCCGAACGTAGCCGGATACCTTAAGTATTTTTACATTAAGCATATTTCACTGTAGTTTGTTACGTTTTTCATAGCTTTCATCGAGGGTCAGGAGACAAAGATTCATTAAAATTCATAATCCATTTTTCAGATCTTCGCTCCACGAAGGAGTTTAAAGATTTTGTAGCATTTAAAATGCAGCTGTTTTTTCCATTACAGATTCACTGGTCGTGAAAACGTGACTGGAATCATTTTTATCGAATCGTGGGTTCGAGACCTGATGCCCCTAACGACCTGTAGTGTAGAAAAGCTGATGCGTGTTAAATATATAGAAGAGTAAAATCACGATGATCTTTGACAAGTTGGTGAAAAGTTATATTTTCGTTTCAAATATATATGTGCTATTTCGTTATTATTTCTTAAAATTATCGTTTCAGTTTTTATGTTTATTTGTGTGTTAATAATCCAACATTTTACATGGTATTTTTTTAAAAAAATTTTTTTGCATTAACTTTTCCTTTTCTATATATACTCTCCCGAATGTGCTGATGGCGCTGATAGTCATCTTTTGTTTACAATTTGTATTCAGTATTCCTGTAGACCAGGGGTGTTCAACACGTGGCCCGCCAGTACGTAAGTTGGGGCCCACCGACTCTTTTCAAAATTTTTTTAAATATTAGTTTTTTAAAGTTTTTCCATTTTGAAATTTATTTGAGGGGAAATTTATATATATATATATATATACAATGTATTTGCCTGTTACCTGTTCTTGTTCTAAAATAAATCTTTTTGATAATAGAAAAGTCCTTTAGATTAAAATAGATTTATATTTTATCAAACAGTTACATTTAATTTTACTATAGTAAATTACTTTTTTAATAAATTTCGAATTGCACTATGCATATCCTTTACTATGGATGGTACGTGATTCTCTGTGTGTGCGACTTTAGTTTCTTTTCCTCCCTTTCTGTTTGGAGTGCCCAAAAAGAGAAAGGCAGTCAGAGATGTTTTTAAAGTTTAAAAAATTCAGGATGGTTAAGATAAAGGACAATGCATATTTAATTGTTTGCGAATGACAACACTATCAAATTTCAGCAATGAGTAACGAAAGATCAATTCAACAGGAACACCGTAATTTTCAAGAAAATGGCAACACTGTAATACTTTAAACATTATTTGATCATTGCATTATTATATTATACAAACATTATTATATTATCCATGTCTGTATACACGAAAAATTATGAAAACAATAATAATAATTCATACTGTTTTAAATTTTTCACTTCAATAAATGTTTTTTTTGTTTCCAAATCTGATATAAAGGTACATATTTTTTTGTGCGGCCCTCGAGATTATAATGTTTTTCCGAACTAGCCCGCAAGGTCATTTGGGTTGGACACCCCTGCTGTAGACTAACCACGGAGTACGACGCACCAACCGTCACTACTCTTTGTTTGAGTAGACAAGTAACAATAACTCAAAAAGTCTGTTTGTGAACTGTTCATTTGTGGTCAATACACATTTGTAACAATTACAATCTACTCAAAATAAAAAAAATGTCTTTTTGTGATGATGTAATAAACTTATTCATTTTCTCACTTTTTTATTTTGTTACTTTTTCCATTTAAAAAAAAGTGTAGAAAAGTGTCATAGAGTATATTGTCTCATTAATCTGATTATAAAAATTAAATGTGCTTGCACTACAGGTACGAAATTAGCGCAGTAAAAATAACAAAACTGCTACACTATTTTGCATCACTTATATATATATTGATTTTTATGGCAAAATTTATACCTTTTTCGATATGCATGGTTAAAGAATGCATTCATTTTAAAAAGGTCCGGAATTCTCCGCTTCCACAACGTGACCCTCGTGAACCGAAACAATTGCCCATCCATGGATTAGACCTGTTGGTATGGTGTGGAAGAGCTAGAAAAGGGGAGGGGGGTCAGCTCAGGTGTCGTCCTCGTTATTTGATCATGGCTCAAAATTGCGAGGTCCGTCACCAAAAGCCCTCGAGTAGCTGAAATGTGCGATGTTAATATTCACTCACTCACTCACTTCATGGCTTAGAATGATTTTCATTTTTTTAGAAATCGGAGATCATGACTTTTTAAAAACAGATATGAATTCTGGAAATTAAAGAATCTACGTTATAAAAATATAGAAAGTGTAAAAAAATCAGCAAAGAAAAATTAATCGAGTTATTCACCTCATTTTAAAAAGAAGAACCCATTTTAAATTTAGAAGCAGGCAAATATTGATCCAGATTTTCACTTGGTTAGAAAACCTATCAAATGATATCCTTCAAAATAATCATGATAAATGACGATGCATCGTTGTTTAGTTAATTCCTAACAGCTGTGAGATTTAGGTTAAACAAACATATTACTTCTTTCTTTTTAAAGTTTTCGAAGTACATGCCCAGCAACTTGTAGCACATTGTTTTTTTTAATTGACGCTAATCGAAAGTTCACTTTTTCCTCATTGAAAACATTGACTTCTTTTCACCCCAAATTCAACCCTTCCAAAGCCGCATTTATAATATTTAAACGCTCCACGAGCACTATAAATCGGGCATCGCAGGAAAAACAAAAGCCACTTCCTCGAACCTGTTGTTTACCTTTTTGTTCGAAACTGGAGTTCCATCAATTTTTCTCGCACATGTTCTAGACTCGTGTATGTTACGTCACAGAGGCTCTCAAATAGCCCAAAGTGGAACGTAGACCTGATTAAGGGCCCGAACCTGATCTATAATTAGACAAATGTCAGGAAGTAGGCACTTCCTCCACGTCTTACATATCGCCTGTGGCTCAAATGGAGAGAGTTTTTGATGCTTCAGTTTCCCTTTTTCGGCTTGTCTTCCGCATCTTTGAGATCCACGTGATGGCGATTAAGGCGACCTACTTTACAGAAAAAAAAGAACTTTTCCTGGTTCCTTCAACTTTTCTTACAAGCTGTTACAAAGAAATATTTGATGTGGTTCAAAGGGTAAAATGTCATTTGGGAATTATTTTCTTTTTCGTATGAAAGATATAAAAGTGTGTAGCAGTACATTAAAATTCTTAACATGAGCTCCAATAGTCGTAACTGGTTATTTATAACAAAATAGCGGCGGGAGGTGAGTGTATAGTAGTATAATTAAAATACTAGTTGGAACGCGGTTAGTCTTATTATTATTCAAGTGCAATGAATAGGTTGTTATTGACTTACGTTAATGGCCACTTAAAAGAAATAATCAATACAGTCAATGACTGATTAATTAGTGGTTAATTTTAATTAATAATAATAGCTTTTACTCCAATAGAACTAAGTTTTTCCTGGTCAGAACCAGATTTTGCATTAGATAACCCTCTCCTAACTACATCTAAGGCCAGGGAAGATTAATTTAATTAATTGGAAAAGAAAGTGTAAATTAATCTCTTCTCACTTTGTATATCCATTCGGATTGCTAAAGAGAGGTCATGGAAACCTAGTAGTCAAAGTAACGAACTCGTGGTCAGCGTGTCATGAGTTCGAGCCTAGTGCCGCTGAAGACCCACCGTGTAGGGGAGTAAATGCACGTTAAATTTGTCGAGAGCTCAAACGTCCTCCCGTTAGTGTGGTATGGTAGTTCGGAGAGGGGGTGCCAAATCAGGTGTCGGCCTCGTTACTTGACCTTGGTTCAAAATTACCGTCGCTCAAAGCCCTCGATTAGCTGAACACTGGGACGTAAATATTCATTCACTCACTTACCCTAACTATTTCTATGGTTAAGTAAGGTTAACCACTAGGTAAAGTTATGCTTTAGCCTAGTGGTCCTGGTGACGGTCTCGTAGCCTGTGTGTCATGAGCGCAAGTCCTAGTGTCAGTGAAGATTCGGGGCCACGGCAGCCTAGTGGTCAAGGTATCGGATCGTGGCTGGCATGTCATGAGTTCGAGCCCAATATCACTAAAGAGCCGCCGTGAGGGGGAATTGATATTCTCTTTCTATTTGAAATGGTTAAGGTTAGTGAGATAACAGACAACAGTGGAGTAGCGACAGTTTTATAGGTGGAACTAATTTTTAACTATCTTTCATATCTTGCAAGTTAAAAATATTCGTAGAAAATAGATCGTTTCAAGACGATTGGGAAATTGACTGTTTTGTAGTAAAAAACAAACATGGATCAGTATTTGTGTTTAAGTTGTCACGAAAGTGCTGTATTAAAAATATACCAATAAATAGGAATCATTCGATGCCACTTTTCCTCCAAGATCTCTTTCAAGAGGAGATAAATAGGCTTCATTGAATATTCTTTGTAGCACCAAAGTGTTTCGTCAGTGGTCATATCACAGCGGTAACAAAGACATCCTATGAAGTTTGTTATAGTATGGGAATCATATGAAACCGTTTACTGATGCAGAAATTGTGAAGGAGTGTTTCTTAAATGCTTCTAATTTAGTGACAAAAATAAAATTATAAAAAATAATAATTAAAAAAAGTAGAACAGGAGTTATAATATTTTGATTATTTTTCTACATTTTAAATTTCCCATGTTATCTTGGTCTTAAAGCATTTCCCCCCCCTTCCCCATTTATCCTCATGTTGGGGCCCGCGTGAAATAGCTGACATATCTATACGGTCCAGCAGAAAAAAAGATTGAGTACCCCTGGTCTAACATCTTTCCTTTGATAACTATTTAACTTTCACACGCTAATTAAAAGTTAAATGCATGCGCGAAGATAAAAAACTGGAATTGCATTTTACAATAATGATATTCAACCAGAAAAGAATCTAACAAGGAAATATCCACTAAGTATTCCTGAAGGAAAATGTGTATTACGCCAGGAGAGAATTCTCTCACGCAGTGCAATGCGAAATCAAAGTACGTTGCGTGATTTTGAAATTAAAATTATGCAACGTCTTTTTAATTCTATAAATTACAGGCAGTGTGTGTTTGATTTTTCCTTTTCCTCGACAATCTTGCTGATATAAAATTTCGTACACTTAGTATTGGTTGGTTGGTTTGAAATATTGTTTCTGTATACAAGGTTATTCAATAATTCATGTAGCCTATGATGGTTATGGATACTTAAAAATTTAATGAACTTATAAATGTTACGAGATTACAGTTCAATGTGCGACTAGTAATATCATAAAAAGAATATTAACATGTTATAATTTATGAATTCTTCGGAAATCAGAGATTTATAAAATCATTCTCAAAATACTTTGGCCTATTTCTATACCTTTTCTTTCTTCATCTACGTTCTATACCAGGGGTGGCCACCCTGTGGCACGCGTACGGCATTGTAACACGGTGGAATTGTAGTAGTGTCACGCGAAAATTTACTGAAAGGTTTCTAAAAATTTGTAAAGAGATAAAAATAAATAACAATTTTTTTTCACTCTAATTGAAATGCGGTTGTCTCAGACGAAAAAAAATCCTACAAAATTTGGGTCAAGATGTGTTTGTGAATTAATTTTTCTGTATTATGAGCATAAATTCGAAATATCGCTCAAAACTAGCTGATATATACCTAAAACAACGTAATTTTATCAGCATCTTCAAAAGCTAATCCTAATATAGATGATTTGGTAAAAAGAACTAAAAATTGAAAATCGCCATTAAGTACTGACTGTTAAATAATAATTTTGATTTAAATGTGTGTGTGTTTCAAGTATCTCATTTTTATTTTATAACTAATTTAACTGATTGAACGTAAAGAATTTGCTAACAACAGAACCTAAGTTTGTAGTTTTGTCCTACTTGTTATATTATTCTTAAATTTCCGGTAAGATTTACATTAAAAATGTTGTGACAGGGCTTTATCGGATTTTCTTACTAATCCTCTTGGAGAATCTTTGGGACCAGAATGGCATTATTTCAATCCAATCCTCTCAAGAAGGAACCACGATATGCAGATTAGTCAGTAGATATATATTGGAGCCTTAACATTCGCGTGAGAGTAGAATAGAAGTCGGATAGTTGTAGAATGGAAGAATAATAGTAGATGAATAGTAGAAGAATATATAGAATAGAAGAAAGACAGAAAGTTGAGGTGCTGATCGCCGTGAGATATTGGTAAAAGATATTAATTATAGAAGTGTAATTATAGAACGGAATTTAGTGTGTTATGAAATCTAAGGCGGATAAGGATAGCTTTTCATAAAGATAGTGAATAGGATTCAAGGCGCTATTTACTTAGAATTTATAATTACGTTGTATCACTCCTGATTACATCCCTCTTGTAAGACTTGTGTTGCGTTAATCAATATAAATTTAGACAATAATTAATTAGATTTATTATGGAGAATTTGGGTGATCAATCATTTATTCCTACAAATCTAGGTAGCGTGGACGAGGAGACAATACTCCAGGGGGCCGGGGGTATCCCAATGTGATATTTTTGTAAAAAATCCATAATAATCAAGCACTCTATAAGTGACATTTTTTCATCGTTTTTGGGTACAATGTTTTTGATTATATATTGTTTTCGAATTATTGATGTATAAATCCTAGCATTAAGCTTTTGAATAATTATTTTTTTGATTTAAAAATCTCTTGACTTGAAAACGTGACCCCCCTCACTTCGTCTCTTTTTCCTTGGGTCGAAAAAACTCGTTTTTAGGTTCCCTCAAAAATATTCTTATAGCTCTCACCTCTTGATTTAAAAATATCTTGACTTGAAAACGAAAGTACATTTACCTCTGATCATCTTCGTACAGTCTCTTATAGATTTAAAAATCTCTTGACTTGAAAACGAAAGTATTTACCTCTGATACTCTCACCTCTTGATTTAAAAATCTCTTGACTTGAAAACGTATTTACCTCTGATATTGTTTCGTCTATATATTCCTTGGGTCGATTTCCATTTCAAAACTCGTTTTTAGCGAATTATTGATGTATAAAAAATCTCTTGACTTGAGCATTTACCTCTGAAGACCCCCCTCATCTTCGTTTTTTTTCCTTGATTTCCACAAAACTCGTTTTTAGAATCTCCAAAAATATTCTTATAGCTCTCACCTCTTGATTTAAAAATCTCTTGACTTGAAAACGAAAGTACATTTACCTCTGAAGACCCCCCATCTTCGTCTCTTTTCCTTGGGTCGATTTCCACAAAACTCGTTTTTAGCAGATCTCCACTCAACAACAGCAACAGGAAAAAATACGCCTGACAAATTTTAAGTCTATATGTGTTGAAGCTTAAAAACGGGATTTTTTTTGCTTTCTGTAAGTCCCGGGAGAGTATTTCCGCAAAACCCGTTCTTAGCGAATCTCATCTCAACAAATGAAACATGCCTGCCAAATTCTAAGTCTGCAGATCTAATAGTTCCAGAAATCTTGTGATGAGTGAGTGTGTCACTTTCTCCTGCATATACAGATGTAGTTACAGTAAAATCCAACGTATAACGCTGCATTTATAAATTTTAATGTATATTCGCCGTATAACGCGCATACCTTTTTTTACAGAGCGACCTGCAACGTACGCTAGCAATGCTATTATGTTTTAAAGCAATTTATTAGAGGTATTACCACAGGATTTTGAAAACATAGTATATTTCTAGCAAAAAAAAAAACCCCTTCAAGTACATAAGGTATGACATTTCTTTAAAATAAACAACATTCCACTTTTTAGAGAAGTCTAAGTTTTATTTATACACTTTTTTTTGAAGCTATCATTTTTATACCTGGCGTAAAATACGCACCCGTAAATTTCGATCCTATTTTTAGTGTTAAAAGTGTGCGTTGTACGCCGGATTTTACGGTATTTAGGTGTTACAACTTAGTGATGGCGATCTGAGATCGATTAATCGATTTTTTAAATCGACATGTAGTACTGAATCGATTCAGTGAATCGATATTTCATCCTAGAAAATAGACATTAGATTTTTTTCTGTTTTGATGAAAAGCATACGAAACGAAGAATTTAAACACTATGTATCGCAGACAGTTGTGCACCTGAAGTATGATCTATCCTTTACTGGCAAGAACAAAAAAAAACTATTTATCTTCCCGTTCTCTCAATAGCCATGATGTAAAGAGTGTTTTTTTTCGAGGTACAGAAGTTTAAGCTGGCATTACTTTCCAAGATGGCGACCGATTTAACAGCTGTCAAGTGATTTATTCTCAGTTTGGTTTGGCAATTCATCAAAACAATCATCAAGCAAGGCGTAGATTCGTCGAATGGGCCCGAAACGAGATTGCCGTTGTTCCCGATTTTCATAAGCGAATTTTGTTGAGCGATGAAGCGCACTTCTGGTTGAATGGCTACGTCAACAAACAAAACTGCCGCATTTGGAGTGAAGCTAATCCACAAGTGTATGTCGAAACACCGTTACATCCAGAAAAACTGATTGTTTGGTGCGCTTTATGGGCTGGTGGAATCCTTCTTCAAAAACGATGAAGGCCACAACGTTACAGTCAATGGTGATCGGTATAGAGCCATGATTACTAACTTTTTCATTCCTGAATTGAACAATCATGATGTCCAGGAGCTGTGGTTCCAACAAGACGGCGCAACATGTCACACAGCTCGTGCCAAAATCGATTTATTGAAAGACACGTTTGGTGACCGCCGAATTTCACGTTTTGGACCTGTGAATTGGCCTCCAAGATCTTGTGATTTAACACTGCTAGACTATTTTCTGTGGTGCTATGTAAAGTCATTGGTCTATGCGGATAAGCCACAAACGCTTGACCATTTGGAAGACAACATTCGCCGTGTTATTGCCGATATACGGCCACAAACGTTGGAAAAAGTCATCGAAAATTGGACGTCCAGATTGGGTTACATCCGAGCCAGCCGTGGCAGTCCTATGCCAGAAATCATATTTAAAATGTAATGTCACAAGATTATCTTTCGAATAAAAAAAATTCATGTCAATCGAATAATACATCGTTGTTTTATTGCAATTTAAAGTTCTATACCTCTAAAAAAACACCCTTTATATGAGTATCGTAGGATAATCTGTTCCTCGTGAGCGCCTTTTTTCGATTGCCGGCAACATCGCAAGGGATGAGCGGGACCGCTTGGATCCCAAAAGACTTGACAGACTGTTCTTTTAAAAAAGTTTAGATATTAAGCATTGAGAACTATAAGAGAGCTATATAATCTATTTTCTAAACTTTTTAATGCAACAAATACATTTAGAAAATAAATGTCTTCTTTTATACCTGATACTTTGAAATGGTAATAAAAATAATTGCAATTGTCAAATTCCCTGAACTAAAAAAATCCCCTGATTTTACTGATAAGAGATCGTTTATATATATATATATATTATGGTATCTTTCTTGTTTTTCATAAAATGGATTTATATTTACATTGTAAATGCAGACTTGAAAAAAAATCTATTTTTTTTAAAAAATTGATCTTTTAGACCTCGAGTTTTGTGAATCGATTCATCAGGTTACGATTCGAATCGATTTAAAAATCAATCTTTTTCGCAAAGAATCGCCATCCCTATCATAGCTTTTGCTTTCCGAAAACCCCGGGAGTCTATTTCCACAAAAAATCCGTTCTATTCTCAACAAATGAAACGTGGCTGCCAAATTCTAAGTCTGTAGATCTAAGTGTTCCAGAAATCTCGTGATGATTGAGTTGCTTTCTTCTGTATATATATAAATGTAGTTACTTCTCTATGTTTATCTACTTGCGCAATAAGCATGCCAGTATATATTTATTCAAAACCTACACCAATGAGAGTGATACATTTTTCGATATATTGACAGATAGATAAATAAATTGTGTATTAAATCTCTCTTTTTTCTTTCAAAGACTTTCATTTTTAAAGGCATTACTTGCGAAAATGTATCAAGAAATGTAATACTTACTAAAAAAAAATATCGAGATAAAATAGCAGGAGTAAAAAATACATAATCTGATCAAATTTTTAAAAACTATTTCGAGCGGATTTTGTTGCAAAAGCTATTTATGTTAAAAACTTGATTGTAATAAATCAAAACCAAAGGATGATAGTGAGTTTATTTAAGCAACGTAACATTTATAATTTGCTCTGAAGGAAATATAAAATTTTTAAATTTCTTGGTTTTACAAGACTATTAGAAGGGGGTCGGGAGAGTAGATAAAATAGGAAAATATATCGAAATAAATAACATATAGATGCAAGATAAAATTAAAAGCATTCAATAATTTTTTTTAAGTTTTGCTTTCTAAGAATATTTAACACATTTTTACATTTAAATTTGTCATTATTAATTATTTTTTGTTGGGCTGTCTTATTTTTAAAAAATAAGAATTGAGAGATATTTTTCAAACTAAACAAAATAGATAGATCATGTTGAGCAACACGAATTCTCTTTACTTCAATTTCAAAGATCATAATTCAAAATCCACTATTTAAGTATCTTTAAATTACAAAAAGATTTGAGAAAGCCTCGTAGGGTTCATTTTCCTTTTCGACTCTACGAGGGTGTTCTGAAAAGTTTCCGACCTAACAAAGATACAAAACATTTTTTCTGAATTTTTTTTTTATTTTTCTACATAGTCTCCTTGTAACTCTACACACCTCTCTCAGCGATGATTCCATCCCTGTTACCCGTCCAAATAAAACTCGGCGTTTTCTCTGCAAAATAATTGTTCACGAAGGTTATTGTCTGTTCAGTTGACGAAAGTCTCTGTCCTCCGAGCGCAATTTTTGGAAGAGGGAACAAAAGAAGTCTCTTGGAGCTAGATCTGGTGAGTAAGGCGGATGATCAAGCAGTTAGTTCAAACCGTAGTTCGTGGATTTTCGTCATGACAACCGCTGAGGTGTGAGGCGGTGCGTTGTCTTGGTGAAACAGGATTTTCTTTTTCTGCAAATGTGGCCGTTTTCCCGAAAGTTCTGCCTTTAGCTTGTCAAGTAATGATGCGTAGTATGCTCTTGTAATGGTTTTTCTTTTTTAAAGATAATTTATTAAAATAACTCAATGACTACCCTAAAAAACAATCGCCATCACTTTTACAGCCGAAAAAATCGTTTTTGCTTTTTTTTGGAGCCGGTTCCCCCTTTCCAGTCCACTGTTTGGACTGTATTTTTGCTTCGGGTGTATAATGATGTATAATGGCGTATCTAAGTTTCTTCTACAGTAATTAATCGGCGCCAAAACTTGGATTTATTGCGCCTAAACTGCGCCAACAGAGCGTTGGAAATGTTCATACGAACACGTTTTTGGTCTAACGTGAGCAAACGCGGCACCCAACACGCGGACAGCTTTCTCATGCCTTTATCTTGATTTAATATGTGACAAACACGTTCTGTTGACATGTTCATAGCCTCTGCTATCTCTCTCACTTTAATTCGGTGTTCATCTGGCACCATTTGGTGAACTTTAGCGATGTTTTCGTCGGTACTTGCAGTATTTGGACGTCCCGAACGTTCATCGTCTCCCAAGCTCTTACGGTCACGTTTAAATTTAGCTGCCCAATATTTCACTGTGGTAAATGGTGCTGTAGAGTCCCCATACACAGAATCCAACTTATCTTTGATTTGCGTAGGCGTATTGCCTTTGAAAAATAAATATTTAATAGACCTCTCGGTACCCGATGCTGTTTAATTTCACAAAAACACTCACATCAACTCACTCAAACGACTATTACATAACAACTGCGTGTCCAAAATGGCTGAAACTTTGGTGAGTAACTGTCAACAGATGAACAACGAAATTCACCAGCTTTTATTGACAAGTGTTACCATCTTTGCCTTTTCAGACCACCCTCGTATTTAATAACGTTTCTTCAGTATGTTTATTCCACTACTTCTAGCGAATTCCCGTTCATTTCCCCTCAAAACATTTATACAAACAGATCAAGTGAACTGCATTTTCTATTTTAGTATATAACACATTTCTTTAGCAATTGGGTAAGTGAGTGAGTAAATATTAACGTCGCACTATTCAGCTACTCTTGGGCTTTTGGCGACGGACATCGTTATTTCGAATCATGGTCAAGGATGACACCTGATCTAGGATCCTCCTCTTCTAACTACCACACTACACCAACGGGAGGATGTTTGAGCTCTCGACAGATTTAAAGTGCATCGCTCCCTTACACGGCGGGTCTTCAGCGGTACTAGGCTCGAACTCATGACATACCGACCACGAGTCCATTACCTTGACCACTAGGTTACCGCGGCCTCTCTTTAGCAATCGAAATGGATTCACAAAGTAAACAAAAGTACCATACTTCATTTTCTAATTAATTAGGGGCGCATCAATGCACTCACTTAGCATCACGTATTTTTTCATTCATTTAGAAGAAATGTGAAGAGACTATTGGTCACGGCTCTTATTATTTTGAGTCATGGTCGATCTGATGTGGGCAGCATTTGAATTGGTTCCCATTCTCTAAACTTCCACACCACTACAACATAAGTACTCTGAGCATTGTTTGGAGGCCGGGGTAGCCTAATGGTCATGGTCACCAACTTGCAGCCAATGTGTCGGCCGTGGTAGCCGAGTGGTCAAGGTATCGGATCGTGGCTGGTCTTGTCACGTTTGAGCCCAGTACCACTAAAGACTCGCCATGTAGAGAAGCGATGCATGTTAAATCTGTCGAGAGCTTAAACGTCCTCCCGTTTGTGTGGTGTTGTAGTTAGGAGAGGGAGCTCCAGCTCAGCTGTCGTCCACGTCACTTGACCATGGTTCAAAATGACGTGGTCCGTCACCCACACAAAGCCCTCGTGTAGCTGAACAGTGCGACGTTAATATTCACTCACTCACGCAGCCAATGTGTCATGAATTCGATCTCTAATGGCACACTGAAACCCCGCCGTGCAGAGGGACTGATAAACGTAAAATCTATCGTAGCAAAGTCCACACGTTGCCGTGGTGTGGAAGTTCGGAGAGGGGTTGCTGTCAACTAAAGTATTGTCCACGTGATGTGACTATGGTTCAAAATTTCGAGGTTCGTCGCCAAATTCCCCCATCTTGCTGTTTTATTGCGATGTAAATCAACACTCGCTCACTATTTAAATTAAGAAAAGCAACTTTATTTCGCTTGAGTGTTTTGCTTCTCGAACTCAGAATTCAACCAAAATTTAAAGCCAGGTCTTATGAAGTAAGAAATTGAAAAACCAGCGACAAAAAAAAACGCCATCCTTTCTCCAGAGCTTAATTATTTAAATTGCACCAGGCAAAAAATATCTTTAGATTAACAATATTATTTTTTTAATGAGAGTTTTATTTCAGTATAACATACAAATCTTTCCTGGAAGCAGGAAAAAATTTGAAGTTTCATATTTCTTAGAGTATGATAAGAATTTATTTCAAAAAGAAATGATTTTTTAATTCATTATTTTTAAGACTTCACACAATGCTCACTAACAATGGTGGTGGGGATATGTTTTACATGCGAAATTTAAATCTACAATCAACATTTTTATTTGTATTATTCATTCTGCGAATGTAGTCACTGTTAATCATACTTTGCATACATTTATAGTTTTCATTAATTTTATCCACTGCCATTAAAATAATTTTACTAAAAAGAAAAAATTAAAGGAAAATGAATACGGAATTTTTAAAATAATTTATGCAACAAAATACTTATTTCTAATAAGAGCTGGCCTTTTAAATTTCTGTGGTAAACTGTGAAGGTCTCTCGGACCTCACTTTGAGAACAAGAATAATAAGTCACAAAAGAACCAGTAGCCATTTTTATAAATAACTTTCTTTATTTGGATATCTTTCCCAAATAGAATCAAAGACTTATTAACAAATTCGACTACTAATATTATGAGGTTTTAAAGATAATATCCTTTAAATTAACTCAATTAATTAATGATCTAATTAATTAATTTATTAAATAACGATCACGCAGAAATTACCACGATAAGAGATCCCAGAATTATATTTAATAATGTTCTTATTGAACATTTAACTTTAATCTGACTCTTAAAACTTGAGTGAGACTTTAAATTCGAAATAATAATTACCACTTGGAATCTTTCTTCATGAGGTTAATTTATCTTCAACAACAATATTTCAATTCAAAATCACTATAACTCTATGTTTCAATATCTATCTCCTACTGCTCTAACTTTACTATTTCGTTTGACTTAAATACTGAATCTAATCTACATAACAAGGAATCCTGTCCGCTTTTTGGAGTTGATTGGAAATGGGTAGGGAATTAAATTTCTAAAAAGGTCGGTTCAGAAGGTTAGTGATAAAGTTCCGTATAGATTCGTCACAAAAATGAAAAATATTTTTAAAATAAAGTAAATTTATTAAAATTTTATAAAAGAGATTCGTAATTGTGCTCGGTGATACGAATTCGGCAATAGCACTTTTTAGCACTGTTCAGCGACTGAACAACCCAGAACTGTCTCCAGTTTCCTGCTGTGTTGAGATGAGGCAGCGTAGTGCAAAAAGAATTAATTTCTAAATTATTTAATGTTATATCGGCAACAATTTACCAACATAAATCTGGAGTTAAAGACTTGAAAAGAATTTTTAATTCTATTATCATAGTACTAGAACAACTTGTTAATGTATAAACCATCATTAACATGTTGTAAGTATTTGCTTATATAATCACAATAATCCGCCACAAAAAAAAAATATAATTTATTGTACATCTGTATAAAGCTTAAATTATGTCAAGATAATACAACATATTCGGTTTCTTGATAATAATGAGTTAATTTCTACCTCATATTTCGAAGAATGCAACGTAATAACACTGTGTTACAAACCAAAAATAAATTTATTGAATCAGAAGTAAATATTTTTATTATGCTGTGTTTCTAAAGGCATCGATTCCACGGAATATTCATTCTACATGAGATACACATCTCGTAATAACGAGTTAAGTCTACTGACTGTATCGGGATTTGAGTAGGCACCCTATTCTGCAAACCTTCTTACAAACCGAGATAAGATTTTAAAATATTCTAAGATAAAAATAGATCATTCTTCACAAGTTTTAAATTCGATTGAGATCACAATTTTCTTTACTATTTAACTGTAATTTTTAATACTAAGACATCAAATACAGCAGAACTTAACCAAAAATAATCTAAAAAGTTGTAAAATTCACACACACATATCAATCGATGATAGATTTCTTCAAAAGATTAATTTACATTAAGAAAGTGTTAGTTCATTTCGCTTCCGAAATTGTAATCGAATATTCGAAATAATAAGAAAAAACAGGTTGGACAAAAGGAGGTATTTATATGCTTCTTTTTCTCATAAAAATATTTAACTAAGCTCATAAAAAAACCTTTATTATTAAAGAATAATAGATGAGATAAACAATTTATTGTTCAGTTTGAATAATTTCAATAAATCATATAAAAACTCAACGCAAACAAATGTAGTTATTTACATTAACTTCCTTTAATATGTATTCGGAATAACTAAATTGTTGATATATATATTCGTCGTTTGTTATTTCTCTGTAGAAAAGAAAAGTAGTTTCTGAAGCGTTTCTGTCGAGAATAAGAATCATTACTGGATAATTTGAAAGTAATAATCAGTATATAATAGCAGTATGTTTTCTTAGGTTCTAGAAGATGTAAACAATACATATTCTCTCTCAGGTTCCTTTTTTTTGTCAGAAACATTTCCTTGTTTTATTTTGAAGTGATTTTTGAATTGACTTATTATTTTTTTTTAATTTGTTACGGGATCAATATATCACTGAATAATTTAACAGTGGACTTTTATATCCTTTGTTCACGCTCTTTTGAAAATAAGTCATTTGAAATGGAATGACTTTTTTTGTACATATTCATCCTTCAAATTAAATCAATACATTAAATAACAAATTTATGATATTTTTATGAATGCACACAACGCCCAATGGAATTTTAAAGAAAAACAAAAGGAACAACAAAATAATCTTTCGAAAAATTTATGTATCGCTTTGCATTTTTTATAAATACTGTGTAACATAATTGTCCTTCTCCCTCTCATACACACTGCCATATAATAGTGAAGTAAATTATGTGTGTGTGTGGTCTAGACCAGCTGTCGCCAATCTTTAGAGCTACTAAATGTATAATTTTACATTTGGCTGACCATTGACATAATTGACCATTATAACTATATTGTCACTTAATTACGTCTTTATTTAAAATTCCATATTAATAAAAAGGAACTCCATAAAAAGCAAGAATAGACTGGCAACGCTAAGCAATATCAACAAACTTAAGTGTTTTATCGCCAATTTACCATGGTTGCCAATTTTCACTTTCAAATTTCGCAAGGTACACCTGCAAAAAAGTAGCTAAAAGTTCACTAAACACAAAAATAATTTCAATAAACGTAGTAACCAAATTTTTTTTCAAAGTACCGTAAAATCCGGCGTATAATGTGTACTTTTAACATAAAAAATAAGATCGAAATTTACGGGTGCGCGTTATACGCCGAATATAAAAATGAGAGCTTTAAAATTAAAAGAAAGAGATCAGTACAAAGAATTACTCTTCTACATATGTTGAAATGTTTATTGAAAAGAAATGACATCCCTTAAGAACTTAAAGGGTTGTAGTTCTAAAAGTATGCTATTTTCTTCAAAAGCTTGGGTTAATACCTCGAATAAATGTCTTCAAAATATATAATAGCATTGTACACATATATTTTAGGTTTTTCTGAGTAAAAAAGGGGGTGCGAGAGTTTTACGGCAAATATATCAAAAAGGTAAAAAATGCAGCTTGAAAATATAGGTACGCATTATACGCTAGATTTTACGTATATCCGTATTTCATACGTTTTGTTACTAGTGATTTTTGAGTGAATTTTTATGAAAATATAAATTATGTTCCAATTTTTCTGTTGACCATTAGCGGTCTAGACCACACCTTTGTAGTTGTGTCACAAAATCTTTCCACAGAATTTAGTGAATAATATTGAAAAATCTTTTCACAAAAATTCATTTTCTATTCATGACTGCATTATTCGTCACAGAAGTTTAGCACTTCTTAACTTTAAGAACTTGAGCAAAATTATATCATCTTTGAAATGTGATAAACTAATTGTACATGGCTAAAAAAATAGTGCGAGAAAAAAAAAGATATTTCATTGTTGTATATTACAATGATAAATTATTTAACAATATACGGGGCATTATTTAAGTAAATCCCTTTATGACTTGGCGAAAAAATCAATTCTTAGTTTGGATGGTTGAATAGAAAGTATTTTATTAACGTTGGAAATTCGAATAAGATACACACACATGTATATATAGGGAGATAGGGAACTAATATACAGTACAAATTGAAAAAAGAACGTGATTTGTCTGCATTGTTATAACAATGCACACCCTGTTTGGCTGAAAAACTGGTTTTCGACGCCAACTTTTGTCACTGTTTTAACAGCTACATTGTTACAACAGTGGAAACGAATCTAAGTTGGCGTTGAAAACCGGTAATTTAATTTAATTAATGAATTAATATTTGAAAAAACTGTATTAACATCAAGTGTCATCCACTATAAGTTTTAAAAAATGTTTTTGAGCTTGATTGGACGAACAGAAAGTATTTTAATAACTATTGAAAATTTGAACAGGATAAATATATTTAGAGAAAGAGTGAACTAAAGTAGAGGATGAGTAAGTGATGGGGTAGTAAACTTTGAATGCATGCTCTAATAATACTTTTTTGAAAAATATGGAATTGATATTTTTAGTAGCAGCCACACTTGATTCATTGGACAAGTCCTAAATTTTTATTTTTATAATCATTGAAGTGTATAGAGAATAGCTCTCCCAAAAATCGATAATATTGATGTATATTGATGAATGGTTAAATAATTTCTAAAATTAACATCTCATCAAAAGAAATCTGATGAATTGATATTTCTCAAAATGGTAAGATAGTATTTTAAAATCGTCTAAAGTACAAAATTTCAATTATGCGCATTTTTAGAAAAACATATTCATCCATTACTTTCCCAGATGAAAGAAAAAATTTTTTTTTAGAATAAGCATCTATTTTCGAATTCATCTTTAATGGGAAAAAGAAATAGAAATCAATCTTCCAAATAGCTGCTTATCCATCCATGTAATGATGTGTAAAATACAGACCAGAACCCCTATTAGTAGAGGAAGTTTTTTTCAACTTGGCAGAAGTGAAAGTGTCCAACAAGGTGTAACTGGTTTTTTTCTCTCTCTCTCTCTCTTTCTCCCTTTTTTTCTCTCAGGTGAATACACTGTTAGTGTGTCAGCCTGTCAGTCGGCGTTTCCTATTTTTGCTACACCCCTGCCGCCAACCACCCCCATTTTAAGAAGACTTGCTATTATCGTTTGGTTAAAATTAGACCACCTGTTTCAATGAAAGAAAAAACAATTCGCACTTACTTGAAGTATAAATAAGAAAGGGTTTTATATATATATATTGTTTTTTATCACTTCATTTCATTTTTGATGGTAAACAATGTTGGAAATGATAAAAGAGGCCATTTATTATTATTTTTTTTTCTTTCTTTACGTTTAAAATTGTAAAAGCAGGTTTGTTGTGTTTAGGAACAATATAATAAAAGTAAGATGTAGTCGCGAAGTGTTAAAATTTAATTTAAGAGCTATATTTAAATGCGTAAAAATGACTTATTTTAATTGGGTTTAACGGACGTTTTTCAGGTCATGAATTTTTTTTCTTTCGAGACAAAGTTGAGCCAATAATGATATTTTAGGATTTTCGATTGCACAGGAAATTTTTTATTCTTCTTTTAATAGCTCTATATTAAGAATGCTGATAATTTTTGTTTATATATTACTCTTTATTGAAATTCATCGACAGTTATATTTCACCATTTCCTATCTTCACTTCCAATGCGCGTTTTCTAAAACAAACGAACAAAAACTTTATGCAAAACAGAAAAATAGTTACTGCTCAATTACGTGGACTAGTAATAAATGAGTTCCATCTTCTTTAAAAAACAAGAAATTTGTTTCTTCACTTAAGGCACACTTAGGGTTTTACTTTTATTTTATAATATTACTAGCCGTTACCCACCCACTTCTTTGGATATTTCATGTTGTATGACTATAAATTGTTGACATATGTGTTATTGATATACACCACATGTATCCTGAACCTGACTGGGTGCACAGGTAAAATCCTAGGAGAGCCCTCACCCTTGACGACAAACCGAAAAAAGCGCCAAGCCAGAACAAGATGGCGCCAAGCGAAACCGTCAATGGTGGTAAAGGAATATAGCAGGATAAGGTGGATGCGTAATCAAAATATATGTAAACAATACAGAAATTAAACATTTAAGATAAAAAATATAAAAACAGCACTTACTTTCTTACAGCTGATCTTTTCCGAGTGGAGGGTACAGCATAACAACAGATTTTAAAAAACCCTTAAAGGTCTCATCGCTAAGCGAATGATCGTGTGAGCGCCGCCATATTTATTCTGCAAGGTAATGGTCGAACATACATTCGGCGTGGCTGGTACGATTTCGAAGAAAGCATTTTATTGCCGTCCATGTTACATCATACCGATCATTACATTTAGGACATTCATAACTCGAAGCAATCAATCCTTCCTTCATACACCATTCAATCAATTCTTTCTTACCTTTCGCATTCAACAAAGTAAAAAATTCTAAAGTATATTCCCTTACACACGTAGCCAGCCCGGAGCCCAACAACAAAATGAAAACGAAATGCGCGCCCACAAAATACGAAAATGTTAGAAATAGTTAGGGTTACCATATGTAGTGTTTAAAAGTAGGGTTACCAAGATGGCGCAATTATCGCCAGCCAAAGTAATTCGCGCCAAGGGTGTGGGCTCTCCTAGGAATGAACCGGTGCATATCTATAGTGATGTAAGCCTTTTGAAATACTGGTAGTGCTGGATCAGGAGTGTCTTGCCACTTTTTCTCTTTTTATTTAACAACTGGAAGTTGTTAAACCATCAAAAGCGTTTATGACGCTTTTGATGGTTTAATAAAAACCTGAAGCACAGCAACCTCACCATCAAAAGCGTCACTAACGCTTTTGATGGTGAGGTTGCTATCCTTCAAGTAACCCTTGCGCAGTTGCATTGTCATCTGAATAGCTTTACTAGGGCTGTTGTCTTCTGTGATTCAAAAGCGACCATTTTTGCCGTGAACTGCAATTCTACTTCTGCCTCCTCTAACATTCTTGATTGTAAAAAACTGCTGCAGAATCTGTCTGAGTACTCTAAGCAAATCCTCTTGCAGTGTATCCGGTGGCCGCGGTAGCCGAGTGGTATAGGTATCGGATCGTGGCTTGCCTTGTCACGAGTTCGAGCCCAGTGCCACTAAAGACCCGCCGTTTAGGGCAGCGATGCAGGTTAAATCTGTCGAGAGCTGAAACGTCCTCCCGTTGGTGTGGTGTGGTAGTTAGGAGAGGGGATGCCAGCTCAGGTGTCGTCCACGTCACTTGACCATGGTTCAAAATGATGAAGTCCGTCGCTAAAAGCCCTCGTATAGCTGAACAGTGCGACGTTAATAATCAATCAATCTTGCAGTGGATCCCTGGACACTGCGGTGTAACTGGTAATGAGTTTCCGGACCACCTAGCAAAGAAGAGGGAGCTGCTTCCATTCAACAGATAACAGGGAAAGCTGTCCCTTTTACCGGTGCCAAAAATATCATTAAGAAAAAGTTGAATGATCTCTCTTCAAGACAATACGCTGAGAGAAATTCCAATAAGATCTGGTGGAATAATCTTAGATCTTCCCATGTGTCCAAAACGTAAAACAGTTGCCGAGTTTTCTCTGACCACGGGACACAACTGTCTCCTGAAACATTTAAATCGAATTAATTTGCACAGGCCCCTTTCTGCACACTCTGCGATATTCGAAAGGACATGGATGATGACCACATTTGTCGCTGCCCAACCCTAAAGGGCGCCTCTTTGTGCGAACTTTATTGGCAAGCTAGGGACTTATTGGGTTCATAGACTTTTCTCGCCAATTTTTTCCCCTTACTTTGTTTATTTTGTATGTTTTTGTTTTTGTTCCTATCCCCTTGTGGTGTAGTGGTCTTCTGTAACCCTGGCCAATGGAAATAAAAAAAATGATATTGATATCTAAGTTCTAGCAATAGGCTTATCATTGTATTGAAAAACATTTTCATAGCCCCCATCTCTTGATTTACAAAAAAAGACGAATTTCTAAGTCGGAAATATAATTATTTTTACTGCCCTTTAACTCCCGCCGCAGAGTTGATTTCCACAAAACCCATTCTTAGCGAACCTCTAATCAACAAAAGGAACATGCTCTCAAAATTTCAAGACAGTAGGTCAAATAGTACGAAAACGGGAATTTTTAAAACCACACGCCCCTGTGACCACCCAGTCACCCTTCAGAATTAATTTCTGTAAAATCCGTTCTTAGCTGATATGTACTCAACAAAAGAAATATTTTTACCATATTTCAAGTCTGTGGATCTAATAGTTCCAAGACATGATTTTCTTTTAATCTATATGCTCCCGGAACTCCTCTTAAAAGACAGTTTATGAAAAACTATATATAACTGTCGATCTTAATATGCGATCTATATTTACAAAACTATACATGATTTATTCTTAACAAAAGACTCTTGTTTTCCAAATTTCAAGTCTGTAGATCTAATAGTTCCCGAGATCTAGTGATGAGTGGTTTTATGAGGAGGATGTTGCTAAGCTACACTATCTGGGATAAGAAACATCAACAGTAATTTAAGGGCATTCAGTATATGAAATGATAAGTAAATGGAAAAACGCATTAAGACAGTTAAAATGTTCTAATAAACAATCCTACATAATATACGCTTAATTCTAAAACAAACTTTATATTTAACTGAAGTTGTGTGAATGGACATATATATTCACATCAAGATGCAAGGAAATAAATAATATGCTCTCTATACAACAGTTTATATAATAAAAAGTGCAATTATTTATTTCATAAAAAATTTAAATAAAAGAATTTGGAAAAATTATTTTATAAAGTAAAAGAATTTGAAAAAATCACAGTAGGATTGTATTGGAAAATTTTTAAAAAAATATGGCAACGAACTTTGTATTATTTTCCATATTAACTTTTTTTTGTTTGAATTTTTTTTAAATATCAGTGAATTATAACTATAACTCAAAGTATATTACTAACAAACAAGGTTTCTGAATACTATAATTGTTGCTGATATCACTACCTATTTTATATATATATATATAAATTCACTTCAACACACTTTCTCGAGAAATAAACTTTTACTTGCAACCACTTAAGCTAATCACTCCTCATACAACCTCACTCTCTGTCTCTTTCTTTAACGCTCCTCTCCTGTCTCTTACTGATCATTCCATCTCTCTGTTGGGATGTACAGTAAGACCCCGCTTAGCGCTGCTTTGGTTTAACGCTCTTTTATTTGAATTGTGGGATTCCCCCCGAAATTATAAGCTTATTTTGTAGTGAATTCAATTTGTAGTGAATAGTTATTTTGTAGCGGAATTAATATAAGCTTATTTTGTAGATTAAGACTTTTTAAACAGTTTGTGACGTATTGATGCAGAAGTTTAAGGCCAACAGGATTTCAGAATTCATCGCCCAATGATGTCTTTTTTAATTCTAAGTGCATGAAATATAATTAAATCACGCGAGTAAACAGTAAGCATAATAATTATGAATAATACTACTTACTTTGTGAGGGAATCGACCCTCTCTGTCTTGCCCACCTAGATGTGTGGGAGGAATCGATGGAATACCAGACATATTCAAAAATCAACTTATTTATTGATCGAACAATTAACGAACTTAATTCAAGTAATTTCAAGAAGAGAATATCTCAATGTAAGCAATATACGTCAAACAACAACGAGCACGAATTATAAGAAGACTACAAATTTCGACCTCTTTATTTCAAGATCAATTCTATTATCTCAATTAACTTAACATTAATTTAACTTTAGTGACCAATCGTCCCTTTAATTCTTTCGTCTATTTAATATTTGAAATATTCTATAAATTTTTGTGATACCTGATCAGTAGCAATCTCACCTGACTTCTGACTTTCTCTCTCTCCTCCTCGTTGCTAGCTAGAAAACCTTGATTATATATAGTAGACTTAATTTTAAAATATCATGGTTTCTTCTGCAGAAGGGTTGGTTGTGAATGAACGCGAATTCATTACCCAAAGATTTCCCAAGAGGATTAGAGGAAGGTACGCGAATAGATCCGTCACAACTTTTCTAGATTATGATCGTAAATATCCTGCAAATCCTCTTAAGATATTGATTCATATATTTATTTCATTAATTATATAAAATAAGTCTAGTTTAGTATATTAACGACATCCTCTGTATACTGACCCGTTTCTTCTAATTTCTCCGAGGTTCAATTAACAGAAATTTTAACTGCATTGTTTTTTTAAATAATCAACTAAAACTATTTGGGTATAAATACTGTTAAGCTTTTGAACGGCTATCGAATGTAGAAAGATACTCGCAAATAACAAGCAAATACCTTTAAAATAAATTGTAATTTATTTCCGAACTCTCAAGTATAATTACGGCATTTTTATAACAAGAAATTAACAACACACGAGTATAATTTCGCAAACTCAAAAATCACACAAATATTGAATATAGTAATCAAAACTTCGTATAAGATATATATTAGGTTGGGGGAAAAGAAATCCATTATTTTTGCATGAATTTCAAGACTTTATTTAAAATGTTCGGGTTGTCCGATTTGGGTCAAATGTGCACCATTTTGTTGTATAATTTGTTGCCCTTTTAAAGGTAGCTTCATAATACCTCTGGCATAGAAGTATTGGTCCTTATTGGCAAAATCTCTAGTAATCGAGAGATTTGCACAATCTTCTCTTGATTCCAATTTCTTATCACTCAGGAAGTTTAGTAATGCGAGAAAAAGATGGCAATCGCTTGGTGCTAGGTCCGAACTATACGGTGGATGCAATAAAACTTCCCAACCAAGCTCCCGGGGATTCTGGCGAGTCACTACAAGTGTGTGTGACCTGGCGTTGTCCTGATGGAACACAATAATTCTGTTGTTCAATTCTGATCAATCGCTGGCTTCAAATGGTCCAGTAGAGATCTGAATTTAGTGTTTGGCCATACGGAAGCAACTCATAATAAATTGTTCCTTTCCAGTCCCACCAAGTACACAGAAGAACCTTCCTGTCTCTTAGTCCTGGTTTGGCCACCGTTTGAGATACTTCACCGCGCTTTGACCGCAATCGTTTTCGCACAATACCATGTATGTGACCCATGTCTCATCCCCAGTCACTATCCGCTTAAGAAATTGGTCGATTTCATTGCGTTTGGCCAAGGCTTCGCAGATGGAAATTCGATCCATCATATTGTTTGGTGTTAATCGGTGTGGCACCCAAACATCGAGCTTCTTTTTGAATCCAACTTTGCACAAATAGTTTTAAAATGTTTTATGGCTGATCTTTAGCTCCTGGGCCATGCTACGATTACTAACATGCCGGTTAATTTCGATTATTTCTGTGGTTTTTAGACATTTTCGACGACGGGCCTGCCTGTGTGAGGTGCATCTTTAACATCAAAAATGCCTGAACGGAATCGACGAAACCAAAATTACACGTAATTAGCTGTTACAGTATCGGCACCATAAACACCATGCACGATTTCAGCCGCCTGACTTGCATTTTTGCTTTATGAAAGAAAAACTGTAAAATGTATCTAATTTTCTCTTTGTTGACTTTCATTTTTAACACCCTATAACTCACAACTGAAGGGACCAAACAAAAAAAGACAAAATATTTTTTTTAGTGTGAACTGTCACCTTGACAATGAGCATAAATTTGAAATTGTTTGACCGATACTTCAGGAGATATGGACACTACAGCCATCTACCGAAAAAAAATGGATATCTTTTTCCCCAATCTAATATATATACAGTCGAACCTCCATATAACGAACCTCTATAATGCGAATTTTTCTACATAGCGAACTTTTTCCTGAAACCAAGAACATTTCACGATTTTTTTCGTAAAATGACCTCCCAATAGCGAAGTGAATTTTCTATATAACGAACTTTTTCTCTTAAGATTCGATTTTTTTCTCCCTATTTTTGAAGTATTTCTAGATATTTATCTTTTAACGCACTTTATGGTGGTCTTAAATTTTGAACTGGTTTTGTTAGACGCTTAACTCGCCGAGAGCAATAGAATTCTGGACGTTTCATCTAAGATGTGCAACCTTTAACCCTCATTATCCAGTTCACTGAAAACATCTTCGTTATCCCCTTTCACCCTCAGTGGAGTTGTCTCGTTTCCTTGAACTAGTCTCCGTTTATTTGTAGTGTTGATCAGTCGTACTAGTAAACTTCGTTTCTTGTAGCTCGAAAATGTTCTTCAGGAAGTGGATAAAGGCGTCAAGAAACTTTCTTTACAGTTTTCCTTTCTTTCATTTTTTATAGGTAAGATACATAAAATATACATTAATTTACAAAAAGGTGTGAATAATAGTTTTTTTAATATATAATATTTATGAATTTAATTTTTTTGGTTTATAAAGTATATTAAAAGATGAACCTCTACATAACCTCTCATTTATATATATATATATATATATATATATATATATATATATATATATATATATATATATATATATATATATAAATGAAACGCACGTCCGCACTATCAAATGTTTCCCTACAATGTTGCTTCTCTGCATTGTCTTTTCATAGGCAGCGAAGATAGATGATTTTTAGAGATATCTCTTCAAATAGTCATCCTAAACTTTTTGAAATTTGTCTTCAGGCGCTTATTTTTGTCTCTAAATCTGGTGACTTGGGTGACAAATTTGTTGCCAAGGTCTTCGCCTATAAGCCATCTTTTTTTATCACAATATGTTTTTAGCAGGGAAGCAAACAAAAGGTCCAAACTTCCCGTAACGATATTTTCAATGCATGGATATTTTTTAATGCAATTCAATAAATATATATCTATTATTTATTGTTGATCGCGCGGTATCAAGGCACTGTCTAATACAAATTAAATTATCTCGGAAACATGACAATTATTTCCATTTTTCCTACTTCGCTTCGAAATGTGCGTGACATTTTTAATTTCTCATCCTTCCATCATAACAGAAATAATATACTTCCTGTTTGTCCTGTACACACAAATGTCTTTCCTCGTTCGATGGAGAGAGAATAAAAAATAAACTAAACTTTGTTCTAATTTGATGCACCTTCTTATGAAGATTTTTCTTTTTAAAAATCATCTGTTAAAACTTGTTTTTTTTATGTGTATGTGTGTTCGAATTGGGTTGCTTCCGTTGAAAGTGTTTGCCGAGTACGTGTTGCGATGTGCGGTATTTTTCCCTTGAGCCTAATTGGAATTTTGATCTCAATGAGGTACTTCCCCTCTTTGTCGAACTCACTGTGGAATACATTCAATGGGAATTTATGACATCGATTTGAATTTTTAATATATATGTATAATTATTTTGAAAATTCATTAATCAAAAATTTAAGAAAGTATTTTAAATTCTAAAATTATATCGAGAAAAAATCTCGAGGGCTATATAATTTTAATTCTCAATTTATTGAAATTATAGCATTCAAATATTAGTCTATCTTAGCTTAACTCCTTAACTGATTTTTCCCGTACGGGCTACCGAAAGTTGGCCGCAACCGGTTTGGCGTATGCTCTGTACGCGCACTCATATTTTCTTCTTTCTATCTTTGATTTGCACATATTTTTCCTTCTTATAGTGAGATTATTAGTGCTAGTGTCTTTAACGGATTCCGTTTTTCCATGGTATTGAAATACTTCTCATTCGGAATTTTCTTTGTGATGAAGGAGGGAATTTTTCATCGGGCAGGAATTAAAGTTCTTGAAAACATTTGATGGATATTCGATATAAAACATGGATTGATAAGGCAATATGCAATTTGTTGGTGGAGAAGAAATGAAAATGAGAAGAACCAAAAAAAAGCCGATATTATCTCTGTCTCTCTTGCAACGTAAGACTGAGTATTACACCATGCTTCAAATTGTGTGTGCATCTATATATTTATATGCACATACTATTATATATACTGTAAAATCCAGCGTATAACGGACCTATATTTTCATGCTGAATTTTTTAATTCTTCGATATATTCTCCGCATAACACGCACCCCCTTTTTTACGAAGAAATCTGAAATATTTGTATGCATTGCTTTTATGTTCTGTCTAGTATACTTCTAGAATTGCAACTTGTAGTAACAGGTGTTGATGGATGAAGAAAGGCAGATGAGCTTGAATATGTTATTATTCTTTTGATGAGAACTTCATTGAGAGTAGTGTATTTATCTCTATTTGTCAGAGAAATAATTCATGTCTATATTTTTAAGTTCAGATTAGTAGTCCTTTTTCCTGTTGTATCTGGCAATGAAAAAAAAATCATACGATGGATATAATGAGTTGCCTTAGAACTGTAGAACCAGCTAGGGAAATAAAAATGTAAAAACGGAGGGAGCGGAATAAAGATGTACAATATTTTCACTTACTGAAATGGATGTAAATTTCTTTCTTTTTTTAATATATTTAAATCACCGTGTTATAATTAACACCATAAACTCTTTTAGTTCATTTGACATGTCGTTTCTTTTAAATAAACAGTGTTTCAATACTAGTAGAAGTAAATTTTTTTAGGCTCATCTCTTTTATTATTTTTGAAGCTATCGTTTTTATACCCGGCGTATAACGCACACCCTTAAGTTTCGATCTTATTTTTTGTGTTCAAAATGCGCGTAATACTCTGAATTTTACGGTATATATATACACACACACACACACAAAATCCTCAAATATTTTAAAAAGAGGTACGAACATGAAACTTTTTCGCAAGTGCGAGAGAAATTCTTTTAAGATGCATGAAACATTCTTCATAGTATGTAGAGTGTACTTATAATAAATTATAGTTTTAAACAAAAACTAAAAAGCACGCTTTCATAGTGAATCGAACTAAAAAGTAAAAAAATAATTCTTAATATAAGAATAAAATTATTAACGAGAAAATTATATAATGTCATTGTGGTAAAAGCGTGTGGTGCTTTGAATTACATTTTTACACTAACTTAACATTTCGGAATAGAACTAGTAAGAAATTATAACAATTAATATAGAACACCCCACGCTTTTATATACCCCAATGACATTAATTTGCTCCTCAAGCATTTTATTCTTATGTTAAGAATTATTTTTTACTTTTTAGTTCGATTCACACACACACGCACTATAAAAGCGTGTTTTTTAGTTGTTTTTTTAACTATAATTTATTTTTCATTTTTTAGTTCGATGCACAATAAAAGACTGTTTTTTAGTTATTAAAACTATCATTTATTCTTTGTTGAATTTTTATCCTTAATTTTGATATTTAATTGTGGTTGCTGGAATTAGTCTTGCTCTTCAATGGATATTAACTAACGGGTATGAAGGGTACTTATTCTCCCCATTTACGGGCCTCAGATATTCCATATCGTTGTATTTCAAGTCTCTATAGATACAGGTGTAACTAATAAAAGTGTGTTAAGTAGAAATATTAAATGTCAATCGTATGATCACCTTTTAAACGTATTGCTATAATATTAATTCGTTTCGTCCCTTATAAACATATTGCTTTATCAAAATAAAAAATATTTAGCAGTTAGAACATAAATTATTTTTTTTTCACATGCACGAGTCCTTTATTTATTTCTGTTTTCAGAAAAACTGGACTTAATTATGGTAAGAAATTGCTAACTTACCCCCCCTCTCTACTTTCTTATATAAAGAACACTTTTTTGTTTGTTTTATATATATTAATAATAAGCGTTTTCATTTTTAGGGATGCACCTTTTTAAGGGGTAGGGTCTTTTAGTCGCCATATCTAGAAACAGTCGCCAAATTTGGAAATGGAGTATGGAACTAGTCGCCAAATCTGGAAATGGTATATGCAATTAGTAACTAAATCTGGAAGCGATATAATGAATGAGTCACCAAATCTTGAAATCCTTACTTTTGAGGATCCTGATCAGGACAATGGAATAAAATTATGAAATTCTTGTATTGTTATCGGTCCTTAACAAGTGTGCAGAATTTCGAATTAATATGACCTTTTAAAGTGGGTAAAAATCGATTTCAAAGATTCCATTACATACAAGTGAAACATAAAAGCGTGTAAAAAGGCAAACGTTTTGCGTTTTTTGTGCTCCACAATTATAATTTCTTATTTTGTTAAGTAATATGGTTAGAGTTATATGCAAGAAAAAAAAATTGGCCTTTTTTGGATCATTTTGGGCAAAAAGATTGCCCGCTTAAAGGGTTGAGATGCTTACATTTCTAAAATATCCTGGTGGCTGTGGTATGTTAGTGGTTATAGTTACGAATTCGTGGCCAGTGGTTCGCGGGTTCGAGTCCTGGGGCCATAAAAGACCTGCGTGTAGAGTGGGCGGATGCACGTTAAATCTGTTGTGACTCAAAGTTAGGAGAGGGGGATGGCAGCTCAGGTGCCGTCCTCGTCACTCGACCGTGGTTCAAAATTACGAAATCTGTAACCAATAGCTCTCATGTTGCATTATAGTAGAAGTTAATATAGCTCTCACTCACGTGAATAATAAACCAACCAGTTAACCAAGAGATTTCGGGACATTCCGATGTCTTCTAATATTGTAAATGGTCGTGGTAGCCCAGTGACCATGGTCGCGAACTCGTGGTCAGCGTTGTCGAGTCGTGGGTTCAAGTGCTGGGCCCACTGAAGACCCGCAGTGTATAGGAGCTGATGCATATTAAATCTATCGAGTCTCAAAAGTTTCCTCTTGGCGTGTAGGGAAGTTCGGAGAGGGGTGCGCCCCCTCAAAGTGTCTCCTTCGTCACGTGACAAAGATTCGAAATTCCTTCAAAATAAATCAATTGAGGACTGGGAGAGTCGGTGGTCAAACTCTAATACTGGCTTACGAGTCAAATCCTTTTTTCCCAAACCCAGTTTAGAAATCAATCCCCTTGCCTCAACTCATAACAATCCATGGCCCATTTGTTTCTTACTCGCATCGCTTCAAATTAAAAACTACTCCCAATTGTCGATCTGTTGGGGACGCAGTGGCGTAACGTACACCCCCGCATCGTGGGGGCAGGGTTCTAAGGGGCCCAAAGCCTGACTGACGCAAGTGCCTACCCTTTGTAAAATTCAACGTGGGGTCCCAAAACCTGACTTTGCAGGGGGGTCCAAATGTTCTCCGTTACGCCACTGTGGGACGTTAATCATTATGTGTGTCGCATGTCCCCTGACTAAGGATTTCCATTTGGTCTCTCCATCTCAAAATGCTGAAAAAAGCCTTGTTCCAATATATAGTTAGAAATCCTTCCATTCACTCTAAACTAAAATTATGTATTAAAGTTGCCTCTACAATTCGGGATCAAATTCCTTGGTAGGGATTGGATCAATACTCTTATGTGGTCACAGACGGCTTTTTCCCCCTCTTTCTTTCTTTTTTTCTCCTTTCCCAAATGTTTCCTGCCTTTTTTTTTGTACGGTGCATTTATATTTTATATTTATCTTACTTTTGATGTATTTGCAAGGGTGCTGGAATAATGCATATTATTTTCCCTCTCTTATCCTTTATGTTCTTTATTATTATTTTCAGCTTTGTATGTGTGTCCTTTGCAATGACATATGCATTTCGTTTCATTTACCTTTAATTTGTAATATGTAAATTTAATATGTGCTAACGTATGAAACGTATACTATGATTTTGCTCAATAAAGATTGAATGCGGGAGTGGTAGTTTCCGGGGGGATCGTTTTGTACCTCTAAACCTTTCTCGGGTGAGCTCGGTTTCCTTGGGCATTTCGCCAACAGCCCTACGTGGCCGCGGTAGCCGAGTGGTATAGATATCGGACCATGGCTTGCTTTGTCACGGGTTCGAGCCCAGTACCACTAAAGACCCGCCGTGTAGGGCAGCGATGCACGTTAAATCTGTCGAGAGCTGAAACGTCCTCCCGTTGGTGTGGTAGTTAGGAGAGGGGGTGCCAGCTCAGGTGTCGTCCACGTCACTTGACCATGGTTCAAAATTACGTGGTCCGTCGCCAAAAGCCCTCGTGTAGCTGAACAGTGCGACGTTAATATTCAATCAATCAATCAACCAACAGCCCTACAGTAGTTTCAGTGAGTGAATGAAAATAAATGTCGCACTACACCTGTACTTCAGGGCTTTTGGCGACGGATTGAACCATGGTCAAATAACGAGGGCGACACTTGAACTGGCACCCCCTCTTCTAGCTTCCACACCACACCACTGGGAGGAAGTTTGACCCTCGACATATCCACCGTGCACCGGCTTCCTCTGCACGGCGGGTCTTCAGCGGTATTAGGCTCGAACTCACGACACGCCGGCCGCTAGTTCGTTTCCTTGACCACCACACACACACACACACAGGCACAGGCACAGTGTACTTTCAACGTAAGACGTTAATTAACAATGAATTTCGTAACATTTGTAATGGTTTAACTCGCGAGATTTACCTCTTAAAGTAACTTGTTTTTATTATGTTTTGAAAGTTTTTATCTGTCACCTTCTTACTGTGAGTGTTTATTAACACCGTAGAGCAGCGATGCACGTTAAATCTATCGAGAGCTGAAACATCCTCCCATTGGTGTGGTTTGGTTGTTAGGAGAGGGGGTGCCAGCTCAGATGTCGTCCACGTCACTTGACAACGATTCAAAATTGCGTGGTCTGTTGCCAAAAGCCCTCGTGTAGCTGAACAGTGCGACGTTAATATTCACTCACTCACTTATCAACTGTCTAAGCAACACGAGGCGACGCATCTTATAATTTTGAATCGTAGTCAAGTGACATGGACGACACCGGACTTTCTAAATTCATACACCATGCCGATGGGAGGATTTTGAGCCGTGACAGATTTAACGTGCAGCTGCCCCTCTGGTCAACGAGATATGGCGGGTTTTTATTGATACTGAAGCTCGAATTCATGACACGCTGAGCACAAGTCCGCTACCATGACCACTATGTGACCACGGCCTACCGCCTTCTTACAGAGGAAATATGATATGCAGTTATGAAGTGCTGTATAAAATGATTTGAAGTGAAGCTAAACATAGTGATAATAATAATTGGATCATATTTCCGATCGTGTTTCCACTGTTTATGGATGGTTATTTTGAAAGAGTATTTTCCGAGTTTGCTTCGAGACCATGCCGATGCTTATGAGGATTGTTGACTAATTGACTTTCATCTCTTCTGGTTGTATCAGATAAGTAAATTTTAATTTTTTGTAATTGTGCGTTATAGTTAATCTTCCTATCATAAACATAGGCTATCTGATTACTAAAATATATTTGAGGTATAATTTGTTTTGTATGATCTCTACTCCTTCCGTGTCAGGTTCAGATAGAGATCGGAGGAGCTACTTACTTAGATTTTAGGGCTTTAATCACAAATGTGCCAGAAAAGAAACCAAATTAAAAGTAAATGCTGTCGTGTGTTTGTGCCATTCGATTGAAAGGGCCAGATCGAGGCTCACGAAACTCATCGTGGCAAGGGAACTAAAATACGTCTGTCGTTTTGGACGCAGCTTTGAATACCTCTCTCCACCCCTCATCCAGGTGAAAAAACATTTTGGAGGAGAACACCCTGGAGGTTTCCCGGGGTCCTCCTCTACCTCTTTCGACAACCTGTCGAGAGGACTTTAGATTCCCCTGATATTTAAAGTTCCTCTTGCTTCACTGGCACAATTCATTTACAAACATCCATATCTTCCCCGGGTTTTGAACCCGGCTCCTTAACACAGCTGTCAGCGTTACTAACCACCATCTCATCTGAATGGCAAAAAAAGGGAAATGATAGGCACATAGCAGATATTGGTTTATCTAAAAGCAAAAAACTTTAAATTGAAAAAAAAATTACTGCAATTTCCTTTTCATTAGTTTTGTAAATATTCAATTTGGAAATTATGACGAAACAAAAATTTTGGCACATTAAGGGACCATATTTATTGTTATTTTTAATTATATATCTACGTATCAGGGTAAGGGATATTATGAATCACACACATTTGCAGGGAAGAATTATAGTATCTAATTTTATTTTGGCCGAATATTTTTAGACTAATAATCAGATTCAAATGAAGTTTGAAACATAAATTATTGAGAACCTCCTATATCTAACTCTGTAAAACATCAAATTCCATAATTGAGTTTAAAATAAAAACAACTTTTTTTTTTAGAAGTTAAATTATTATGTTTACTAACTTGATTAATACAATTATACCCAAAATTTACTTTAATGGCTCCAAAATTTACTTTACTGAAGCCGTTAAGGTTTTTTTTACACTTGCCTTTTTTAAAAAATGAAGGAATCTAAATACTTTTCCACTCGATAATTCACCGTACTAAGTGTAATTTTAGAATCCTGAAAACTCTCGATTGAGCCCTAAAAAAGAGCATTTTTCTTCAATAATAGAAGAAAAGTAATTAGATAGAAGATTTTTCGCTTTATATCTATTTCGGGAACATGTAATTGCTTTAAAAAATTGCAGTTATTTGGATTTAAGAGGAAAAAACTTTTAAAAAATGACTATTTCGGTCTTGAATTGAAGGTGGGGAGTTGACAGTTTATTTCTCAACTTTATTAACATTTGAAACAGAATTTATGGAACAAGATGAGATTAAAAACATCTCTCTTAGCAAAATCAACTTTTTTAGTATTAGTGATAAATAATTGGCTGAATAAAATCTAAACAATGTTTAAAAATTGTAAAATTTACATAAAAATATACTGAATCACTTTTCCTCATGATGTTCATTAATATTCCTCAACACTTGTTCATTTTTGCCAGTTCATAACGGCTATGTTTCACTATTTTTAGAGATTAAGCATGATTGTGTAGAAAAAAAATTCGTACGAATTGATTAAATGTAAAATTAGAATTTTTTGTTCGTATTAAAGCTTTTTTTTTTACTTAAAAATTTCAGCGAAATAGTACTACTAAAGGATAATGATTCTTAAAGTAAATGGGGGGAAATATTTAGTTTCTTATATAACAGCTATTGGATTACAGCAGGGGTGGGCAGACTTTTCGAGGGCGCGGGGTGCTTTTAATTTTTTCAAGGGGTGGCGTAGGTGTAGTGAGCTCAAAGAAAGTATACAATACAGTCGGACCTCCATTTTACGAAATTCTCTATTGAGCGAACTTTTTTCTGGAACCAATAACATTTTACGAATTTCTTCGTAAAATAACCTCCAATTAGCGAAGTGCATTTTCTATTCAACGGAATTTCCTCTTAGGATTCGATTTTTTTCTTTTTTTTTTTTTTTTTTTTTTAAATACCGTATTTACTCGAATCTAAGCCACACTTTTTCCCCAATGTTAATGCTACTAAAAATTGGACACGGCTTAGAATCAAAGAGAAAAAAAATTTGTTGGATGGGGTATTTAGAGCAATTGCAGTTTCATGCATGTGCTTAAAAGTTTATAATACTGATAAAATGACTGATTATTCACTTCTTATTAGTTTTCCCTTTTAAATTTATTTTAATTTCATAAAATTGGATATCGAGAAACCGCTTTAGACTATTTTTCAATTTTCATAAAATCTTGTCGAGAATGTGGAACACGGCTTAGATTTGAATAAATACGGTATTTCTAGACCTTTGTATGATGGAATGATTATTAGGTCTTAGTGAAGGCGGCCACCTAAAAATGTCTTGGCGGACCACCGGTCCATCGCGATTGACTTAATGCCCACCCCAGGATAACAGGATGCGGGGAATCTTGTATTGTTTTAGAAAAGATACACATCAACAATGAAAAGCACGTAATTATGTACGCCTTCATTTCAAAATATTGAGGGAGGCGTCTTCATATCAAAAATAACCAATTTTCAGGGGGTGGTGAATATATATATGTACCGTATTTACTGGAATCTAAGTTTCCATCGATTCGAAACCTCACTCCCAATTCTTAACACGTTTCTGAGGGGATGAAATTGTGTAAAAAGTTCACCAATAGCCGATACAAAAGATATCTTTTTTTTAAAAAAATTTTTAATGAGAAATAATAAGAAATTAATAATTAATTTATTTTCTATCAGTGGTGTGAAGGAGAACATTAGGCAAAGTGAAGTTTTGGGCCCCCTAAAATTCTCCCCCCTCCCACTGCAATGCGGGGGTGTACGTTACGGCATTGTTTACCAGTATTAAAAGCTTTCAAAGACATACCATCACATACATTCACTAATCATCACAGTCATCCTTTTCATATTTGCGTCATAGTGAACACGTCTTAATGCCGATATCTTTGATGTTTAGGTGATTAAAAAAAGCGTATACAAAAAAAAAATTCCTAAACAGACAACGATGTTTAAGATAAATTGGAGATAAACTGCGGAATGGGTTAAGTCATCGATGCAAGTAGCCAGAATGGACGACTACATTTTTCCTTTTAAAAGGGATGAAAACTCAATTTTCCACATCCCGCAAATGTTTTGCGTTCGATTCTAAACCGTACCCAATTTTCAGTAGGATTAGCATTGGGAAAACAGTGCGGCTTAGATTCGAGTAAATACGTTATCTGACAAGAATTAATTTAAAATATTCCCACTAATATACTTTCAAAATACCTCTGATATTAACTTTCAGATTTTTATGAAATGAAGAACATTAGCTGTTAAAACCATACTCTACCTAATTCTACAGGAGAAAAAATTGGATTCCATAAAAGAATTTAAAAAAAATTTTAAACTTATTTAGAAAACTAATTTTTAATTAGTTTCTTCACTCATTACCAGTAATTTATCCTATAATTTAGCTTTTTTTTAATCATTAAAAATGATATCAATTTTATCCTGATGCAATGACAATTGTGAAAGTGTCCCAATTCCTCCCCCTTAATTTCTTAGCTATATGTTACTAACGTTACCAATTTTGTGAAAGAAATAACGGAAAGAAGTTATTGCATCATAAAACACAATGAGAGAAGAAAAAAAACGTTTTGAATTAATTGATTAAAATGTATTCGAAAACTATAATTATATTTTCCGCTTTATAATACTACATTGATTATTATAATAATGTTAGAATGAAAAGAAACTGAAATATAAGATTCAATTAAATTCAGAAAACTGAAAGAAAAAACTTCTATTGTGTATTCATTTTTCTCTGTAGATCTAAAAAAAACCGAATTAGAACCTCAAAACAATTACTCCTCATGCATCAGATATACTAATGTCAAGGTCAAGTTGATATATATATATATATATATATATATATATATATATATATCGAATTCAAGACTCTCTTCCTTTTCTGTATCTTCGGAAGCTAAATTTGGAAAGCTTATTGAAATCTCTGACAAAGCTCTCGATCGTCTAATTTTCATTGTTTTTCCCGTTTTTCAATGATTGCTATATCAAGCAGATAAAAAAGAACAATGAGTTTTGTGATAAATGCTGCTTTTTATGGAACCCTAAAACGCAATATTGTTATCTTTAAATGAAAAAAATATCCGAATGGATTCTATTAAAATATATTATGATATAAAGAGTTTTTAAGCGTGTACGAATGTCATAATCTATTTAGAGAAACCCGAAAACCATTGTCAAGTAAGGCTTATACTTGGAAGGTTCCATTCAAATCTCTCTCTCTCTCTCTCTCCATCTCAATTTATAAAAAGGATTTCAATTGTTAGGGGTAGAGAATGAAATTTTTCACTTGGACGCACAAGCATCGAATACTATTGCTTTTTCACCTGTTTGGTGATGCGTTTAATTTTACTGTTGCAAGAACACAACGATGGTTTGTTTGTTTTCTCGCGTTTCTTTCATCTTATATTTAGGACTGTGGCTAATTTAGCGCAGATAATGCTCTTATGTTTTAAATAAAAAAATTATTACGGTATCGATATCTGTAAACAAACACTAATCAATTTATTCTTATTCTTATTTTAAGGCTTTTATATTGTTTTTTATTAGCAGAGTTCTAAAAAATAATTTAAAAAAATAATTGTAAATAAGTTGAATTGACCTGAATGAATATGTCTTTCAGCTCTCGTGACAGTATTTTTTTTATAATGGTCATTCAATTATCAGGAGTAAACACACAAGCAGATTTATAGTATTTTTATAAGCCCGAGAGCACTACGAAATATATTACCATTTTATATATTTTATCGTAATTTTGCTTTTTCTATGGATAACATTTTTCACAATTTCTCTACTAATAGTTCAAACTCTTCCCCTATATATACTATTCAAATTTTCAATCGATAATAAAATACTTTTTATCATCTAAGTTCAGATATATTTTTTAAACTTGTAGTGGATGACACTTGATCTTGATACTGTTTTTTCAAAATGTTGTGGTTCTGTCCTATGTATATACTTGTTTATATTAATTGTAATTGTTTAGTAAAAAGTAACTGAAATAAAAAAAAATCTCTTGACCTAAGTAGGAGTTGACTTTAATTTTTTTCATATTACTTGTTACGTATTCATTCATTGTATAATTATCTGGATACGTTGTACGTAATTGCACAACAATTTTAAATGCCTAATAAGGAACCTCAGAGGATTCGGGTGACTTCGTTATCCTAGTGGTCAGGGCCACTGACTCGTGACCAGGATGCCATTTCGAGCTTCAGTGACACTGAAAACCTGCCGTGCAGAGGAGCTGATGTGCTTTAAATCTGTCAAACTAAAAGTCCTTCTGGTGGAGAGGTGTGGAAGTTCGAAAAGGGGAGGTACCAGCTCAGGTGTCATCCTCGTCACTTGACCATGAATCAGAGTTGTGAGGTCCATCGCCAATAGCCTTCGTGTCGAAAAAGTGTGTGAGGTCAATAAGCCACCACACACTCACTCACAGATTCATCGGGAGAAATTAAGGAGTTATGGTCCATGATAAATAAAATTTGTACGCATGGTTTCAAATTACGAGTTTCTTCTTCAATAGATGTCGTGGCCGCGGTATCGGATCGTGGCTTAGGGGAGCGATGCACGTTAAATCTGTCGAGAGCTCAAACGTCCTCCCGTTGGTTTGGAGTGGTAGTTGGGAGAGAGAGGTGCCAATTCAGGGTCATCCACGTCACTTGACCATGGTTCAAAATGACGTAGTCCGTCGCCAAAGCCGTCATGTAGCTGAACAGTGCGACGTTAATATTCACTCCATCCCATCAATAGGTGTCGTGGAGGTTTTCTAAAATGAAAGTAATTTCAACTCATAACCATAGTTTTTGAAGTAATTACTCTCATATTTATGATCCACTGATTTTTTTTTATTTCGCAATGTATTTATAGTTAGATTTTTATACTCTCTACCATAATTAAATTAATAAAATTTTAAAAGAAGAAACGCGGAAGAAAATTTATCAAATGTTTACTTTTAAGATACCTTATCTTAAAAAGAATTATTGTACGTTTTTTCTTCCATTTTAAACTATGCGTTACATTTTTAAGTTAAGTGAAATTATATTTTTAATATATATTTACGATTTATATATATATAAACAATATTTTTAGTAATACAGAAGAAAATGACACATTCACGCGGCTTTTTAGAAAATTAAATGTCCCACCAAAATTATTTATAAATATTTCTGAAAAACACATAATACATATAGACAATACTGCAATACTATTATTAAATTCCGTTTTTATTTTCAAATTTAGAGTAATGTTGTGGAATATATTGTAGAAAAATCTCTGTCGCGCATTCGTTTTTGAAGAATGCTAGAGAAAAATTAAATTGTGAATAACTTAATGTTTTCTAAATATTCTATCAAATACATTTAAAATGTTCTTAATTCAATTTTTTTTCCGTATCGTTTAAATGTTTTTGTTTTGCTAAATTAAAATAATATAACATTATAACTATAAAATCTTTGACAATTTATTTCTTTATCTGTGACAATTTTTTATTATTGACGTGCTATCTGAATACAATTTTATTTCGGTGGGTGTTACGAATTACGGTTATAAATATAAATTTATTTCTAATGTCAGATTATGTACAATTTTATTTCGGTGGGTGTTACGAATTACGGTTATAAATATAAATTTATTTCTAATGTCAGATTATGAACAGTTATTACAGAGTTCATCAATGTACCAATTACATCACCGAAAGCTGATGTCTATTCTTAGTGTGGATACCAATCGTCTCGGGTAATTTTGACGTCCAGTTTCCTCCCTAGAGGGAGGCACTTGAACTCTGCCGATCAGAACCCCTGTATTAGGAATTAATTTTGTCTAGTGCATCCCCCTAAGGATCTTTTACATGCCGTATAATCATACTACATAGCCGCTTTCGATTTTCTGCATCATGAAAATACATCGACTTGAGACGGGGTCGAACCCGCAAACGATTACTTATATAAAAAGTAATGAAAACATGTAGGAAAAATTATTTTTGTATAGAAACGAGGTAAGAGTAACGATAAATATTTTTTTTTGTATATGCTGATAAATTTATGAACTAAAAATGTAACTTTTTTGTAATGTAAAAATACATCAATATGCAAACAATTCTTACGTGGTTTTGTTTATTATCATTTTCCCGTTAACTACATCCATTTCCTAGTTGTTTTTTATTAAAAATAAAAATTCATACATTTACGGTTGAAAGCATTTTATTTCGAAAGTAAAGTTTTTCGTACGTGTAACTTATTGCACACACAAATTGAGCTTATTTCATCTCTCTCGTCTCTCATTTCATATATTCTATTTCAAAATAAGAAAAAATTCATAAATTTCTTTTTTAAGTGAAGAAATTATGTCGAGAGAAAAATAGACTTTTATCTTTTGTTTGGTTTAAAGGTGCAAAAATGCGATTGTGATCTTGCGAATATCCTTTGTAGTAGCTATGCAATATGAAGTAACAGAATGACAAATATTACAATGCCTCGTGAAAAATCTCAAAGCTCACTACAATGAATGCATTAATACTTACTGTTGTTGAATAATGATTACGAAATACAATTACATAAGTTCTTTAATAATTACAATCGGATACCATTACTTAATATTGATATATCATCGATTTCGATTACATCCAATAGAATGAACAATGACTTCCGTCTATTATTAACGTGTTGCAGATGAGATGAATTTCTCTAATTTACAGAGTTCTTTGTGGTTCATAGTTTATGATTTTGGAATTCTGAGAAGTTTCCTAGTTATTTTTTTCTACTCACTTTTTCTTTCGTTTTATTGGTGATTATAAGATGACTTATTTTCGTATTTTAAAACGCTTGTACAAATTAAATTCTTCAATAGGCGAGTTAAAAATAATTAAGGTAATGTTGGAGGAACAAGTTATATTATTTGAGGGCTCAAATTTTAAGATAAAGCTTCCAAATTTCCCCTATTGATAACAAATGTTAGTTTTAACAAAAAATATTCAAGGTAGAAATTAATTAAATGGAGCCTCGGGAAAAAAACTACTAGACCAGGGGTCGTCAACCTTTTAGATGTGGCCTGCCAAACCATTCTACTGATATGTTTCAGCGTGCCGCACAGTAGGGCATTTTTGAAACAATTCCATTCCCGCGATAATTCCATGCTGAGTAAGGGAATAGAGGCCAAAGTTTTATTACATATTAATTTTGCATCATTTAAAGATATTTCTTAAAACTTAAAAATAAACAGCATAGTATGTAACTATTTGCTTAACATAAATAAAAATAATTAATATTGTACATATATTATATATTTTAAAACATATTCATTAAAATAAAAAAATATTCAACATAAAATATAAGTATTTCCCTTCATTATAGTTTAAATAAAAGCATAAATAAACATTTGAATGCAAACTTAATACTTGCATTGCTCTACTTTCATATCACAAAATCAGGTGTATAATATATAACTTTCAATTTGACATGATTCTGAGCATTCTCTCAGTTGTTAAACATTTTCTTCGCAGACTCGAAATATTTTTTTATATGAGAAAGGAATTTTTCCTTAGATATGTCGAACCAAAAGCAGAAAGCAGAGTACATGTAATTTTCTCTCTTCAAACAATTAAAACTCCCTAACAATGACATTCAATAATTTACAAAATAGCTGCACATTTATCCTTAGAATTACCTTTCAGTTTTTCTCGGAAATTCCGTAAATATCCATAATTCTAAAGATGTTTGTCAAACAAGGTCCTTACAAATTTATCAACTTCCATCCACTGAAAAGTCGACAAATCTGTACAACAGTGCAGAGTGCCACTGAGAGCTGTACCACGTGCCACATGTGGCACGCATTCCATAAGTTGCCGACCCCTATATTAGACAAAAAGAACATTTTTTTTTAAATCCGCAAATTGTGTGTATGTTTTTCAATCTTCGGTCAAAACACGGATAGTAAAATTTGACGTACTGGAAAAAGTTTCTTGTTATTATTTTCATAAAGTTATAAAATGTTTTGGCAGTTAGAATTTTTAAATTAAAGAATCAAAGACAGCAAAACGTGTACCTTTTCAGGACGAAAGCTCGATTGGTTATGACGATGAAAAAGAGCTACAGAACGACTGGAGTCTTCTTTTCATGTAAACGCGTAAATATTGACTCATTTTAGATAAAGTTACAAAATAACGATATTCTACGGTTTTTGTAAAAAAAAAAAGTTAGACCGTGTAAGTTATATTTAAAGTTCAGTAGAACCTGTTTGTGTGCGGTCTTTTTTTATGCGGTGTATGAATTTCAAAGGCTTTGGCGCCACTGTAATATTTTATATCTATTTACTAGTGGCGTAACGGAGAGCGTTAGGACCCCCTCTGAAAGTCAGGTTTTGCCTTTAATATTTAATAATTTGGGTAAATACGTATTTAGCTTAAGTCAGGCCTTGGGGCCCCTAGAGTCCTTCCCCCCGTGATGTGGAGGTGTACGTTACGCCACTGAAATGTAGACACTTCAAGACGCTCTGTTCATTTGTTATAAACAGTCTCCCGACAATGCGTATTCAGTTGCTTTCTCTCAACGCTCCAGCAGCCCGCGCTTGATTGAAGACGAAACTGTCAATGACAGTGACATTATGAATAATTTTATAGATTATGATGACGGACAAGAAGAACCGGATTCTTTCAGAGTGGATAAAAATATGCAGGGATCCAGCTTTCCGACAAATTGGAAAAGCATTTTCTTCAAATAGATACCAATTAAGAAAGGAGTATGAAATTCCAAAAAGAGCTTCAATTATGTGTATCTGGTTATCGAGACATTTACAAGCAACTAACCAACCGATCTTCGTCACAAAATCGTATCTCTTACTTTATGTCACCAAAAAATAAATCAATTAAAATTGTACCTTCAAGTGACGAAAGCGATTTTGAACTTATTCATTACAGGGCTTTGGATAACAATGAGTAGCAATAAGTTATGTATGTGCATTTTGAAAACTTATCCGTGGATACAATGAGAAACTATTTGTTTTTAAAATGGTTCTATGTGTAATATTTAATTATTTATTAGGTTATGGAAGTACTTTTACATAAATTTCGTAAATAATTGTCATTTTATAAATGCGACTTTCTTTATGCCGTCCCTATCCCCCGCATAAAAAAATTTCTGTAGTATTTCCACGAATTAGAGTTTACTTTATGTACGAATTTATGAAGTTTTTGAATATTTTTTTGTGCGTTTATATTTTTATGCGGTCCCTATCTATACCGCACAAAAACAGGTTCAACTGTATTATTATTTTATAATAATTAATCCTATTGTGTTACTTTTACACAATATATGTATATATACTGTTGTTTTTACTCGTGACTATTCAGAAGAATTTTAGGTATGCTGGAAAGCTCTGGTAATACAACATGTTTCAACAAGCGTACAAGTCAATATTCATTTGACGCATATTTGGCACCTCTATTTTTATCATTGAAAGTTTAAATATTTTTACGCAGATCGGGGTTCGAGGATTTTAGGCAAGTCAGTCGCAAAGAACAAGACAGTTTGTGAAGCCACCCCCTAGGGTGCCCCTCTCCTTGATTACCAGCGTGAGCTAGAGGTGTAGGAATAAAGGAAGAACTACGAGCCATCGTGATCTTAATATGACTTTATTAACATCTTTAACTTAATCGTTTAACAAATTAGATTATAATATAAGTGAGAGAATCTACGGTGGCAAAACATACAATATATACATAACACCGAAATTACTTAACTCGGACGATTATCAATAACTGACTCACCTAAACTCAATTCCAATACTATCACAGATCCTAATAAAAATCCAGAAAAATCCTCCTGCGTCATAGATCGTGTTATTAGTGTATTGCTCCACTAATTTCCAGAAGAAACCTTAGGATCATGAACTCGACAAAAATGGTCGCCAAGTTGCCAAAAGTGGTCGCCAGAAACGATGCCATCTTGGCTCTATTGCCAAGATTTCGCTAAGTTTAATTTTGAATCATTATTATAATGTAAGGAACGGCGTTGCTTGCGAATATTACAATTTTTAACATAAAATAAATACGACATAGAGTAGTATAAACGTATTACACATCCAAATATAAATTATTTACATTATTCTACACAAAATTCGTAACAATATTGACCTAGCAAATGAACTAAAACGAGAATGATTCATTTTTGTGTTAAGTGAAACGCGATCATGCATCCATGGCTACTGATAAAGTTCATTTACGCCACCATATTTTGTATGAATTTCAACAAGAAAGAAATGCTACAAAATCCTGTAGAAATTTATTGAAAGCGTTTGATGCAGATACAGTTTCTGATAGAACACGCAGAAGATGTTTCGAAGAAGTTCAAGTAGGTGAATTCGACCTTTCTGATAAACTGCTCTCTCCTAGAGCAACATCATTTTCTGACGACAACGGAGATTGCAAAAAGGCTTGATTCAACTCAGCAAACCATTTTGGACCATATTCGGCTGTTAGGATGGGTGTGGAAATGTTCGTGATTGGTACTAGATGAGTTAAGTGAGGAGAAAAACGAGGGATTGTCTTATGATAAGCACATTGCTGCTTGCACGGAACAAAATCGAACTCTTCTTGGACAGGAAGATAACTGGGTGTAATGTCGTGAAACTTTAAAATAACCTCACTTCTTGGTAGCGTAAGAGATCACACACAACTATTAGCTCAAAAGACACTTTATTCCAAATTACATAAACATAGCAGTATATTCATTAGTAAAGTTTTAATAACTCTTAATTACTCTCCAGAACTTCTCAATTCAAACACAATCCGTAGTGTTAAAATCTCTCCCAAGAAACTCTGTTCTTGGAACAGCAGACCACGAGCTGAGCGTCGATCTCCACAACAAAGAAACTCAATTTCCTTAACACACTAAATTCAGAGTCCAACGCTTCGCGCTTCCAAAACAAGGGACTGTCTCACCCCTCAAAGTCTTGCTAGAGGATCAATCAACTTCTCTCTAAAAAGCAGTAACCCGACTCCGTAGGAGCGATGAATTGCGCCAAACATTCCATACTCTACCACCAACAATAGCCAGACACTACAAAAGTATTCATGTTAACAGCCTTTCGCTGGAGAAAAGTTCTAGTTCCGCGTAAGATTGAAAGATCTTGAAATGATCGGGTGCGGCAGTCCCCTCCACCCCTTTCACGGGTATCGTCCAAAGTCTGTTCATTAAAGCCGTTCCTCCACAAACTTCAGCCCTCTGTCTTTCAAAGGTCATCGATGTTTATCTTCCTTGGTCCTTGAGGCGCGTCTGCCCTCACAACCTTTGTCGAGCGTCTTCGAAGAAAAAAACTGATGTGGAATATACTACAGAAGGTTGAAGGATAGTCACACACACAAAAGGCCTTCGTCAACTTGCGAACCAACCCTTAAAATCCCCTGGGTGGGCCTCTTTCACGCTCCTAATCATCTGATTGACGAGAATAGCGTATCTGCACACGGCTTTTCTCGCTTTTGTCTCAACTCCATTGGTGTTTCGAGACAGTAGGCTAGTGCGTATGAAACCAACTCAATCGCCCTACCTAGTAAAACATTAGGAGGGCTTTAAACTGCCCTGTCACTTTGACACTGAGGGTATGTATTGTCACGAAAATTAGTTTATTATGATCTTAATACATATTCAATAAAACAACACTAGACTAGGAGGCTTATGATCAGGAGTGATGTGACGCAAACCGTAATTATAACAAATAGCGCAATTAACCCCTGAATCTATTTATAGATTATTTCCTAACTTAATAGAATCCGCTCTAGTCTTTAAGCGTAATCAAACTGTCTTACCGCTATTTCCTTGGTGAACAGCTACGGTTCTTAAATCATCAATATATTCTTCGATACAGCTTGCTCTGGCTAAGGGGATATTCTTCTGTACTCGGACTCTCTTCTAAATCAACTTGACTGGCACTATTAGACTGACTCATAGAACTCCTAGATTACACTTAGACTCTTCTCCTCGAACTTTACCTATAACTTTACCTCACTTCACCTAGCTTTACTTAGCGCTCAATGCGAATACTAACGTTCCAATATATACAATTCCTAATCCGCATAACCATGCTCTCTGCTTGGGTTGGTTGGAAAGAATTGCCATTCTGGCCTCAGATATATCCCAAGAGGATTATTAGAAGTACCGATAAATCCCCGCCACAGTGTATTGTCAGCAATTGGATAATTTAAAAACCGCGCACTCCAAGAAAATTGACCAGTGATGTTAAATAGGAAGGGTATCATGGTGCTTCATGATTATGTCAGGACACAGTCTGCTTAGGGGGTCCGTCAGAAATTCGCAGAAACAGGCTGGGAAATTCTGTCTCATTCACCCTACATCGGGAACCTAGTATCCTAATATTATTACTTATTACTGTTCTTACAAAAAAAATTTGCAGTGCTAAAAATTTAAAAGCGAAGTAAGCATTGGTTCAATTTTTCGCCTTTAGGGATTAGGCATTTTTTTAAAAATGAGACATACAAATTACCCTCACGCTGGCAAAATGATGGCTGAAATAATGATGGCAATTATGTAATTCAGTAAGATTTATTCAAGCTGTGAAAAAATTGTTTTACTTTTTTTTATTCAAAAAAGGGACAGAACTCTCGGCAGACCTAATACCTTGAAACACTTATATAAAAGAAACTTTTAAAAAACATCAACTTCCAGTGCAGTGATCAAAATACCATTTTACATAAAAAAAATTTAAGAGGATTAAAAAACCATTTGTTTATTGTTTTCTACAATGACATATCAACAAATGACTTAATGCGTTAAATATATATGTATAAGCACATAAAAAAATTTAAGAGAATTAAAGAACCATTTATATTTATTGTTTTGTAGAATTACATGCCAACAAATGAGTTAATGAGTCTTGAACTCACAATCCTTTATTTTGAAAAAAAAAAGTTTTTCCGCCTTAAGATTTTTTCTTTCCAGAACCAATTTTTTTTTAACATTTTTCAAATCTACTTTCTATATAATATGTTTCATTATTCTGCAAAGTTTTAATACAAAATGCAAAATTTTATTTTAAATTAATTTAAACTAGTTTAAGGAAATAGGAATTGTTTTTATATATATATATATATAATTCTATTGTTGGCAGCAAATATTTTTCATTAAATATTCTTTCAGAAGAAACAAGTTGTCAATGTACTATTTATAAAATAGGAATGAGAACTACATATAGAAAAAAGCAAACACAAAGAAAAGTACAAATGAGTTAAACATAATAAACAAGTTACTAGATGCATTTCAATACTTAACAAGGAATTAAGAAGGAATTGACTTAAAGATTTTTTAAAGAAAGAATTTAATTAGAATTAAAGAAAATTTTTATTTTAGTTACTTTGTGATGTACCTCCCCTTGGAAGTACATCCCGCGAAGTATCAGCGTGAGCTAGAGGTGTAGGGTTAACGAAAGAACTAGGATCAAACATTATCTTAATGACTTTATTAAGTGAGTGAGTGAATGAAGATTAACGTCGCACTGTTCAGCTACACGAGGGCTTTTGGCGACGGACCACGTAATTTTGAACCATGGTCAAGTGACGTGGACGACACCTGAGCTGGCACCCCCCTCTCCTAACTACCACACCACACCAACGGGTTGACTTTATTAAGATATTCAGCTTAAACTTTGAACAAATATATTAATAATTAATGAGAGAATCTACGATGACGCAGTACGCAACACACAATATAATTCAGACCAATATCAATAATCGAACCGCCTATTCTTCAAATATACTAATAAGTAATCAATCCTACCTTATATTATTCTGTAATAAACTTGTCTTTATCTACAATGGTATGTAGCTTGACGTTTAACTTCTAATCGATCACCAATATGTTTATCCACGACACGTAGAACTTAAATCTTGAACGACGAACTTCAATAATCATCCACTGCCACAACGCACGTCAATTGTCTAACATTCCTTTACATTGCCATCCCGCTTACTCTAAGATCCTATATTTATCCTATATTATTTACATCTCTTCACATCTCGTTTCTTGGATTTGGTTTGAAGAGAGTTGCCATTAATTCTGGCCCAAAGAACCCAAAGGACTTGTTAAAGAAAAAACGCGAAAGACGTCACAACTTAAATTATTATGTGTATATACATATGATAGAATTCCAACCTTAAGTTGCAGAATAGAAAGCGATTTTCTTTGCCATTTTCCATTTTCTTTTCTATATATTGTGTTGGACTATTATTTTTGTTTATTACTATTTATTCATTAATTAAATATAATTCTAATAAAATAGAATAGTAAAAAGAAATCACATTTTCAGAAATGAGGTCATCCCAGGTGGGATTCGAACCCAAGACCTTTGGATTAGAGTCCAACGCGCTATCTATTGCGCTACAGAGACACAACGAGCGATTTTCTTTTTTATAAATGCTATTGAACTATTTTTGTTTTTTTCTTTTTATTAATTAATAAAATTTAATGAATGAATTAATATTTGAAAAAACCTTTTTAGCATCCAGTGTCATCCACTATAAGTTTTAAAAAATGTATTTGAACTTGAGGGGATCACTAAAAAGTATTTTATTAACAATTGAAAATTTGAACAAGATATATAGGGGAAGTGTGAACTAATAAAAGGAATTGTGAAAAAGCAGTATTATTTAACCTTAAAAAACAAAAATACTATAGTTGTTAATTTTTTAAAAATTTTGTCATTAAATTTTCAGTTTTACCTTCTTTTTAATTCGGAGTAAATGTTACAAATTTATATGCCTGATATAATTTAAGTTAAAGAGTGTAAAATCGGGAAGTAAAGATCGCTAGACAGGAATTTTTTTTAGTTGAAAAAGATCACTAAAAACTCCTAGGAACGCGTTACTCACGTTCATTAAAAATGGTAAATTCCATGAGAGTTATAAAAACTAATAATTCAATAATAAATAAAAGGCAATTAAAATAATAAATATAAAAAGGGTAAGAATAATAAATTAATAAGTAATAAACTAAATAATCTATTGTAAATTTAATATTAAATGCGATGTAAAGAGTGTTTTTTTCCAGGTATAGAAGTTTAAGTTGGCATTACTTTCCAAGATGGCGACCGATTTAACAGCTGTCGAGTGATTTATTCTCAGTTTGGTTTCGCAATTCATCAAAACGATCATCAAGCAAGGCGTAGATTCGTCGAATGGGCCCAAAACGAGATTGCCGTTGTTCCCGATTTTCATAAGCGAATTTTGTTTAGCGATGAAGCGCACTTCTGGTTGAATAGCTACATCAACAAACAAAACTGCTGCATTTGGAGTGAAGCTAATCTACAAGTGTATGTCGAAACACCGTTACATCCAGAAAAACTGACTGTTTGGTGCGCTTTATGGGCTGGTGGAATCCTTCTTCAAAAACGATGAAGGTCACAACGTTACAGTCAATGGTGATCGGTATAGAGCCATGATTACTAACTTTTTCATTCCCGAATTGAACATTCATGATGTCCAGGAGCAGTGGTTCCAACAAGACGGCGCAACATGTCACACAGCTCGTGCCACAATCGATTTATTGAAAGACACGTTGGGTGACCGCCTAATTTCACGTTTTGGATTTGTGAATTGGCCTCCAAGATCTTGTGATTTAACACCACTAGACTATTTTCTGTGGGGCTATGTAAAGTCATTGGTCTATGCGGATAAGCCACAAACGCTTGACCATTTGGAAGACAACATACGCCGTGTTATTGCCGATATACGGCCACAAACGTTGGAAAAAGTCATCGAAAATTGGACGTCCAGATTGGACTACATCCGAGCCAGCCGTGGCAGTCCTATGCCAGAAATCATATTTAAAATGTAATGCCACAAGATTATCTTTCGAATAAAAAAAATTCATGTCAATCGAATAATACATCGTTGTTTTATTGAAATTTGAAGTTCTATACCTCTAAAAAAACACCCTTTACAATAACTACGTTTCCCCTACTATAATTAGAAAGCTGTTTCCATAAAGATTTTGTTATTCTGTTGAATTGATTTAAAAGAATAAGTTGAAGTATTTTAATGGCTCTCTTTTTATGTTAAAGGAAAATATATAACTGAAAATAGATTGTGTATTATTCTTCGACAATACCTTTCATGCGAAACAAAGCATTTGATTTCTTGAACCTTTCTTCTAGATCCTTATTTTCGTCACATTTAACCATTTCATGGCTATGGGAAACAATTTCACCCCATTTCAAAATTAGTGTGACTGCCGTATTTAACTTTAATCTTATCTGCACTTTTTTTTATACAGAATCTCAAAATACAGAACATGTAATTACGTAAAGGGGAACGCTTAAGGGAAAAACCTGACAAATCAATTGGCCCAAATGATAAATTATTCGCCGGCTGTACTGCTATTTCATTTTATTGTGTCGAGTAATAATACATTACTGTGTTTTTTCGCATGTTTTATAATATTCAGTAAATGTAACTTCGTTTAAAAAAAGTATATTTTTTAACAAATGAAAACAAATGCCTGATAATGGGAATAATTTTGATCTATTTCAGTAAAATTCTAAAAGAACTACACATTTTTATGTATTTTTCAAATGATTTTTATTTATTTTACGTCTAAAACTGAAGAAAGCAGTTACATGCTAATATTAACGTTTGACAACCTTATGGTCCTGTAAGGTTACAGATCACGTTTAAACGTAATTATATGTAATTTCAATCCAGTGTCTGATAAGATCGATACACTAGTTGGCGTCTTACTTTCGAATTTCTCAATATGTCAATGCGAATATTTGGAGGCACAGCATATTTAACATAGGGTAATCCCTGTATTTTCTTGAAAATATGAATATCAAACTTATTACCCGTTAGATATAAATCTATTACTCTGCCAACAAGTTTTCTAAAGTTTTTTATTTTGATGCTTACGTATCATACCACCTACTCATTTCGTCAAATCAAAAGACGTCGCCAAATGCCGAGATTTACAGCCAATAGTTGAAACAGTTCTCTCGCAAGTTCGAAAACAGTAATAAGGATGATAGTACTTGGCGACATTTTTTAATTTGCCGATGTCTTTTCGTTTGGCGAAATTGCACGTCTGTTTATTACATAAGCACCCTTGATTATTTTGAAATTGGATTGGTGAGATAGATAAAGGTGGGATAAATTGAATTTTTTCTGGTGATTGATATTTATTAACATTGCAACAGAAACAACACGAGAGTTCTACCGAGTATGATCGAAAAGTTCGGAAATAAGTTGTAGAAAACCTTACGCTGAATAGTTCACATCAACAAAGCACATCCACCTTCAAAGTAGTTCCTTTGGGCGACGATACACTTCTGCTAGCGTTGGATAACTTCTCGAAGCACAGCTGGAAACCATTTTTCGCAACCTCCCGGAAGGCCTCCTGCGATGCTACTTTCAGTTCATCTGACACAAAACGACGCCCTGTAAATATATTTTCATTGATAGGAATAGGCAAATGTAACACGGTGCTAAGTCTGATGAATAGGGGGATGTGGAAGCATGTCAGTGGGAGTTTTAGCGAGGAACTCTTTTACCAATTGGGATCGATGTGCTGGTGCGTTGCCAAGCAGAAGATACCAGTCGTCCCTCTGCTAGAACTGAGGGCGTTTACGACGAATGGATTCCCTCAAATGAAGCCTTCAAGAAGAGTGTAGCCTCAGAGCAATTTGTTCAAGTGTTTGGCGATGATCTTTTTGAACACATTCAGAAACCAATGCAACATTTTTCGAGTTCTGTGAAGTCGAAGGTCGTCCATTATATTCAATGGGTTCTCGGCTCTCTTTTAAACGTTGATGCCATTCGTAAACCTTGGATCTCACAGTGGTAGTATCACCACACACCTTACTTAGCATTTTCAGTGTCCATTGGTGCTTTACCTAAGCGTTGACAGAATTTAATGTTCAACGCTGTTTAAAAAGCCATTTTTCTTAGATCGTGGAATAAAGCTAATTAGCTTTGGTAGATATCACCTGGCATGGACTAAACCAACCTGGCCAGATAGTAGAGGTGTTGCGCCCTCTAGCGTCCGCTATATAAAGCTAGCTTTTGTAGACAAAGGACTCAGAGAAGAACGGCCGAAAGAACTAAAACGACATGTAACGAAGCGAGTGAACGTTGTCTCATGTAGCAGTTTTTGTAGAAAATAGTTTTTAGTTTAGAAATTGTACTTGTAAATAAATATCTCCTTTGAATAATTTTATTATTTTAATTTTGAAAATTTAAATTAAATATATGTTTATTGCTGTATTTTATTACTCATTGAATATTTGAAATATCCTTTGAACAATTTTAGTATTCTAATTTTGAGGATTTATATTGAAGTAATGCTTATTTCTTATATTTACTTTGTATTTTATTACTCATATAATATTTGAAATATCTTTGAACAATTTTAGTATTCTAAGAATTTGTATTGAAGTAATTCTTATATTGCTGGTATTTATTATGAATTTTATTCCTCGTGGAATATTTACTCAAAATTTTAGTTTGAGATTTTGAATTCTGTTGCCTTTTCCTAAGGTCCTTTTGTATCACTATTCAGATAATGGTATGCTTATTATATTTTTTAGTATATTTTCAGTTTTAGTTCTTTGTTGAGTTTTCTCCTAAAAGTTCTAAAACTCAAGTGGGAAGAATGCTGTGCCCTCTAGCGTCTTCTATGTGAAGCTACGAAGAGTCCGCTATGTGAAGCTCTGAGTCCTTTGTAAACAAAGGACTCAGAGCTTCACATAGTCTTTTCCTGAGTCCTTTGTAAACAAAGGACTCAGAGAAGAACGGTCGAAAGAAATAAAACGACATGTAATGAAGCGAGCGAACATTGTCTTATGTGTAGCGGTTTTTGTAGAAAATAGTTTTTAGTTTAGAAATTATACTTGTAAATAAACGTTAGAATTGCCTAGCAAAAGAAAGCTCTTTGCAGTCAAGTCCATGAGAACCTCTTATTTAATTTAGTAACGATCCCATGGATCGAATAAGAACGCCACAGGAGGGTTGGGAGAATCTATTTCTAGTGGTTTTTAACTTTAGGTATTTGCTTTCGCCGTCAGCAATAGCCACAGTCTCCGAATTATCGCCGTACTACGTATTGGCCATAATTTTGATCCACGATCATTTGACTGAGACAACAGTTGAATTGGCACCTATACCTCTTAATTGTCAAACTAAGCTAGGTCGAACAGATGTAATATTCATCAATCCCACATTACGAAGGTCTACTTATTATTAAGTAGTAGGTAATTAGCTAATAGGTCAATTTCTCTATTAACCAAGAAACCGTGACCACTGCTATTAATTAAAAATATTTATTCAACTTAATTGTAGGGGAAAAAATAATTGATTGAGAACCTCACTGTGTCAAATGATGATAGTTGGTTTGGTTCCTATAATTCCAAACAAAGACCTTATTACGACAGATTTATTGCACATTAAATATATCAAGGCGAAAATTTCTAAAATCGGTGGGATGAGGATGTGAAGAATGAGGGTTCGGATAAGATGTCCACTCTCTCATCTTACTGGGACTTCGGATTATTAGTTGCATTAGGCAGTCTTTTAAACTCGTCAGAAATAGATACCCGGAAACGATCTTTACACGTTTACCACTCCAGAAACCGTCAGGAAATAAACATGCAAGCATTCATCCATCAATTATTTTATTTTAAAGAAGCAAGTTTATGAGGAAAAAATGTATAACAATAAAAAAAATCGTTTGTTGTATGTTAAGGAAGTTATTCAGCTTTTTTTAAAGTACATACCATTTTTTAGAAGTTAATTATCGTATTTTACTTTAATGAAATAGAAAAAAAAAGGCAAGGTTTTAAAAAATTTGATTTATTCCTTATTCGGAATGCTTCCTTATTACTTATCCCCCCAAACATAGTTGCTTATATTTTGAATTGTTGCTAAATCATAATCGGAAAACAAATTATTTTTTGAAATAGCATCATCGATTAATCGTAATCATATAGTAAATTGCTATAAATCTAATTTAAAACTAACATATAAATAGAAGTTCTTAGGACAGTAAAGGTCAAAGTTAAATGAACACAATCGTGTAACTGCAAACTATTTGTCTTAGGAACTTAGTTTGCTGAGTTATACATAAGGGAAGATTGGCTGACCTTAAAACTATGTTTGCCTATACCACTGAGCTAAAAGAAACAGAAATTAGTGTAAGAATACTATTCTAAGTGTTGTAACATAATACTATATGATTAATAAATATACTATAATATAGTTTCCTAAGCGAAATAACATGAAAAAAACGTTGATCTATGTACTAAAGACAATAAAAACCAAAAATGTTAATAAGTATATAAAACTTTGCTAGAAAAAGCTTAATCGTACAGCCACACTGATAGATTTATTCATTCAGATTCCTCCAATATCAAAATAGGAACACACTTTAAGAAAAAATCATTAAAAATACTTTTAAAATATTATAAATATGGCTAAAAACACCATGAAAACCATATAAAAGTTTAAAAAATATTGATTGTAAAACAATACCTTTTAGAATTAAATACTTCAGAAGCTAAATGAAAATTAAATTTCTCAAATAAAATAATTTGTGGCGCCAATTTGTCATATTATATGTATGATTACGAGGTTGACTATCTCAAGAAACGTCCCAAGTAAATGTTAAAATTTGTTTTAAAAAACAATTACTTTTAGAGATTTAGAATAATTAACGTATTCATTAAAAATAGTTAAACGAAAAATGTATGTATTATTATTTTTTGTATATTTCTTAAAAAATTCCTTTTTTTCTTTTTCGTTTTTCCCCTTTTAATTGTTTTATTGCATTTCTTTTGTATGTATATCTCTTGGGTCTTTTCTACTTTTTATTATTTATTTTGAACTCCAATTTTTAATTTTGCTCTATTTTGTCTATTTTTGCTTCGTTGTTCTTGAGTCTAATTACTTTTGAACCGTTAACATTTTTCTGTTAATACCGTGAACCATTTTTTTTTAAAAAAAAAGCTTTGTGTTTCGCTCTGTGGTACGCGAAATATTTTTTAATGATTTTGTAAAACTCATTCACTGGAACGCACACTAAATAAACAAAAAGAAAATTAAAATTGGGAAAGATAATGAAACTCTTGAATATATTCCACTTTAACCAAATAAGTTCAATTTATTTTAATCTCTAATGCAATTTCCCTTTAAAATACTTTCGATTTCTACAAATTAAAATTTAAAAAACTCAATATTTCTTGAAGTGAAGTAATACTGAAGAAAATGCTTCGATGAAATAATCTTTAAATATAAAAATCCCGTGTCACGGTGTTTATCCGCGATCAACTCCGAAACTACTCAACCGATCTTAATATAATTTTTCTTATTGTGTGTCACTTCGACTAACTTAGAATATAAAATAGTTTTTATCTCAGTTAATAATGTAAATATTTTTTTGTCAGAAATGTGAATAATCCGGGTAACGGGAAAAAATGTTGCAGTGTCAACGGAAACTCATTTTGTTGACCAAAGTACACGAAAATAGGGATGACGATTCTTTCCGAAAAAGATCGATTTTTAAATCGATTCGAATCGTAACCTGATGAATCGATTCACGAAAAAATAGAGGTCTGAAATATCGATTTCTAAAAAATCGATTTTTTTTTTCAAATCTGCATTTACAATGCAAATATAAATCCATTGTATGAAAAACAAGAAAGATACCATAATAAACTATCTCTTATCAGTAAAATCAGGGGATTTTTTTTATAGTTCAGGGATTTCGATAATTACAATTACTTTATTACCATATCAAAATATTAGGTATAAAAGAAGACATTTATTTTCTGAATGTATTTATTACGTTAAAAAGTTTAGAAAATAGATAATATAGCTTATAGTTCTCAATGCTTAATATCTAAACTTTTTTAAAACAACAGTCTGTCAAGTCAACTGGGATCCAAGCGACTCCGCTCATCACTTGCGATGCTGCCGGCAATCGAAAAAAGGCGCTCACAAGAAACAGATTATCCTACGATACTCATATAGTACATCATGGCTATTGAGAGAACAGGATGATAGAGTTTTTTTTTTTTTTTTGTTCTTGCCAGTAAAGGATAGGATCATACTTCAGGTGCACAACTGACTGCGATAAATAATGTTTAAAGATAGTACATTCAACAAATTGTAAATAATTTTATGATTTTCTAGGATGAAACATCGATTCACTGAATCGATTCAGTTCTACATATTGATTTAAAAAATCTATCTTTTTCGGCCCGAGAAATCGATTTTTCGATTAATTCATCTTAGATTGCCATCCCTACATGAAAAGTGAATGCCTGGTAGATTTGGGGACGCGGAATTTAAATTTTAAATCAGTTCCCAAAAGTATCCGCAATTTAAACGGATAATGCCGTGGCCGTGGCCGTGGTAGCCTATTCGTCAAGGTATCAGATCATGGCAGACATGTCACGAGTTCGAGCCTAGTACCACTAAAGACCCGCCGTGTACGGCAGCGATGCACGTTAAGTCTGTCGAGAACTCAAACATCCTCCCGTTGGCGTGGTGTGGTAGTTGGGAGAGGGGGTGCCAGCTCAAGTGTCATCCTCCTCACTTGACCATGGTTGAAAAGGACGAGGTCCGTCACCGAAAGCCCTCGTGTAGCTGAACAGTGTGACGTTAATATTCACTCACTCACTCGCCGGATAATGCCGGACTACCGTATTTTAGAAACGCCGTGGCAGGGGCTTACCTTAAATGCCTTGGAAAGCAAAAACTTGGTTCCTGGAGAATATTAAGACGTGCAATCTTAATCTGATATTCATTCCGAGAAATTTCTGTAACTTTGCCGGATAATTCCGCAGACCGTGCCAGGGGCTTAACCTCAAAGTCTTGGTGTGCGGAAAGTGCGCTTCTGTTGCATTTTAGGGTGGTGAACGAGAATCGGAAATCGGATGTCAGAAACTCCCGTAATTTTGCTGGATATTTACTGGTATAAGGTGGAATGGCATCGCATTCGAATCTCGCGTCTGGAAATTTATTCCTTCTAGCGATTGAATGTACAGGCGCTGGGGCGTCAAAAGTCAGTCCCAGATACATTTCGGGGTGGAGAACTAGAATCTGAAATCGGATTTTAGGGGTTTAGGTAACTTAGCTGGATAACGACATAATATAAAATTAAAAATTGGTAAAAATCCACACTGTTTACCTCATTTTTAAAATCAAATCTTCATTTGTTATTATATAACAACTTTGTAAGTAATTCATATATTCTACTATACACACATATAGGATATGAATAAAACGCAAGATTAAACATATTATGTTGTTTTATGCGAAATTTCAACACTCCGAAATTAAAAACGAAGACTTATTTAACTGCATTGAATATTTTAGTATAATATTAAATCACCGTGTGTGTGTGTGTATTACAACAAAGCCACAGAAACACGTGATTGTGTTAGCTAGTAAAATTATAAAAATTTATAAAAATTATAAAATTTATAAAATGAATCACAGTAACGTTTAAATTTCAAGCGACCTTTTATTTTATATCAAAAAATGTAACTCTTAATAAAAGTTATTAAATTTTTATGTGCATTAACTCCTTCATTTATGTATATTATGTGCATTATTTTTATGTGTTTGAAAAGCAGTTACATTAATTTTAAAAAATAATAGTGGTTGCTTTAATTTTGCATTAAGAATAAAAAGTTTTAAAAATGGCATACTTTTAACTTCGCAATAAAGGTCACTTAGGCATTTTTATTTGTATGCAGTTTTTATCTTGCTTAGATACTCACGAGCAACTCAAAAAACGGCCAGTGTAAGAAGCACGACTTAAAAATAAATAATTAGCTCAAGGTTCACAACCTACTAAGCATAATCACCACATTTTCTTAAGGAAAAAAGTTTGGAAGGAAGAAAGGCTTGGAAATAAATGATTAAATTATTTCCTCAGAGAGTAACAGTGGTCTTTGAAACGCAAGAAAAAAAATGATAAAGTTATTTTTTTCGCTCTAGAATAGATCATGAAACTACATATTTATTTTAAATACCATTATATACTGTTTAACGATTACTTTTAATAATGTTTCGTACATCGTAAAAAAGGAAAATATATTTATGACAGGTAAAAGAAAGAGAAAGAAAACCTTGTAGTGTATATTACAAGGTAAAATATCCCTTTAGAACAGGGGTACTCAACTTTTTATACTGCCGAGCCGCATACATATGTTAGCTATTTCACGCGGGCCGCAACATGAGAATTAAGGGAGGAGGGGGTGGAGAAATGCTTTAAGACCAAGATAATATAGAAAATTTAAAATGTGGAAATTGATCAAAATATTTAAACTACTATTTTGCTTTTTTAATTATTTTTTATACTTTTACAAGCTGACCCGGCCACGCGTTCCTGTGGCTCTGTTTTTGTACGATTATTTAATATTATTCTAAGCCCTTCAATGCAGTCCAATTAATCTTTGCTTACAATTTCGGAGAGTTGAAATTAAGCATATAAAACAACAAAGTGCTTGAACTTTTGCATTTTATTCATCTCCTATTTGAGTATAGTATAAAAATGAATACTTACGAAGTTGTTAAGTAACAACATAAGAAGATTTAATTTTATGAATGAGGCGATTAACGTTGATTTTTATCAATTTTAAGTATTATTTTTATCATTTTAAAGTATAACAATAAAGTTCAAACATCAAATGGACATTGTTTGGCTTTAAGATTTATTTATGGCCATCGAGAAAACCAAACGAATCTGGAATTGAAGCCTTTTGAATGATATTGGAAATTCTAACGATATCAGTGGAACACGTGACAACAGGACGATTTCTTCTTTAAGCTTCACAGTAAAAATGTTTGCTTCAAGAAGTTTCTCGGTAATTCTTTAAATGAATAAACATGTACCGTTGCATAATCTAGGTGGATTTAATTTACTCAAAATCTAACCAGTGAACCAATCTTCAACCGAAGATTGTGTGGTGGCATTCCTGATATATCCCGAGAATTCAAAAACTCAGTTGGATAATTTACGGTTTTGTTTTCATCAACAATAGTGTCGATTGATTTAAAAGGCATTGGATCACCTGGAAACAACTCTATATCCGGAAGTTAATTTTCGTTAATATCAACATTTTTTTCTGATTAAGTAACAGGACTACAAAGCAAATTATTATCCTGATAGTTATACAGGATATCCGGGAAAACACTCTCAATCACAGTTCCTTTTCTGTCCGAACAATAGTACAGAAATTGTCTGGCTGTTTCATACATTATGTGTTGGGGTGCAGTTTTATTTCACAGTTTCCAATATCCAGCAGTTAGAAGATACTTGCTCCAACTGATCAACTTGCAACTGTACTCGCGTGTTTATGGTCAATCGAAGTGTTTCGACGCTTCGCCATAAAAACGGTTGTTTTTTTCATGCGTTAATCTTGTGAGCAAAATTAGTGCGGGAATGACTGGCAACGTTTGTCGGAAATCACCACACAGTAGGACAGCACTACCGAATATTTTTTGTTCCCGCCTAAATCTTGCAAAGTTCTATGAAATGCCTTGAGTAAATATTTATGGGATATGGTAAACTAATCTGACTATGATTGAACTCCTTTGCAATACCGTAGCCAATGCGCTTTTTTTTTCAATGGTACACATTGCGCCTGGTTTCTCATGAATGTCTAACGGCATCTTGAATGTGGAATGCGTACCTTGTCCACCATCTAACAAAGTAACAACAATGCCTGAAAATGCAATTACCAATGCAAGTTCCTATTGCAATCGTATTTTTGCAAGGCTGCGCCTGCAAGTTTAGTTGCTATAGGAAATAAAAATCCGGACGCGGGAGTTGAATGCAAAGCTCTTCAACCTCATCCCGGCAATATCCCGCTTAGGAGAGTTTCTGAAATCCGAATCAAGATTCTCGTTCCCGACCCCAAGATGCACCCGGTGACCACTTTCGGTGCACATACTCTTGCAAATTCAGTCTCTGAAGGGGAGGGGGGCATTAAGGTCGTCCAGCACAGCATTATGCAGAAAAATGACGGGAACTTCTAAAATTTGGTTTCAGATTTATACCCCATCCAGAAAAATACCAGGTAATCATTTTTCCGACCCCAAGCCTCTGCCATGGTTCGTGTAAAAAACGGATCGCATTGTGATCGTCTGGCATCGTTTGACATAGTTATGGGCTTTTCTTGAATTGGATGGTAATATTAGGATCAGCGGTTCAGATCAGGACTCACTTTTTGCGTTCCTACGTCTGCAAGTTAGACTGCTGTCACTGTCCGCGAATATTATGGTCGTCTGGCATTATCCGACAAAGTTATCAGAACTCCTAAAATTCGATTTCAGATTCTCACTCCACGCTCCAAAACGCACACGGGACTGACTTTTGATGCACCAGTACATGCAATTTCAGTTGCTAGAGGGAATGAAAATCCAGACGTGGGACTTGAATGCAATGCCTTTCCACCTAATTCTGGTAATATCCTGCAAAGTTACGGGAGTTTCTGAAATATCAGATTCTCATATCCCACCCCTAAACGCAACCGGAGACTACTTTCATTGCCTTCGAGCCTGCGAGTTCAGTTACTGGGACGGGGCCGGGGGGCATAAGGGTCGTCCAGCATTATCTGGCAAAATTTCGGGAACTTTTAAAATTCGATTTTGGATTCTCCTTCACCACCCCGAAGTACACCAGAAAGGCACTTTTCATGCACCAAGACTGATCAGGGTAAGCTCCTGCAACCGTCTGCGTAAAATATGGTTGTTTGGAATTATCCGGCAAAGTTACGGTGAATTCAGAAATCGGATATCCCATTCAGATTGTCCGCTTCAAGATAAATCAGGAACCAAGTTTTCACGTTCCAAGGCCTTTAAGATAAGCTCCTGCCACGGTGTGTCTAAAATATGGTCATCCGGCATTATCCGGCAAAGTTAGAGAAATTTCTAGAATTTTAGAAATTTCAGTTTCTCGTTCGCCATCCCGAAATGCATCAGAAATGCACTTTTTCCACTGTAAGATTATTAGGGTAAGCTCCTGCCAGGGTTCGCGTTATAGGTGGCCGTCCGGCATTATCCGCCAAAGTTAAGGTAATTTCTAAAATTCGATTTTAAAATATCGTTCACCTTCCTGAAATACACCAGTAACGCACTTTTTTCCGCTCTAAGACTTTTAGAGTAAGCACCTGTCATGGTTCGCGTAACAGACGGTCGTCCGGAATCATCCGGCAAAGTTAAGGTAATTTCTCAGATAGGACATTAGATACGGATTGCCCTCTTTGAAATACGTCAGTGACCAAGTTTTCGTGCTCCAAGGCTTTTGAGGTAAGCCCCTGCCACGGTGTGTCTAAAATACGGTTGACCGGCATTATCCGGCAAAGTTTGGGGTATTATTGGAAACCGATTCGAAATTGGATTCCACGTCCCGAAATATGCCAGACATTCACTTTTCGTGCACTTTGATCAACAAAACGTGGAAATAAAATCTAGGGATAGACATTGATGGAAATATTGAATGTAAAAGAAGAGATGCATTTTGTTATAGTAAAAAGATTTTAGCTGGAGAGCATATGTAATGTCATGCTTCGTATTTGTCATATTATGTAAAAATGAATTCTGTGTGTAGTGATTGCATAGTGAATAATTTGTAGCTATAGATTTTTTTTTACATTGGAATTTTGAAAAGTACTATGGCAGTCGGCGTGTTAACTGGAATCAGAATCTAAAAGACAATTGCGCCAAGTTGCTACGAGTTGCCAATTGAAAATTAAATTAGTTTCATGTTTAAGAAGGACATTGCTGTTACGAAAGGCACGAGTGAAATTTTTAATGAATTATTACGGGGGGAGGGAATGTGCAGTGATCAGGAAAACTAATTTTTAAGGAAAACGTTAAGAAAATACAAAAATAAAAAGCTAGGAATGTTACATTTAGGGGGCCTTTTTTCGACAGATGGAGCTTGGGATATTTTGTCAGGTGCCTTATCTGCCTCTAAATTTTTTACTACTACTAGATGGTGAATTGAACACTTAAAGCCCACCCAAGTGAGGGCTTTGATCCCCGAAAAGTACATCTCTCCACAGGAGAAATCTTTATCGAATATGGACTTTAACATGCGATTCGAATGAAACATTATCTATCTTTCAGTTGATGTCATTACCAGTGCTGTGCGGTTCTGTGTCAAGTTTTATAAAATAACATTTTACACGATGTTGACAATAAAATATGGTAAAACAAATCATTTTGAAGCGCACAAAATGTTCTAACACTGTAGGAGGCAATACGAGATGCAAATGAAAAATAAGAAATTATTATACTCAAATTACATTAGGAACAATAATCAGAAATCCGTGTAAATATAACATAATTTATTTTTTTAAAAAAATTATTCAAGGACTTGTAATTGCAACCTTTATTTATCATAATATCTCAAAATATGTTACTTCAAGTTCTGTAGAACAAGATTGGACAAGTTATTTAATGGAAATTAAACTGATTTGGAGGACATTGAAGGGAGAAAACAGCCCACAAAACGTGGGAAATGAATCAGTCAAATCCTATTCGTCCTTCAATTTACATGCATGTATGCATAATTAAAATTTCTTATGATATATTAAGAAGAAAGACAAAAATTACTGCTTGTGAAGATGATTATCATTCCATGTGTTGTTTAGCATTGAACCTAGTTACGTAAATGAGAAATAAATATCTGTAATCGCGCTAAGTATGGATAATAGTATTACAATGCACAAAATTCTTCCTTTAAATTTTTAATAATCTTGCTAAATATTATAAAACTGAGGAAAAAATAATGTAAGGAAATTGTGTTTTGATTTTGAATATTCGAAATACCTTTGTCTGAATATATCTTCGCGTACTAAAAGAATAAATGCATTAAGCCTCGTTAGGCTTAATGTATCACTAGAAATAATCAAAGTCAAATATAAAAGATACAGTCGTGAATTGGACACATAAAAAGAGGCGAAGCAGGAACATAAATAGAATCTATTTTTTATAGACAATTTTATACAAAGTTATACAGTAAATTCATTGTACTAAATTTCAGTATTATTATAGATAGCAATTAATTTTAACCTAGCAAGAAATTAAATCTGAGCTCCTGCCTCTCTGCTATTTTCAGTCAGTCTACAGAATGCTAACCCAATAACATTTTAATTATTTTTCTCAAATCTAATCTGTTACAGTGGCGCTCACAAGGGGGGGGGAGGGCTGGGAATCCGCACCCCACCCCCAAAGCCCTTGATTTTTTTTTCCAATTGATTATAATTATAAGTATATAGTACGTAAAATTTAATTATTTACTTGTTATTAATGATTAATTTTATTCATTAATGTTAATTATTTATTCAAAAATTAGTTTTTTACTGTGTTTTGTTCCCAAAAATCTACAAAATCAAAAGGAGCATGATACAAGAATGGTGAACTTTCGACCCTGAACCCCCACCCCCTTGAAAAATTCCTGTGTGCGCTACTGATCTGTTATATTTATTTTAATAAATAGTAGCTGTTAAATTAATTAGTTATTATGGTAACGTAAAGGGCAAGGTTAAAAACAATAGGCTAAATTCAAGAATGTCACATGATAGATGCAATCACGTGTTCTTAGCTGGCATTATAGACTTGTTCTACTTGTAAAATTTAGATAGTTTCGAATTTGTTAATTGACTAAATATGCTCGAATATTTAGATTCTTCAAAACTTTTTTCAACATTAAAAAAATAGATTTTTATACTATGCGCGTACTTTCAAATCAAGTTCATTTCTATTACCTATGTACATTATTATTGTCGGCAAATTTGTATTTTTAAAAGAAAATTTCCGCAAGAAACAAATGTTGGCAACAGTGAAGCACATGAACTGATTGGCTGGAAGTACGTGATAACAGATATGTGACTATGACGTTACAGGAATTTATGAGCTAATTGGTTCAAAACTCGTGATATGTCTCTGACATCACACGAATTTAGCCCATCATTTTGTTGTGTAATATTTTTGACAGTAAATCATTTATAAACCATTCTTTAAATATTAAGTATTGAACTGTGTAATCGAAACTACTCATTTTTTATCAAAAATATATTCGATTTTAATTGTGGTCTTCCTCAATAATATTCTTTTTAGTGACACAGTTTTCTTGATTTTTCCCCATATATTTAATAGTAGTATTTTCAATGCTCTTCATTTTAAAGATAATTGCAATAATTTCGCAAACATTGTATCTTTTTGTTAAAATTTTCTTTGAAATATCTCATTGGCTTTAAAAATAGTTATTCAACATGATTGGTTTCAAATGACTCACACACAACACACACAGAAAAGTCGAGGTGATTTATTCAATCCTAAATGTTGTTTCTATTTCAATTAAAAAGATATTTATTTCAACATGGGATATTTAAGATGTGATAACATTTTCGTAATATCCTCTGTTTTTCCACTAATGAGTGAGTGTTTATAATTGATTTTTGGTTAAATTTTAAAAAAATTATCTGTCCCTTTTTTTATGCGTATATCGCAGAATTTCTTATCAATTTTATATTGCGAGGAAAAACTTTATTTTATTTTTTACTTTTATTTTACAGACATTTATCTTTATTGAAAATCGTTTGTAAATATTGTGTTGCCATTAAAAGGTTACCATTTTCTGATAAAATAGAATTTCTTTCGTTATTTTACAATGATTATTATGTCAATTAATTTCTAATTACTTACGATCTACTTGCCAAATAATTAACAAAGGGCAGTATTCAGTTTTCCATTGTTTTTAGTGCAAAAATTGGGTAACAGTTGATTTGATAAATATGTTATACTAGAATTTAAAAATCTAATAGATATAAAACTTCAGAAAAATGGGTGAATTTTTAAATAACAGTATAAAATAGTTTTAAAATTTAAATTATTTGTGCTAATTTCTACCAAAAATTTATCTGATATTTCAGCAATTTTCGAAATAAGGTTAATACTATTTTCGGATTAAAACTCGTTATTTAGAGTTAAATACAGTAAACTATTCTTACTGAACTTTCTTAATTTATTTGCGCTTATTTTAGTCAACTATTTAGTTACGATTCCTTTTGTTTTTTCTGGCTGTAATCCGTTGTTAATAGTTTTGAACTTTCAATAATTGTAAATTGACTCCAAATGTTGAATTAAACCAGTTGAAAAAGAAATTACTTCGCTTACAAAAGCCTAAAAATGGCATGCCTTTATTTTAAATCGGTTTTTAAGGTTCCATTGATAGATGCTATCTAAAAAATCTTAATTGCGGAACCCATCCCCTCAGCGCTTCAACATTTCTCCAGTTGAAATTATATTACAGGGGCCACGGTAGCATAGTGGCCAAGGTAATGGACTCGTGGCCGGCATGCCATGAGTTCGAGCCTGGTTCCGCTGAAGAACTGCTATGCAGAGGGGACTGATGACCGTGAAATATGTCGAGACTCAAACATTCACCCATTAGTGGGGTGTGGAAGTTAGGAGAGGGGGTGCCAGCTTAGGTGTCGTCCTCGTTACTTGACCAGGGTTCAAAATGACGAGGTGTGTCGCCAAAAGCCCTCGAGTAGCTGAATAGTGCGATGTTAATATATATTCACTCCCTCAGCTGAATAGTGCGACGTTAATATTCACACGCTCACTCACAAATGACATTACGTTTTGTTTCTGCATGTTGGTACTGGCGTAAAATAAAGGTAAGAAACTATACTTGTTAGTGTATGTGGTTTCAAATTAATCGTTTAATTACTTATTGAAAAAAACATGCATCCTGAGCTGCATAGACGACAGCTCAGCAGGTACTTCACGTCCAAAGAAAAGAAAATGCAACGGATAATGAAACTAAAAATTGGTTGGATTAACTATTCGTCTTGTACAGTGGTTCGCAACCTTTTTTTTGTTTCGCTGCAGTACGCTTTTAACAATTTCAAAATTTGGCGGCCCACTAACAATAAATTAAGTTTAAAAGAACTTACTCATCTGTAATACACTATGTAAAATAGTTTATGATAATGATTTTCAATGTTAAATTAAATAATATGTACGACAAACACAACAAAATGTTTATCGAGTAATTAACTAAAAATTATAAGATTACACATTTTAATGCTAAATTTGAGCTTAATGACTTTCGACGATGTTGTTGCACGCCCCCTATTGGCCAGTAGTGCCAGACCAGGTCCATGACGTACACTCTCAAAAAATCCAACACCAGCCATCCTGACCAATCGTCAGGATGGGGAAAAGTTGCAGCCTCTGTTAGTCACAGGACTAGAGCACCTAAAGGTACGTAGAGGACCGACTTAGCTCTAGGAGGTATCCTAATTAGTCTGGCTCCTACCCTACGAGGTGAGTGAGTGAGTGAATATTAACGTCGCACTGTTCAGCTAGCTACGCGAGCGCTTTGTGGGCGACGGACCACGTCATTTTGAACCATGGTCAAGTGAAGTGGATGACACCTGAGCTGGCACCTCCTTCTCCTAACTACCACACCAAACCTATACTACGAGAACCTGTCCTGCTTGGGAGACTCTACCGCTAGTTAAACTACCGCCAGCATAGGTCCCTGGATTGTCAAAGCACTCAATCCCCTTTGGCACATCATGCTAAGTTACAAATAGAGGGGTGATTATCGATAATTTTTTTTCGTTTATCTTGGGTCGTAAAAATGATCCCGTCAAACTCATTTCGTCATTTACATTTAAAAGTCTCGATCTTTCATTTTTATATTTGTTAATGAGGTAAAGACGAATTCCCGCAAATAAGATGTAGAAAATTGTAGCAATATTTTAAAGCTATTTTTGTTATTGTGACATAATCGCCTCTAATTTTAATTCTAAATGAATTGACTTTTCCGAATGTTTTCAACTTAAATCTCAATTATAACACAGAACTAAATTAGTTTTTCTTCTTCATTCAAAGTTAATTCATATACAGATGTATCCATACACAAATGGATTACGAACCCAAACAAATTTTTTTTTATATACATCTATCCACGAAAGGATAACTTAAATATACCACGAATACTCTTAGTTTATTTCTATAAAATGATCGAATGATTCGGTTCTGGATTTTTTTTCTCAGAGTATAAATTTTTCGGCATACTTCCGGAATTTAGCAACACATAAAAGTGCCACCGCACAGCAATTGAGAATATCTAGTCCAGTACATGAATAATATAGTTATGGCAGTGAAACAAGAAATTTATTTCTCCCGAAGATACCTATGATAGGAAGATGAACATGAGGAACTTATCGTGAAGAGGCGACATGTCAGTTACTGTAATTTTACTGTGGTAGAATACATAACTTGGGAAAAACGATTCAATATCGTCGAAACAGTTGAAGGGAGATTCGATCTGAGCGTCTTCTGATCCGAAAACGAGTATCGTAGCCATCACGCGAAAACGATCGTCATCGCGTGCTGGCTATTACTGGTTTATAGATATCACACCACCACACTATACCCATGCCAGTGATTCGGTGAACAGGCGAACGAACGATACCATATTCGTGGCGAGCATGTGAGCAGTTTCGTCACTTTGAGTCGACATCTTTGTGGGCTGCGTCATTCGTGTGAGACGACTTTGTGGGGTAAGTCATTTGTGTGAGACGTGAGACGGCTTTGTGGTTTGCGTCATTTGCGTGACGGTTTAATTGTGTCATGTGTCTGATGGCTTGGTTGCATTTGCGGTGGATAGATGGCGCCAGAACTGCTGCGCGCGAAGATTGCGGTTCCTTTGTACGGCCAGGGTCACCGATGTAGGAAGATTAGAAATGGGTACTTTCCGATCCGAAAACGAGTATTTTAGGGATTACGCCAAAACGATCGTCATCACGTGCTGGCTATTACTGGTGTATATAGATATTTCACCGCCACACAGTTATCTTTCAAAATCAGAATGCTGTTAGCTCGATGGCTTCGAGTAGTGGTCTCTTCAAGCTTCTTCAACTTTTGGAATCCGTTGAACTTGAAGGTGTTTTCGTGGTACCCATTCGCTACACAAATTGAGAAGATTTATTGCTTATATTTATATTTTAACATCGAATCTATTGATATATTGATAAGTTGTTTCCTTTCTTCCATTTGTAGGGGCGTAGCTACCGCCGTTTAAATAATACGGGGCTACCAAGCTACAGGTCCTCTACATGTATAAGCAAAACAATCCTAAAATGTTAGGGGCCCCAAGAAATTTGGATTCAGGCCCTCTCGGGGTAGATACATTTTTCATTATAGGTGTTTTTTCCACAAATACAATAAGATGCATTTTCTAATAGAAAACTATTTAGTTTTGCAAGACATTGTACTAACGAGTATATAATTATCTTGTGGAACCCGAGGTAATAAACTATAGAATATTCCCAATCTAGTATGGAGAATATATGTAAAGTTAAATTGTTTTAATATTCTTTTATTACAATAAAAACTTAAAAAGTGTTTCAAAATAAAGTTATTATGTATGAACAAAATTTTCAGTTTTAATGAATAGGGGATGAGCTTTATATATTTGTAATTATACAAATTTCATAGAGAACGTAAATGTTTTTTGAATACATATTTACAGTAGAGCGTCGTTTATCCGAACGGTTATTATCCGTAGCGCCAAATATCCGGACTAGTTTTCTTTTGTCAACTACATGTATTGTATATAAATACGTTTTCGAACAGTGTAATGCTCAACAGTTGTTTCGCGTGAGGCCAAAAGTGACGGGAAAACCCAAGGTCAGGGATATTAGGGGAATTTCAGTTGTGCGATTTGGAATAAGCTCTGGCCAGATTTAGAAGGCGAAGGATACTTCAATGATGACCACAGGGAGGAGATTACCGACTTTGTCCAATCGATCCCAGGATTTTAAGAATGTGATGAAGATGTAGAAATCTGGATGACATGCGATGTAGAAGACTGTGGATTTCAAATGCTAAATGATTGCGAGTTTGTGACTTCCGTGCAAGAATCCGAACCTGTTGACGATGAAACGGATGAAGCCGAGGACAACAACAACAACGGAAGTAGCAAGGGTCTATCAAATACTCATGCGTTTTCTGCGTTAGAGCCAGCTATGGAGTGGTACGAATAGCAATCAGAGTGCTTCCTACTGAACTACTAATGCTCAAGAGAATCAGAGACCTTACAGCGAAAAAACGGTTTACAATTGTACAGCGAAAAATAAGAGATTATTTTCCACATTAAAAGTAAAATTGTGACATTTTGCACCTATTTTGCTTTTTCTTCAAGCCCGTTCTCACATGTGGTGATTTTCAATATTTGTATAGTGTCCGGTTTCATATACTGCATAGATCGCATTCGATTTTCGGTTATCCGAACAATCGCGTATCCAAACGGTGTCCAGTCCCAATATATTCGGATAAACGACGTTCTACTGTATAAGTTTCTTTTTGATTTTTTTCATGTGACTCTTGGAACCCCTGGGTATGCCTTGTGGAACCCCAGAGTTCCGTGGGACACAGTTTGAAGACCACTGGTTGAGAGGTTGCATGCCCGCCTTGTATGCCTGTGGTTGCGGGTTTGACCCCTGCTAGAGTTGATAGATTTTTCTGGATGCAAAAATCGTAGGCAGGTATGTTATGATTATGTGGCATGTGAAAGATCCCTTGAGTAACAATTTGGCTCTGGTGCTCTCGATGAAATTAAATCACGGCGCTATTGATCATTCGACGAGACTTTGAATTGAAAAAAATTCAAGCGTTAAAAATCTGGTAGCGAAAGCCGTCACTAGATGGTGTTCCCAATAAAATGGCTTTCACGCTTGGGGACTTGCTGTGTCCGCAAAGGGTTCACTGCCAAAATGCAGCCCATTTGTAAAAAAAGAGAAAATATTATAACCGCACAAAATTTAGATTGATATTGGGGCATTTTTTTTTTGTCCAAAAAATTTCCTTTTAGTTTACGTTCGGTTCGCTCATTTCAAGCGGAAAAAAAGCCTCCAATCAAACGCACCGATTGAATATAAAGCTTTGTCGTTCTGAAAAAATCTATTGATTTTTACAAGGCTTGGTTATCACAACTGAAAAAAATGTGAACATGTGTTAATTCTGGTAAGATCCAGAAACTCTAAATACTATTCTGAGAGCATTGAACCAACAGCATCCAGTGAAAAAGCGAGCGTCGCCGATCTCCACTTGGAGTGAAGGTCAGTGTATCAGCAGATGCTTGTTTATTTGGGTTAGCTGCCCTATCAGAGGACGAGCACTTTTATTGGTAACCAAAAGAAGAAAATTCGAGGCAGTGAGGTAAGAACGAGTGACCTAATTGTTACTCAGTCGGCTGATCAGTTGACGCAGATGCGGTTCAAGGTGATTGAAACTTTTGCTCAGGTGATTTTTTTTCCCTTCTTCCTGAGGTATCCTTGATGCGTAAAAGTTTAATGGGGCTTTGCACAAGGTGAAATCTGTTGTGGCACACTTGTTTGTAGAGGGTTTTTTTTTCAAAGTTTATTGAATTTTAAAAATAATTAAATATTTTGAGGATGTTTGACTTTTTTCAATTAGTCAACCGTTCCAATCATATTTTTTTTTTCGCTGGCTTATGTGTGATTGAATAAACAAAGATATTCCCACAAAGAGGATTTCTGTTTCACAACAGCATTTCTTTGAAGGAGTCGGAATCATTTTTTCGATGCTAACAGAAAAAATTATTTTTCCATGTTAGATTTTTAGTTAGTTATTATGTGACAAATCTTTCAATTAATTTTACTATTTTAGGATTGATTGATTGAATATTAACGTCGCACTGTTCAGCTACACGAGGGCTTTTGGCGACGGACCACGTAATTTTGAACCATGGTCAAGTGACGTGGACGACACCTGAGCTGGCACCCCCTCTCCTAACTACCACACCACACCAACGGGAGGACGTTTCAGCTCTCGACAGATTTAACGTGCATCGCTGCCCTACACGGCGGGTCTTTAGTGGTACAGGGTTCGAACCCGTGACAAAGCAAGCCACGGTCCGATACCTATACCACTCGGCTACCGCAGCCACTACTATTTTAGGAACGGAAAATGCTAGACGTACCCAATTATTATTTTTCTCTCTCTCCCCCTCCCCTTCCCAAATCGTGAATAACTGAAAGATATTGAATTTCTCTCTATATATCTATTTTCCTACTTTCTTTTGCTTTTAAGTAAATAATGTGCTTTATATACTCCGAGAATCACACACACACTCAGTGGAGTAATGGAGAACATTTGGATGCCTCATGCATCTCATTTCTCTGCAAGCCCCAAGTTGGATTTTACAAAGGATAGGTACTTGGCGGCAGTTAGGCTTTGGAGCCCCCCCAATGCGGGGGTGTACGTTACGCCACTGCTGAGAATCGGGTTTTAAGATAAAGCCGTGGTAGCTCAGTGGTCATTGTTACGAACTCGTGGCTAGATTGTTGCAAGTTCAAGCACTGGTGCCACTGAGGACTCACCATGTAAAGGAGTCCGATGTTCGTTAAATCTAAAGAGGCTCAATATCCTCCCGTTAGGAGAGGGAGGTATTAGCTTATTTGTTGTCTTCGTCACTTGACTCAAAGGTTCAACATTACGAGGTACACTGGCAATAGCCCCTGAGTTGCCTCGCAGTGTGACTTTAATATACACTGGCCTCCAAAAGTTAAGGAACAAATGGTTTTTTGAGTCTTATTTGCAAATGAATGAATGTAGAAACACCGAATTTGGATGACATGTGCATAAAACAGTTATGTATTGACTGCAAGATAGAAGTTTACATAACAAAAATTCAAAAAGGATTTACAACAAAAAAAAAGGTCAATCTCGCGCGCGCTGGAAAAGTGTATTCTTGGAAAAAATAATAATAGAAGATTTATGTGGTAAAATGTCATAGAAACATAACAAAAATGGGTTTTAGTAAGGGATATGCCCACCCCTAGCTTGAATGCATTAGCGGCATCTAATTTCCATGCTATCAATTAAGTTGTCGGTTACCGAAATGGGACGCGAAGACCAGATACGGAGTGAGCTTTGTTCCAGCTCTCCTAAAAACCTTGGAGAACTTAAGGCAGAAAACCTGTCTACCAAGACAGTCCCAAAGATTCTCTATCGGATTTAAGTCTGGAGATCGAGCTGGCAATTTCATTCGCTCCAAACCAAGACCCTCAAGATATTCTTCAACAATTGCAGCTCGATGAGGTCGTGTATTATCATCCATCAGAATGTAGTCATTGTCATTTGCACCGGCATACGGGTGCAATAGGGATCAAGGATCTCATCTCGATATCTCACACCAGTCAGAGTTCCTCCTTGGAACACAGGCAGGCAGGTTAGTGTGACCACCGAGGGAGATCCCTGCCCAAACCATTTTTCCCCCACCTCGGTAACTGTGTCTTTCAACAGTGTTAGATTGATGATATCTGGTGCTTCGTTTCCTCCATATGAGCAGACGTTCTGAATCGCTATCCAGTGTGAATTTGGACTCGTCTGTAAAGAGTACAGAAGCCCATCGCTGTCTGGTCCAGGAAACGTGTTCTCTTGCCCAAGATAAGCGGGCCCTTCTTTGTCGTCTGTTGAGGGGTGCACATACAACTGGTCGCCTTGCATAGAGACCTGAATTGTGAAGACGCCTTCGTATCGTACTAGCGGATATTCTTATCCTTGATGCTACAAAGTGGTCTGCAAAAAGTTGCGGCACAGAAATCCTTCTTCTTCGGGACAAAAGAGCAATAAAGCGGACTTCCTCAGATGTCTCCATGTGGTCTCCCTGGAACATGTCTTCTGGACACAGATGCTTCAGTTTTATATTGATTCCAGAGACGGTGGACCACACCACGAGACTCATTAAGACGCCTAGCAGCATTAGCCTGTGACAACCCCATTTCCATCCATCCGACCTCCCTCCACCTTAACGAATCGAGCAAACGGCTTCTCTCGGACATTGCGAGACCACACTGCCTATTGTCAACAAATCTGCTAACAAAAGTTGTAAATCAACAAAAGTTGCACGCATAATTACGAAAGCCTAATGCATAGCCTAGAATATTCTCTCACTCATATATATCTGTTCTTTCCTATTAAAAAAAGTGATATATATAGTTGTTTTTACATAAATTTTTATAAAGTTCATTTTTATCATTTGTATAAACTATAAATTTTATTGTTACTGTTTTTTTACGATGAGCTTCGAAAAACAAGTTGTTCCTTAACTTTTGGAGGCCAGTGTAACTCTCACTTAGGTCTACAGATTATTATAGTTTGTAGAGTTTGGGTGAACTGATAACTTAGCCTCCATCCCTGACCATTAAGAAACAACGCCCAATATGTTTGTTTTTGGTATCGAGTTCGGTCTTAATAGCTGTTATTACAGCCAAGGCTGAACTTATGCATTTCTAGGCCTTCGGACCAAAATAATACTTTTATGCTTTTTCCTAATGAAAAAGCTAATTTATAATGTACTAGCTACATTAAATTATTGAATTTTTTTGTTTTTAATTATTGAGAAATAATACAATCCAAAACTTAACACTGATAAGATTTCAGTGATAGTCACTGCTGTATTCAGCATCTGTTTGAATGTGGAGGCATGGTGGCAGAACGACAACGAGCTGTTAAATAGCTTGAGTGCCACTATGTTAAAATCTTTTTTTCAGTGGGTACCCTCGCACGTGAATGTCTGCGGGAATGAGATTGCAGATGGTTTGGCCCGTGAGGGCAGCCATAAAGGTTCCACGCATGGTGGCTGCTTTACTTTTTCAGAAATTGCTACACGAGACAAACAAGATATCAGTTCCTCTTGGAAGCACGCTCCGTTACATAAGTGGTATGAAGGAAATCATTCTGGTGCAACTTTTCGTGGAACTTAGCTCTTGCTATGTTTCGCAGTAGACATACTCGAGCTCTACGGTATGAGGCGGGTCTTAAAGTTTACACTTCTTGTCCGAATTGCAATGTGACCCAAGCAACTCCTGCCGTCTTGCCTTGTATTGGTTGCTATGAGAGTCAAATACTGTCAAGTCCTGCTACAGTTCTTCAATGCGTGGGTTCATGGACCTGATGTAGATGTTTCTGTCGATCAAATGGGATAAAAAACAACAACAACAACAAAACTTAACACTGAAATAGAAAATATTAACAGTCTTCAGCTAGGTATTTTTTTCTGAATATGGTACCCTTAGACCCATGGCTTAGGTTGGCCCTGCAGGATATACCACTGTGATTGGGGCTACTTATAACATATGCGATAGTTACTATTGTAGCAAATCAAACTACGGTTGGATACTATTTTTATCTTCATGCTTATTGATCGCGAATTAAATTTACTGTTCGCCAAATTGGCGATAAAGGCAACGGACTAAAACAGTATTTAACCATAGTTTGTTTTGAGTTAATGTTCTCTAAGTAAGTACACAAGCTTGGGTATTAATTTGATATATCACCATACCATTGATTTTTGAGCCGAATAATTGTAAATTTCGCCAAATTGGAGGCGATTACGTTACGATGTACAACATTACAATAAAACAAAGGCCTGTTTAAAGCGATTTTCAAATCGCGTCAAAATCAGATAGCAGTATGATATCAAATTAGTTCTCAAAATTTAATGGCGATGGACCTCATAATTTTAACGCACCATCAAGTGACGAATAATGCAACTAAAGCTGAAAACTCAGTGTCTTCCACACGATACTGTTTGAGGATTTAGAGACTTTCACCTTTTTTAATATGCAGTGTCTCCATTATTTAAGATCTGGTGGAACCAGATCTTAAGACCTCCACTCGACTTGGATACAATTTTAAGCAACATAAACTGGTGATTTCATATTAGATTCGTATTCTTTTAGCAAAGTACTATATGAATCATTCACATGCTAAGCGCCATTGTCAAAGTAATAAGATAAATTAATAGAGACATTATTTAAACAGTACACTATTTTTTTTTATATTGCAGTATTTTTTTAAAAAAACTTTTAAATTAAATGTTTCGATTTGATCACAACCGTGAAGAACTTGGATATAGTTGAATGAGCCTTTGAAAAATTATTCGAAAGAAGGAAAAAAAAAGTTAAACAATTATTGTGTGTGATGTAATGTCCGATTACGAAGTCTAACGTGCTAAATAGTACGTGAAAGAAGAATGGCTCTGACTCATATGTTTGATAATTTTGATAAATTTAACAAAATCTATATATATTAATGCTCACATTGAAAATTTAGTTTGTATTTCTAAAGGATTATCTTATTATTCTTGTGATGAAGATGGAATTTCTGCTTTGGAACGATGTTGTAACCATTTTCCTTCAAAGTTTTTATTGTACAAGTTTAGTGAAATACCAAGTCTTAAGAGATCTTCGAAGTAAAGAGATGAGAAGTTTGATAATGGAATACACTCTTTCTCTTAATAATTGATAATTTAGCATTATTGATTTCTTCAAATGTACACAAAACTCCTCGTGTTTCATGCTTATGTTCGACATAGTCAATACTTCGCTTTTGATTCAGAAAGAAATTGATTTATTTAATTTATATTTCATTGCATCTTCCATTCCACTGTCTGGTGTAATCTTCATTATTTTATCACTTCTCTTCTAAATTAGCTTGTAGCTTTCTCGCATTATCATTTGCAGTTTCGCCATCGAGAAAAAATCAGTAAGTATTTTTTTATTCATTTTTATTGGCTCCATTATTTTGTGCAACAGCTTGTGTTTTCTTCATTTTGTTATCTTTACCTCAAGAAATCCATAAACAAGTAATATAAAAAAAAATTAAGTCAATTAATTCCTACTTAGATCATCAAAGAAAAATTTTATTTTAGCTACTTTTTATTAAATAGTGTAACGAATGGCAAAAAGATGGTACTAGAGCGCCCTCTCCTGGCCGTATGGATACTTAACCAGAGTCTGACTGCCACCTCGGTGGAGGGCGGACGTGCCAATGTCAGCCTGTGCAAAGCCCTTAGTATTTGTATTGTATTAACTGTTTTTATGTATTTGTAACCGTGCTCAATCAGAATGTGTACCAATTAAAATCATTTGAGCTAGCCGCCGGTGTTATTTTTGAGTACAGGTTATAAAATGTCGCTCAACAAATGGCGGAATAGTTATTTAGTTTTAGTAGGACTGCGAGTCTAACAAAATTGTCTTCAGTATTCTGAACTGCTGGTTCATAAAGAATTTCTGAAAATATGCGTGAAGTGGTAGCTGCCAACTACGAAGAACGTGTGAATTGTATCTTTCCTACTGGGAAATTGGAAAATTTCGGAATACTAGATATTTTGAATTGCATTAAAATACGTATATACATATGACAGAATCACAACATCAAGTGGTAATTAATTTTTATTAGTTATCACTAAAGTATTGTATTGTCATCCAAAACAATCGTGTCTATAAAATTTCAGTTCAACTGAATGCTTGAAAACGTGAGAAAAAAAAACTTTTCAAGTTTTGACACAAGTCGTGGCTGTATCTGTAATTCTTTAAATAATTAGTTTTAATCAATTAATTTCTATTAATTATAATTAAATTATTGTATTGTCATCCAAAATATTCATGCATATAAAATTTCAGCTTAATGGAGCGCTTTAAAATGTATTTTTGAATTAAAAAACTCCTTTGTTGCTCTATCTATAAAGATTTACACTTATAATCGGTCATTTCCAATTGCGTTGATTGCTTATCCGTTTAACATTTTTACCTAACTAACCTAATGAGTATAATTTTTTTACCCTTTTCTTTTGAATTTTTTAGGGACATTTAGTTCTTTTCTATAGCCTTCCTCCTGTTTTGCTTGTATTCTTTCTACTATTAAATCCATTCAGAGTTTTAAAAATAAATGAGGATAAAAAACATATTTTCTCTATTTATAAATTTCGTTTTAATATGCAGTTAATAAAATTTCAATATACAAAGGTTCCATGTGTTGATATTAGGGTTTCTTTTCCGGGATCTCAGGTATCCAGGAAATCATAAGATTTTTGTACTTTTTATACTCCCGGGAATCGCAAAATTTACAAGAATATGTTAAAGAAGAGTTTGACTGTGAGAAAAGATGGTTTGTTTGGAAACCAAAACACGCTGGAATAGTTTGTTGGCAATGCTTGTGAAAGATTTTCAGAAATAAAGTCAGCAATTCTAATAGCATTAATTGACATTAAAGAAGAACAAATGACGGCCAATGTAGAGTTTGAAACTGTGACTACAATTGTAAAAGGCTTAAAAGCCAGTAAAAATTGGCTAAGAAAAATTATGCAGTCGAAATGGAACTTTCCTATATGCAGAAGGTGTATTTTCTTTCGTTATTGGAGAATCGGACAAACAAAATTCAGAATTTTCGAAAAATATTAAATATTCTTTAATCCAAAGAATTAATGAGAGACACAACGTTAATTTAATAGGATAAATGTAATAGCTGAATATTGGGAGAAGATACGAAGGCAGTTGATGTCGATATTTCGCGATTGCTTTGTAAAAATTGTTTGGTTAGACAAGCCCAAATGAGAGAGAGAGAGAGAGAGGAACAAGGCTTTTCTGCGAAGAAGAAGAATCAGAAGAATTGGACATTGGACGAAAAATATGAGAAAGCAATCTACTCTAAAACAAAAGTTTTATATTGTTCACCCAAGAAAGTACTAGTTTCAACGAAATCATGAAAAAAAAGAGATGCAGTTGTTCGACTCGACTGAAAATCCATCACCAATCAGTATAAAACTATGTGAGACTTTAAAAACAATTCTTCCAACGTCAGTTGAAGCCGAGAGAAAGCCCTCGTGTAGCTGAACAGTACGACGTTAATATTCAATCAATCAATTAATCATGAAGCCGAGAGAGCATTTTCTGCTACCGGGTTTTTCGTCACAAAGATTAGAACTAGGTTGAGTGATAAAAGTATAAATTTCTTATGCTTTCTGAAATCCTGTTTTAAAAATAGATAATCAGTTTATTATATATATTTTTTGTATTTTTAGCTCATTATATAAATAAGTATTAATTTTGGAACATATGTATATTCCCGGGAATGGAAAAAAAACCCGGGAAATCAGAAACCTATAGTTGATACCTCAACATGCAAAAGTTATGCATATAGAAAACGCGTATTAATCCTTCAAAATCGATAATTTGCTATATATTTTCGAAGTATTTTTTCTGAATGTCCGCCACACGGGACTAAATGATAACTCTTGGTTTTAAACAACAATTTTAATTTAGCGTAAAAAGATTTAGAATAAATGCCAGAAGCTTCGTGCGGCTAGAACTCGCTTCTAGCGAAAGATAGAACAGCAACAGAATATATAACATAAACTCAAACAAACCCAAACGTTGTCATCGCGAAAAGGCTAAATACAGTCGATGGCGTTGGTAAAAAGAACCGGGACTAAAACTGTTTATTTTACAGAAAATACATATAAAAATAGAAATAGTAAATAATACTAAGAATTGAATATAGAAACTAAATATAGCATATATAAAAATGAACATACAAAACACATTAATAATAAAAATACAATTTGAATAATAATAAATACAATTCCATCCAAACACCGAAATACAAAGGGGGGATTCGCCTATTTATTAAAATTACATTGTACAGTGGCCGCGATAGCTGAGTGGTATAGGTATCGGACCGTGGCTTACCTTGTCACGAGTTCGATCCCAGTACCACTAAAGACCCGTCGTGTAGGGCAGCGATGCACGTTAAATCTGTCGAGAGCTGAAACGCCCTCCGGTTGGTGTGGTGTAGTAGTTAGGAGAGGGGATGCCAGCTCAGGTGTCGTCCACGTCACTTGACCATCGTTCAAAATTACGTGGTCCGTCGCCAAAAGCCCTCGTGTAGCTTAACAGTGCGACGTTAATAATCAATTAATCAATACATTTTGCAGTGTCAGAAGTTTCAAGTGATAAATGAGAATGAAAAAGCACTGTTCATTTATAAATTTCTTACCTAATGCTACTGCCATGTGGATATTTGCATGCGGCTGTCCCATAACTTGGCAGTTCAGCTCATTTTATTTTCAAACTTTACTCTAAAATGGGCCTCAGATGAAATCTTAATCAAATTTTGCCAATCAGTGTGTGCCTTATCAATGGTTTTCCAATCTTACTTCCCATTGGTCCTGCTTACCTTCTAAGCACGATAGACTGGAATATTACAATTCGTCAAAGCATTAGATATGGGATTGATGGTCTGCACGAAACATCTGTCCGAAACGAAACTCTAAGACAGTGCTTCTCAAACTTTAAAAATTGGCGACCCACTTTTCAATCATAATTTTTATCGCGCCCCCCTTATACAATAATGTATTGAATGCAATAATAATGCACTTTGACGCTAAAGCTACAAAACTATCTTAATTATAAACCCTACAAATTAATAAGATAAGTAAATTAAATTTTATATATAAACTTTGAAGTAATATATATTTTATTTTTCTTTCTCGAATTTTTAAATTGGAACAGATTGCAAAATGTGGTGGCTGCTTTCAAGACAAAATGTAGATCTCAGCCAAATATAGAAAATGTACTCAGTGTCAATTTCAAATCGTAAACCTTCCTTTGAAAAACTTTCCTCTGCAACACAAGCCCATGGAAATCGCCAAAACTTATTAAACTTGCTCTTAATATTTAGCATTAATAAATTAGTTATGAAATTCCTTGGGCAGCACTGATACATTAAAATTATACTGTCTGAAGTACCCACTCTTCGAACGAGTTCATTTTTTAAAAAACTAAAACATTCTTGATAAATAGCTGAATTGTCAGGAGAGTAAACCCAAATGCGCGACAATGTTTACGAAAATGTAAAATATTTTAAAATGAAGGCTCATATTATAATTAGTTTTAAGCAAACTGTTATTTTAAGCCTCACAGAATTAGCATTTAGAATTAATGTTAAACAATGAAAAATAATATAAAATTACAATGAAGAATAATAGTGTTACTTTTAATATTTAAAGCGAGAAGTCTTCAAAATGTTTTATCCCGGGGAAAGACACACGCTCGATACTAGCGTTAATGGTCACGCGGGGTGATTCAGTCACCCCAATCCTTTTTTATATAATTATTTTATTGTACACGATACAAATCATGATTCCAGTGAATAATTTAATTAAGAGAAAGTAAACTTACCCACTTTCAAGGACTTTTCAATTTTTCTTTAGTAACAAATAAACAGTTTTGTCAGAATTAACGATTTCGTCATCTGTGTGTCCCGCGTGACCACTTCAGGGTTAAAAGTGTATTCATCATGATAATATGTATGTTACTGCTAAAAAATTGTGTAAAACGTTTTTCATTATGCTTTATATGTTTGAGAATACTCATAAAAATAAGTCTTGGCCAAGTAATCCTTCAAAGCGCTCTCCGGGGTTTTCCAAATATCATAAAACTCTTTTCCATGGAAAAAAGCTGAACAGAGAAATACATTACTTACAATTTCCCTAAATGAGAAACAAACACATAAGAGAGGAATCATAACTAACTGTACCAATAACTTAGAAGGTCAAACAGATTACAGCTATAATGTGCAGTATTTCACAAATAATCACAGTGATGAATTTTCTTAGGTTCCTAAATTTTTTCGATTCTGGGCCTGAGATTTGTTTTTTTTCTCTGAAAGAGTAGTATATTAGGTTTAAAAAGAAAACGTAATAAAAAATCTCTCATCATGGGATTACAGCAAATCAAATAAAAGTATTTTTATTTGGTTATAGAATCAAAGATAGATAATTAGGTATTGAAGAAGTTTTTATTTTTGATGACTTAATATCACGCGCGCGCCTATAAATTATATCACAGTAAAAGTTCATTTTTTATTATGTCTGAAAGTATTTTGTTTTAATTCATTCCAGTAAATTAATTATTTTTTAAAATATTTTATTTTTGATATGCTCGCGCCTCCTCGTAAGGTTGCGCCCCACAGTTTGAGAAACACTGCTTTATGAGCTTTCATTTGTACTCAAGTGATCCAGGGAAACATTTTTATTACGTAATTGTGGGGTAACACCGGATTTCATAGACTTAAAGCCTTATCACACGTATTCGTATTTGGAGCCATTTTCCTTTCAATCAACCCTTTGGAGTGATTTTTGCGTTGTTGCCGTAGCAACGGCTTCAAACAAGTTTTTCCAGTGAACTGAAGGAATTTTGAGCACCATGCAGGTGACACTACGATTTATCTCGATTTCACCCCAATTTTGGGGGCTGCGGTAGCCCAGTGGTTTATCCAACCATGGCAGGCATGTCATGAGTTCGATCCCAGTACCACCAAAGACCCGCCGTGTAGGGCAGCGATGCACGTTAAATCTGTCGAGAGCTGAAACGTCCTCCCGTTGGTGTGGTGTGGTTGTTAGAGAGGGGGTGCCAGCTCAGGTGTCGTCCACGTCACTTGACCATGGTTCAAAATTACGTCCGTCGCCAAAAGCCCTCGTGTAGCTGAACAGTGCGACGTTAATATTAACTCACTCACTCACCCCAATTTTGAGGGAGGATTTGGTGAGGGAGATCCCACCTCTCTTCCCCTTTCACCAAACTTACAATAGAATTTGCGTCTCGACGGCTATTTGAAGTACCCCCATGACGCAAAGTCACTGTACATTTATAAACATCCATGCCTTCTCCAGGATTCGGACCCGGGTACTACGGCGCAGCAGTCAGCGTCGTTAACCACTTTACCGGATGGGCGGTTGTTCAACTACTTAGAGAGACATTCGCAGCCAATCAGCTATTTCATACACTCAAACATATTGTACCGCCGGGCATCATTCGCAATTAGTTGGAAGAACATTTTGGACAGTTCCAGCGAAATATTTGGTCACTTTCGTCGCTCCGTCAGAACTGAAACCCAGGGAACATACGAGGCATAATTAAAAGGTCATTTCGTGCATAAAATCATGCGCCGGCAAAGCTTTCGCGATTTTGGACAGCTGTAGATACGCAGCATGTCTTAATATTTCTGAGGGGGATTTTCGACGATTTGTTGAAGTGCTTAAGCAACTTACTAGATGCAAGACATTCTAAACTTATTTAGGCTTTAATATAACCTATAATAAACCTTATACAGTCGAACCTCTATATAACGAACCTCTACATTGCGATGCGAACTTTGTCCGGGAACTTTGAACAATTCAAGATTTTCTTCATAAAGTAACCTTTCTATAGTGAAATGCATTTTCTATAGAATGAACTTTTTCTTTTGTGATTCAATTTTTGTTTTCCCCTTTTTTAAAGTATTTCTGAAAAAATTTCAAGTTATTCTCTCTTTACCACATTTCATGGTGGTCATAAATCTTGAACTGGTTTTATTAGATCCTCACTCACCGAGAGCAATAGAGTTCTGGACGTTTCATCTAAGAAGTGCAACCTTTAATCCCCTTTTTCCCAGTTCATTAGAAACATCTTCGAAATCGCGTCCTTCCCCCTCAGTAGAGTAGTCACGTGTCCCCGTGTTCTAATTATAAAATAATGTATGTTAAATGTTACTTGCATGCTTCAAATTTTAAAATGTCCTTAAAATTCATTAATTTTAGTATAAGAGTAGTTTCTTAATATTGAAAAAATAGTGAATTCTTCGACATTCTTTTTTCTTGTTTTCTTTGCAGTTTTTCTTTCTTCTTTTTTGATGGGTAAGATATATAAAACAAACGTATATATTAATTTTAAAAAAGGTGTGAATAATTACTTTTTCAATATAAAGTGCTTATGAATTTAAAATTTGTTTTACGTGGTTTATAAAGTATATTAAAATATTAACCTTTATACTACAAACTTTTTTCCGGGATTTAGCGACTTCTTTATTTATATAGAGGTCTGACTGTAATTTCATCCCGTATGTAACTGATGTCCCGTCCGCTTTGTGGATGAGCTACCGTATTTACTCGAATCTAAGCCGCACCCCAAATTCTCAACAAGTCTTTGTGTAAAGTGAAAAATAGTGTCAAATAGTTTAGAACCTGTAATTGCTAGGGGCTGCGGTAGCCTAGTGGTCAAGGTATCGGATCATGGCAGGCATGTCATGAATTCGCACCCAGTACCACTACATGTACGGCAGCGATGCATGTTAAATCTATCGAAAGCTCAAGCGTCCTCCCGTTGGTGTGGTGTGGTAGTTAGGAGAGGGGGGTGCCAGGTCAGGTGTCGTCCTCGTCACTTGACCATAGTTCTAAATTACGAGGTCCGTCACCAAAAGCCCTCGTGTTTCTGAACACAATGAGACGTTAATATTCACTCACTCACCTGTAATTGCTCTAATTGCTCCATCTAATGCCTTTTTTAATTCGATTCTAACCCGCAACCGATTTTCAGTAGCTTTAATAATGGGAAAAAAGCGTGGCTAAGATTGGAGTAAATACGGTATATGATTATACTTCATTATTTTTTTTCTCTTTCGTTTCAAGAACTGAAGAATAAACAGTTATTGATAGAAATGAATATATACATTCCCTGAAGCTACGTGTATTTTTCGTTACATTTACTTTTTTCAATATGTGAGAGTTTACTTTCTTGATAATTATGCTCGCTTTTTGTTAAACTTGATTACTGCGAATGTCGACATTTTTAAAACTCTTTCGGGAGAAGAAGATTTGATGAATGGATCATTAAGAGGATGATCGAGTCAGATAAGATAATTTACTATTTTGTCTTCAGGAATCACAGCATAAAAATACTATAAAAGGAGAACCGATTAAAGAAAATGAAATTCAGACAGTATCTATAAGTGGTGTCTCAAGTAGAATAGAAGGCTCAAAACGTTTTCCATTTGTGAGAAAAGAACCCGTAATAAAGTAACATAATTAAGAAATAATTATCATGTACTACACCTTCATAGAAAAAAATATAAGAAAATGTAAATAAATCGGTTTTTGGAGTAATACATTCGGTAATATTTTCTTAAATATGACTAAATATTTTTCTAAAAAAAATGATTTAGTTTTTTTTAAAAAAAATCAAATACAAGTATGAATAAATTTCGTTCATTAACACTTTTTTTAAAAAAATATTTCTTGGATATTGAGTCATCTTAGCAACGGATATATACAGTGAAAAAATTTTTGTGTTAAAGAATTTCGTGTTAAAGGGTATTATAAAAAAACATATAGCAACACAAAATTAAGTTTATTAGAATTTATTTCATTTACATAGATATGCATATATGCATGTATTCCATAAAAACCAATGAAATTAAAACATTCACAATAATTTTAAAGAAATTTAATACAAAATTTTCAAATTTTTTGAAAAAAAAATATTTGAGTTTTGGAAAATAGTCTGATATTTTTTTATTGTTCTTTCAGCATCAAATGGTCAACAAATTGTTCAATATCGTCCATTTTGTTATTAATTTCACTATAGAATATGTGACTAAATAACTACGTATACTTTTCATGCCGTTCCTCATTTCGGATAATGTGGGAACAGGGGAGCTGCATTATTCATTTCCTTTTCGTCTTCAGAATCTGCATCAATGATATTTTTTGAGCCTTGTACAAACTCCAAAATGTATTTGTCTGCCATAAAATTGGGGCTGTATACATATTATCCTCATCTACTGCCTCCGATAATACTATAAGATAGCCCAATCCGGCTGGTGTTTTTCGTATTTTGTTCATTCCCTGAAGGGGGTTTCGTGCTGAGGGGGGTAAAATGCATTAAAATGCATAATAGTCTGTCGGGATCGTTGTATTATTTTGTGCTAACCAACGTTTCCTCTTAAAGTATCCAACTCCCCTAAAATCATGATTTTTCAAAAATTTTAGGATTTTATTTAAGGTATCCGACTACGCGTTCGGAACCGTGATTTTCAAAAGCGCATAAATGGATAATTTTCATGATATTTAGTGCCACTTAAATTAGAATATATGCATAAAATTGTTTTAAGGACATTTTGACAAAAACAATTTATTTAAATACAATATTTTGGCAAAAATTAAATTAGAATAATATTTTTCCCCAAATGTTCTCCTTTCGTGAAAAATACTTCTATTAGAATAATATTTTGCCTGTATATAGCTGACCTCTGTTCAGAGGCTCAACTAGAATTTTTTAAATATATCACTTAGAAGTGGGTTTATTCACATTTTATGACAACAGAGGGGAGCAATTTTAAGAAAAAAACGCGAATAATTATTTTAATGGGTGGTTACTCTGAAAATAATGTGAATTTTTCCAAAATTCTAGTTGAGCCTCTGTAGAGGTCTGAGCTATATACAGGCAAAATATTATTATAATAGAACCATTTTGCATAAAAGGAGGACATTTGGAAAAAAGATTATTCTAAGTTAATTTTTTGCCAAAATATTACATTTAAATAATTTTTTTATATCAAAATGTCCTTAAAACCATTTTATGCATATATTCTAATCTGAGTGATACTAAATATCATGAAAATTATCCATTTATGCGCTTTTTTAAAATTACGGTTCCAAACGTAGTCGAATACCTTAATTGGCCATGTTATTAGCTTTATAAAAATACCAAGTTTTTTATTTTCCATTGTCTAGAACAAAAACTACAAGTGTTTGTGCTACAAGTAAAACTTTAAAATGCGTTTTACTAGAAATGCTTTTTTTTTCGAAAAGCTCAAACGGGGACAGCGATTGCTCAAAAAGTTTTGAAAATAATGTGCTGAATTATTTTGTGTATGTTCTGCATAACAGTAGAAGTGTTTTACGTTAAGTTTTATCTATCACTGTTTTATTACAAAATTTACTGTCTCTTATCTAAATATAATCACTATTTTTTAAAGCAATTTCATATAATAGCTAAGATAAAGTGCTCTAGTTTTTGTAAAAATTAAAATATCTCTTATCCTGAAGGTCACTTCAAAAAGGAATAGCAAAGTAATACATCCAGATTGAGAAATTGAGAATTTGTTCATTTACTAATTGTACAGAACGGGCCTCGTTTATGTAATTTTAACCCATTTTAGTAGTAATAATTTATTTTTCTCTTCTTAATTTTTGATTTTTTTTTAAATATACTAAATAAAAAAAAAATCTTAAAAACCACAAAAAAATCTCCATATCTCCATTTTTTTTAAAAAAAATAGTTGTCGCAAGTAGTCGGATATCTTAAGCAATTTCTCGTTAAATGTATTTCACTGTATTTTAAAACCTTCTGCTGTTTTCACTTTCGTCTAGACATTTTATATGCTAAAAATAATTCTTTTTAAGCAGGTAAAGAGGTATAATACGGAATATTTTTCTTTGGCAAATACCATCAGTTGTTCAAGACTTTAAGTAAATATTTTTACACAAGTGCAATTACCATAAGGAACGAGGTTCTTAAACCTATAACATGAGATTGAAAAAAAAATGTTTAAATTTATTTAGACGTAGTGTAATGAATTTCAAATGTTATTAAAACCTCGTACTGGTCCGGAAATTGAGCAACTTTTCTGAAATGGCTACAAAGAACTTTTTAATTATCTGAAATGAAATATTTATTAAAAATAACATTTACTCTAATAGGCTGACATTTTGGTTTCTTTTTCAGTCGCCATCTTGAAAGTAAGAAAACACGGTTTGTTCTAGAGAGTATAAACCTTTTATTCTTTTTTTATTTCATATTAATCACAATTATGTTTTTCTTACTTTTCAATGGTAAAAATTTTAAGAAAATAGACTCGATTTCCTTCCCCTCCCCCTTCCTATTGTGCTTAAGAATGAAATCTTCAAAGAAAATCACTTTAATATAAAATCTCTTAATTGAATTTTTTGGAAAAAATTTCTAGTTGAATGCGAACTCGTTTTATCAACATCATTAAAATTTATTAAATTGAAAAATATTGCGAATTTTGAAACCTCGGGGATTGAAACTAGGTGCATATTTGTAAAAAAGAAAATATTATTTTGTGAAAAATCATAGGTTAAAGAATACTCCAGAGTTTATATATTTGTCATAAATTTAATTTTATCTCCTTAAATTTGTGGTGGTCGCGGTAGCCTAGAGGTCAAGGTTACGGATTCTTGGCCGGGTATGTCATGAATTCGAGACAAGAACTGCTGAAGACCCGGCGTGGAAAGAGCACGTTAAATATGCCACGACTCAAACGTCCTTCAAGTGATGGGGTGGGGAAGTTAGGAGAGGAAGTGCCAGCTCAGGTACCGTCCTCGTCATTTGACCATGGTTTAGAATTACGAGGTCTGCCGCCCAAAGCCCTCGTGTTTCCTTAGAGTGCAGCATAAATAGAACTCTCTCTCGTGAATTTGTGTTGGTTATTTCTAAATCTTCGATGGGTTTCGGCAGCATTTTGGTGAAGGTCGCGGTAGCCTAGTGGTTCTGGTCACGAGCTCGTTGCCGGAGTGTCATAAGTTCGAGTCCTAATGTCATTGAGTACCTACTGTGTAGAAGGGTTAATCCATGTAAATCTCAGCCAAGAGACAGTCTTCCAGTGATGGGATAGTTTGAAGAAGGGGTGCCGGCTCAGCTGATGTCCTCGTCACTTGACCTAAGTTTAAAATTACGAGGTTCGTCGCCAATATCCCTCGAATTCCCTAACAGTGCGACGTTAATAAGCACTCACTCGCCCATTTTGATGCACAACTTGGTGACGAAAAATTATTTGGTGCCAAAAATTAAAATAAGTTTCCTAAACAGTAATTATTTTAGTAAAATCCCCTATTCAATACAAACCAACCACAGAGATTTGACCAATTTTTTCCTTTTTTTTTTTTTTTTGTTATTTGGGGATAAAAATAACTAGTGTCGAAAATATTTCCTTTAAAGGATTTCCAAGAATGTTTTTTTTAAATTTTCTTCTTTTGGCGATTTTTTTTTAATTTAGGATTTTGATGTGATTGTGAGAAAGATGAGAATTTTTATAATTTGAAAGGAGAAGCAAAAACTATAAATTCTTGATAATTATACGAAAATAAACTGAGTATATTTTTATTTTATTAATTAGATAATAAATAACTTTAATGTTTGCGATATATAAAAAGTTAAATTCAAGCTGTTTGTGTTGGAAAAAAAAACTTTCAAATGCAATGGCGTAATACATTTGGGCCCCCCTCTTGAAGAATCAGGTTTTGGGGCCCCTAGAACGTAGGGTACCCCCAGCTATGCGGTGGTTGTGGCAGTGTAAGTTACGCCATTGTTCAAAAGGATATAATTCAGATCAAATTTTGACTCAAAGAAAAATAAGAAGATAAAAAAAATTTTAAGAATTAATTCTAGAAGATTATATATATTATATATGTGGGAGACAACAAGGGGTCCAAGACGTTTGTCTTTCTTCTATTTTATTTTAAAACTTAAACAAAAATTAATTAAAAAGGTAGCTATTTTAGCAGATAAGTTTGACGATGATATGCAGAAGGTAACGCCTGCTCGCGCACCTCTCTCGTTCTCTCCGCTGCTTCTCTCTTCAAAGTTTTGGTTCTACCTCCACTAGTTCAAAAGTTTCCACAGTTTCAGTTCTCATAGTTTCAGTTTTTGTTTCACTTAGCTGCGCCTGCGCGCGAAGACTGTGTTTTGCTTTTGGCTGCATGCCACAACGGCCAGCCTGACTGTACGCTGTCCGCAGCGGTACGTCCCTTTTTTCCTTTTTCATCGAGACCAGAGGAGAATCTGAAACATACAAAAAAAAACGGAACAGACAAGGACTATACGACAAATACACAAAGGTTTAAAATATCATAATTCTGCTGAACTGAACAGTTTCTCCATCATGTGAAGGCACCTCTTCGACATCCGGAAGGTTCCACAGGAAAACATTGTGTTTCACAGGCATAAGAACGTCTTTTTTAACAAGTTGATCTTTGGTTGAACGCATCGATATTTTCCTCTGTAGAGTTCTGGACGTCTGTTCAAAACGATTTATCTTTTTCCTCCGTTTCCACTGCCAGGGCTGGAAGATTTTCCGGAGCATTGTAAACCGTCGATATTTACTCTCCATAGGTGAAGGGGCGTTGAAGTTCACGGAACTCGTTTTCATGGCACCATTTACTTTCTTACACAATACTATATCAGAACTTTTTTCTCTTATAATACTCAATTTTATAACTTAGTACTCTTAATTTTATTACATTTATAATCCTTAATTAGAGAACTCAAATCATTTCTAGTATTAAAGTTTTTAACATGTGGCAAATCATAACTAGAGTTCTCTATCACACTTGAAACAGAAGCATTTGAATTAAAAATGAACACTCAAAGAGGATCCACTTTCACTCAATAAAACATCGCTCTTTGCGTGGCCTAGTTTCTTTATTTCAGAATATACACTGGGATGTATAATAATTTCTTCGGTCAAGGTCGGTGATATTGCCGTTCGAACACTTAGACCGGGAGAGTGTTGATTAAGAGAAAGATTTATCGGTTTAATCCTACCATACGCTGTTCGCCAAAACATGAACTTAATGTTATTATTTCTTAGGAAGGTGTTTGCACTCTAATTAGTGAGGAATTTAAAACTGGGATCTGGCAACCTGAATCGATCAAGGCTGTTACGGGCTGATTTTCCACAAAAATGTTTACGTATTGAAGATTTGCGAATTCATCGCTATTTTGTTTTTCGCTCTCGATTTTCAAGGTATTCACGTTTATTCTATTATGGATGTGGTCATTAGATTCTTTAGGTTTAAAACGCTTCTCACAGTCTCTTGCGTAATGAGATGAATCACCGCATATAGAGCAATTTTTATTTTCTCTTTCAAGATATTGGGGATAGTTCTCTTTAATCTTTTGTTTTAAAGTTTTGTGATCTATTTTTAAAGGGGTCTTGGGTATATCCATAAATAATAGGAATTTCTTTATGTGATCCGCTTCTAGATGAAATATAAATATCACACTCTTTTAGCTAAATCAATAGGCCTAAACCAATCTTCTGCTTCTCGAATGCCAATATGAGTTGCAATTTCCTTATTTAAAGTTTCAAATAATTTATCAGAAATTATAAGATCACATAGAGATTCAAAGGAATTAACTTTTCTTAACGAAAATAATATTGGAAGTTTGCCGTCAATCTTGCAGCAAATTGGATGTATGTCTCCACTGATGATGATTTTTACAGCATTTTTAAATGAGTTTAAACACTCGCGAGGGTTAGCGAGGGGTTAATTGTGTTCTAATTCTCTGAGTACTATAGATTTTAGTTTTCATAGTCATTTAATTCCTCTTCTTTAATATACAGTAAGACATTATGAGCTCTTTTCGCTCAGAAGATTTATTAAAATTTCAGATTTATATTCGTCATTTATTTTCTTGGTTAAAAATGCGCGTTCTAATGATTGGAAGAAAAGATTAAAATTTTCAGATCTGGTGGGAACAGGAAGAGATAAAGTCCTAATACTTGTTATCATATTTTCTATGTTAGTTTCGAACTGTTTATCTTCGACTTTAGCTGCAGGATTTAAACTTAATGCTTTATTTTTAGCCGTTTGAAGTTCGATTTCTTTTTCTAATTTTGCTAACTGAAGTTCCGCGAGCTCAATTTTCTGTTTTTCTAAAGTTGCCTCTCTTTCGTTTCGCGATACCCTCTCATCTATACAGTTTTGAATTAAAGTTTTAACGAAATCTGGATCACTTTCAAATGTACTACTGTTCTCAATTTTAGTCTTTAGTATAGCAATAGTGTCCGTACTCTCCACAGTACCGTCTAGATCCTCAACAACTCTTATGAGATCATCTTTAAGAGCGTTTTTATACATTTTAGAAAAATATGGAAAGATCCTACCTTTTTTTCTGGCTCCCTTGTTGCTCGCACTTACGATGTATCCAATAATTGAAGAAAAATTTCGATTCCACTGTGTGTGATTTCACCTCTTCGCAGGTAATATAGTTGAAATTGTTCGAATTGACACCTCTTCGCAGGTTATATGTGAGTGGTTCCAACCATTACAAAGGCGGAATTTTCGTCGATGGGTTCCAACCTCTACACAGGCGGAATATTTGTCGATGGTTCGTTGAAAAATACACCTCTACACAGGTTATTTTATTCAACAGTTCCAACCTCTACACAGGCGGAATATTTATGCTGAGTTCAAACCTCTACACAGGTTGAACGAAGTTTCCAAATGGCGGAGCGTCTCCTTCATGGACGCTTTTGTTCATTGTCCAGACTTTGGTTCAAAATCGAAATTTTTCGATCCCGGCCGAGCCCCATAATTTGTGGGAGACAACAAAGGGGTCCAAGACGTTTGTCTTACTTCACATTTATTTTAAAATTAAACAAAAAATTAATTAAAAGGTAGCTATTTTAACAGATGAGTTTGACGATGATATGCAGAAGGTAACGCCTGCTCGCGCACCTCTCTCGTTCTCCTTTCTCCTCTCTTAAAAGTTTTTGTTCTACTTTCACACTAGTTCAAAAGTTTCCACAGTTTCAGTTCTCATAGTTTCAGTTTTGTTTCATAGCTGCGCCTGCGCCTGCGAAGACTGCGTTGTGCTTTTGGCTGCATGCCATATATATATATATATATATATATATATATATAATCTTTAAGAAATATCTGTAGTTTCTTGTGTGTGTGTGTGTGTGTTAAAAATAATTGTTGGTTATTCCAGAGTTTTAATCAGTTTCCGTTACACAGCATTCAAGTATTGTGAGAAAAGTTTTGATTTTTATTTTACCAGAACACAAGTCTAACTACAATAGGAGATTTGCCTTGTAGCTGTTTTTATTGAATACCTACTACTAGTTCGCTCTCCCTAAATATATAGATATATATATATATATATCTTGTTCTCTTGTTCTCTCTCTCGAATTTTCAATCGTTAATAAAATACTTTCTATTCATCCATTTAAGTTCAAATACATTTTTTAAACTTGTAGTGGATGACATTTGCTGTTAAAACATTTTTTCAAATATTAATTCATTAATTAAATTTTATTTTTTAATTTTAAATTTATTCTACACTATTTCTGTCGTAGTTACAACTAGCTGCAACAGATGACACCAGTCGTTTTTCTAAAGAAGTAGGAAATGAGTTTAAAAAAAATTATATTACTTATTTTAATTCATACTTATTACAATATTGAGACAACCTTTTATTAATACAACGAATATGCATTAAACCAAGAATAAAATTAGCTTGCTTTTTGCCATACAAAGAAAACAAAAGTAGAGCTTTCTTGATTTATAAAGTTTAGAGATTAGAAATTTTCAGTCATTTACCATTCGAATTTTTTGAGCACGGTATCATATTTTCAAAATGTGAAGGTGACTTCATTCAGAACAGGAATTTTGAAAAAAGCGTATAGTGAATACTTTTGATATTTAGCGTTAGTTAATTTAAGATATACATTTAAATTGGTTTTTAAAATATTATTTCAAGAAAAAAAAAAAAAAAACATGATTTAATTGCAATTTTTTTTTTATCAAAAAATGAAGAGAAAAGGACATTTTCAAAACATGCCCCTTTTATGAAAAATGCTTTTGTAATGATAATATTTTGCCCGTATATGGCTAGATCTTCTATACCAAGGATGGCAAACCAGTGCCATTGATGGCACGCGACACAATATTTTTGGCATGCTAGTGATCAAAATGATTTGTATTTTATTTCAAAATTTCATTAAATATTCCAATCACTCGCATTTGTTGGTTCGCGAGGTGGCATGAAGCACACTCGTTTGTTATTGTCTTGCCTTAGTTACGTCGTGGACTACAATTGCGTATGATGCAAAGTTTGCCAACGCATAACATAGTCAATTTCATTGACACACTCAAAAACTATGAAGGCCACAACGTTACAGTCAATGGTGATCGGTATAGAGCCATGATGACTAACTTTTTCATTCCTGAATTGAACAATCATGATGTCCAGGAGCTGTGGATTCCAACAAGACGGCGCAACATGTCACACAGCTCGTGCCACAATCGATTTATTGAAAGACACGTTGGGAGACCGCCTAATTTCACGTTTTGGACCTGTGAATTGCCTCAAGATCTTGTGATTTAACACCACTAGACTATTTTCTGTGGGGCTATGTAAAGTCATTGGTCTATGCGGATAAGCCACAAACGCTTGACCATTTGGAAGACAGCATTCACCGTGTTATTGCCGATATACGGTCACAAATGTTGGAAAAAGTCATCGAAAATCGGACGTCCAGATTGGACTACATCCGAGCCAGCCGTGGCAGTCCTATGCCAGAAATCATATTTAAAATGTAATGCCACAAGATTATCTTTCGAATAAAAAAAATTCATGTCAATCGAATAATACATCGTTGTTTTATTGTAATTTAAAGTTCTATACCTCTAAAAAAACACCCTTTACTAAAAGTAACATCTTACAATCCTAATATAAGTTATTTTTATCCCATCTGCAACAGAAGCCACACTAATGTTACTTTAATTTGAATTACACGTATAACTAAAACATTTATAACTATACAATGCAAAAGGTTGGGGTTTTTTTTGTAAATAGAGTTTTGAGTTATTAGCATTTAGTTTTATTATTTTTCCGATAATCATAAGTCAAAATTATTTGACGGCATGTCTATACCTCATTAAATACTACTTTAGAAAAAATGTCACGTTGATTCATAAAGGTTCGCCCCCCTGTTCTATACCTTGATTGAGCTAAAAATTTTGAAGCATGGAATTGAAAAAGTAACGGATGTTTTTTTTTTTAAATTATTATGCGCTGATACACAGGGTACCCGAAAAGTAAGACTACACTTTCAAATACACTGAAAATCGCTTAATACGAACTTAATACACAGAAATATTTTTTCGTGTTAAAGGATATTGCAAGAGAAAAAAAAAACATCTCTTTAACAAAATTAATTTTATATTATGTAACATTTCATTTACGTAAATATGTATATACATGCGTGTATTAATTAAAAATCAATGAAACGAAAACATTCACAAGAACTTAATGAAATTAAATACAAAATTTCAATTTTTTAAAAAATAATCTGATATAGATATAATACATTGCATTGTCTTTTTTTAGTACCAAATTGTCCACAAATGGTTGGATGTCGTCCATTTTGTTATTCATTTCACCAATGGAATGTGCACTTAAATAATTATGCATACTTTTTTTTCATGATGCTTCTCATTTTGGATATTTTTGTGTGGCGTTTGTAGGGGTGGTGGGTGAAACTAACTTACAAGGAGAGTGTACGACTAAGGAAATGCATTTGGGGTCGAGACTTGGTATAATGGTAGTACTCCTTTAGGGTGTTCAACCCTCAATGTAATTCCGCCGAATGGCCAGTCAATTCGGAGAAAAAAGCCTTCGAAATTCATGCTTAGCTTTTATACAATTAAACTTCAATTTCCTCCAACGATTTCGTAGCTTGGTTGATATATCGTCTGCATACTATGCGCGAGGTTTAGGTTCGATTCATCGGTCAATTCTTTTTTTCATTTCATTTAATTATTTTTAAAATTAAATAAACTTATTTATGAAAGATTTATTAAGTATTAAATGATACTTTATATAATTATTTTGTATCTTGTAAAGTAAAAAAAATACTGTAACTATATAAATATTTATATTAAATTTTATATAAATATATTTTTATGTTAATAAATAATATTTATAATAAAATATATAATAAATATTAAATGATATACATAAAAATTAGTTACAAATAGTTTTATAATGTGAAATAAAATATACTATAAATAAAATATTTTATGTAATATAAAATAATTTATAAAGTATATTATTATTAAATTAATTATTTTATAATTAATATAATAAAAAAATATGCCTTTTTTATATATTATTAATTTAATTATTTTATAATTTTATAAAACATTTTAATAAGTCCTTTTTAAATAATTTTAAATAATTTTAAAAAGTTCATTTTTAAATAATTTTAAAAAATTAATTATTTCAATAATAAATAATAAATGTAATAATAAATCACTAATAATTTTAATAATAAATTAATAATTTTTAATAATAAATTAATCATTTCAATAATAAATCAATAATCATTTCAATAATAAATCAATGATCATTTCAATAATAAATCAATAATCATTTCAATAATAAATCAATAATCATTTCAATAATAAATCAATAATCATTTCAATAATAAATCAATAATCATTTCAATAATAAAGCAATAATCATTTCAATAATAAAGCAATAATCATTATAAAAATAAATTAATAATTTTAAAAATAAATTAATAATTTTAAAAATAAATTAATAATTTTAAAAATAAGTTAATAATTAATTTTAATTATTGATTATTTTAATTAATGATTATTTTAAATATTTTTAATTATTTTAAATAATTTTAATAATAAATTTATTTAATTGTTTTCACTTTATAAAATACAAAATAATTACATAAAATATCATTTAATATTTAATAAACTTTTCATGAATAAGTTTATTTAATTTTAAAAATAATTAAATGAAATGAAAAAAAAAATTGACCCATGAATCGAACCCAGACCTCACGCATAGTAAGCAGACGATTTACCAATCAATCTAGGAACTCGTTAAGGAAAATTAAAATTTAATTGTATAAAAGCTAAGGATGAATTTCAAAGGTTTTTTTCTCCGAATTGACTGGTCAGGCGGAATTACATTGATTGAACACCCTAAAGGAGTAACTATTACACCAACTAAAATGAATTAGATATGATCACATGTTATTCTGAATTTCAAAAAATTAGCTTCCTTTCTACGAAACATGTGAAACCACCTGATTTCACACCTCTCTTAAATCTCACCTGCATGGCTGGTGTTTTCTCATTCCCAAAAAGGAAATCTTTTGGTGTTAAGAGAAAAAAGTGCATGAAAATGCAGAGTAATTTGTCGGGAACGTTGTATTATTTCCCGATATTTTGTCTTAAGCATTTTCGCTTCAAACGAATTTCACTGTATTAATTACAAAATAAAAATAAAAATATTCACTTACAGTTTTTTTTTTTTTTTTTTTGTTCCACAAAGAAAAACATCAAAGTTTTATTTTACAATGCTTTATTGCGCGATTCCAATGTGTGCATTATTACTGGCGTGCATAACAGCGAATCAATGGCGCACACAAGGGGATGGGTGCTGGGGTTCCGCCCCCAAAGCCCTTGATTTTTAATTAGTTTTTTACTGTGTTTGTTCCGAAAATCGACAAAAATCAAAAGGAGCATGATACAAGAATGGTGAACTTTCGACCCGGACCCCCCTTGAAAATTCCTGTGTGCGCTATTGCATCAAATCTGTAAGAAATTTCTAGCCCCGTTCTAAGAAGCATTTCAGAATCAACAATTGGAATGACCACAGTAATTCGACTCTTCATTTCATCATTGTTATCAATTAAAGATTGGTAAGCAATGTTTTTCCCGTATCCCTACAAGAAAAAGCCCAAAGATGTAATGTCTAGAGTTGTAAGGTAGCCCCGTTACTGGACTTCCTCTTTCCATCATTTCGCCTGGGAACTTTTTCTCACTGACAAGCTTTTGTGGAATGGCACCCCATTTACACTGTACTCGTATTGCAGATCTAAATTCGATAAACCAATCTGCAACTTGCGCTTTTTCTTGCGGTGGAGACATTTTGAAATGAGAATGTTTTAAAATGAGGACGTTGCGCTATCTATATATGTGGGAGACAACAAGGGGTCCAAGACGTGTTTGTCTTACTTCACATTTATTTTAAAACTTTAACAAAAATTAATTAAAAAGGTAGATATTTTTACAGATAAGTTTGACGATGATATGCAGAAGGTAACGCCTGCTCGCGCACCTCTTTCAATGTCCAAGAGTTTTTGTTCTGCTTTTACTAGTTCAAAAGTTTTCGTTTCAGTTTCAATTCATTGCGCCTGCGCGCGAAGACTGCGTGGAGTTGTCTTGAGAATCATTGGATCCTATAGTCGGCTGTCCTGACTGTACGCTGTCCGCAGCGGTACGTCTTCCTTTTTTTCCTTTCCATGGATACCAGAGGAGAATCTGAAACATACAAAAAAAAAACGAAACAGACAAGGACTATACGACAAATATACAAAGATTAAACATATCATAATTCTGCTGAACTAAACAGTTTCTCCATCATGTGAAGGCATCTCTTCGACATCCGGAAGGTTCCACAGGAAAACATTGTTTCACAGGCATAAGAACGTCTTTTTTAACAAGTTGATCTTTGGTTGAACGCATCGATATTTTCCTCTGTAGAGTTCTGGACGTCTGTTCAAAACGATTTCTCTTTTTCCTTCGTTTCCACTGCCAAGGCTCAAAGATCCTTCGAAGCAACACAAACCGATGATGTTTACTCTTCATAGGTAAAGGGTTAGGTGAGCGGGAGATAAATTCTCTCTCCACGGAACTCGTTTTCATGGCACCATTGGCTTTCTTACACAATACTATATCAGAACATTTTTCTCTTACAATACTCAATTTTAACTTAGTACTCTTAATTTTTATTACATTTATAATCCTTAATTAGAGAACCTCGAATCATTTCTAGTATTAAAGTTTTTAACATATGGCAAATCATAACTAGAGTTTTTCTATCACATTTGAAACAGAAACATTTGGAAAAGAAACACCATAATCTGCACTCAAAGAGAGAGGGATTCACTTTCACTTAATAAAACATCGCTCTTTGTATGGCCTAGTTTCTCTATTTCAGAATATACACTGGGATGTATAATAAATTCTTCGGTCAAGGTCGGTGATATTGCCGTTCGAACACTTAGACCGAGAGAGTGTTGATTAAGAGAAAGATTTATCGGTTTAACTTCTACCATTCGCTGTTCGCCAAAACATGAACTTAATGTTATTATTTCTTCGGAAGGTGTTTGCACTCTAATTAGTGAGGAATTTAAAACTGGGATCTGGCAACCTGAATCGATCAAGGCTGTTACGGGCTGATTTTCCACAAAAATGTTTACATATTGAAATTGTTCGAATCCATCGCTATTTTGTTTTTCGCTCTCGACTTTCAAAGTATTCACGTTTATTTTATTATGGATGTGGCTGTTAGATTCTTTAGGTTTAAAACGCTTCTCACAGTCTCTTGCGCAATGAGATGAATCACCGCATATATAGCAATTTTTATTTTTCTCTTTCAAGATATTGGGGATAGTTCTCTTTAATCTTTGTTTTAAAGTTTTGTGATCTATTTTTAAAGGGGTCTTGGGTATATCCATAACTAATAGGAATTTCCTTATGTGATCCGCTTCTAGATGAAATATAAATATCACACTCTTTAGCTAAATCAATAGGCCTAAACCAATCTTCTGCTTCTCGAATGCCAATATGAGTTGCAGTTTTATTAAGTTTCAAAATAATTTATCAGAAATTATAAGATCACATAGAGATTCAAAGGAATTAACTTTTCTTAACGAACAATAATATTGGAAGTTTGCAAAAATCTTGAACAAGAATGGATGAATGTCTCGCCTGATGATTTTTACAGCATTTTTAAATGAGTTTAAACACTCGCGAGGGGGTTAGTGGAATTCTCTGAGTACTATAGATTTTAGTTTTTCATAGTCATTTAATTCCTCTTCTTTAATATACAGTAAGACATTATGAGCTCTTTCGCCCAGAAGATTTATTAAAATTTCAGATTTATATTCGTCATTTATTTTCTTGGTTAAAAATGCGCGTTCTAATTATTGGAAGAACAGATTAAAATTTTCAGATCTGGTGGGAACAGGAAGAGATAAAGTTCTAATACTTGTTATCATATTTTCTATGTTAGTTTCGAACTGTTTATCTTCGACTTTAGCTGCAGGATTTAAACTTAATGCTTTATTTTTAGCTGTTTGAAGTTCGATTTCTTTTCTAATTTTGCTAACTGAAGTTCCGCGAGCTCAATTTTCTGTTTTTCTAAAGTTACCTCTCTTTTTCGTTTCGCGATACTCTCTCATCTATACAGTTTTGAATTAAAGTTTTAACGAAAATCTGGATCAAAATGTACTACTGTTCTCAATTTTAGTCTTTAGTTTAACTATAGTGTCCGTACTCTCCCACAGTACCGTCTAGATTCTCAACAACTCTTATGAGATCCTCTTTAAGAGCGTTTTTATACATTTTAGAAAAATATGGAAAGATCCTACCTTATTTTTTTGGCTCCCTTGTTGCTCGCACGTACGATGTATCAATAAAAACGTTGATTCCACTGATTTCACCTCTTCGCGGTAATATAGTTGAAATTGTTCGTTGACACCTCTTCGCAGGTTATATCTTGAAATTGTAGTTCCGGCCTCTACACAGGCGGATTATTCACACTGAGTTAGTTCCAACCTCTACACAGGCGGGATTTTGAGGTTCGTTGAAAAATACACCTCTACACAGGTTATTTTGTTATTTGTTCCGACCTCTACCAGGCGGAATGAAGTTGAAAAATTCTTCTACACAGGTTGAACGAAGTTTCCGAAAAATGGCGGCGCGTCTCCTCCACGGACGGCTTTTTTTTTTTTTCACGTTCAAATTTTGATCAAAATCGAAATTTTTTCAATCCCGCCTCTACACAGGCGGAATTTTCATGGAGTTCAAACCTCTACATTGAATATTTATGCTGAGTTCAAACCTCTACGCAGGTTGAACGAAGTTTTCGAAAAAAATGGCGGAGCGTCTCCTTCACGGACGCTGTTGTTCATTGTCCAGACTTTGGTTCAAAATCGAAATTTTATCGATCGCGGCCGAGCCCCATAATTTGTGGGGAGACAACAAGGGGTCCAAGACGTGTTTGTCTTACTTCACATTTATTTTAAAACTTTAACAAAAATTAATTAAAAAGGTAGATATTTTTACAGATAAGTTTGACGATGATATGCAGAAGGTAACGCCTGCTCGCGCACCTCTCGCGTTCTTTTTGCTCTCTCCAATGTCCAAGAGTTTTTGTTCTGCTTTTACTAGTTCAAAAGTTTTCGTTTCAGTTTCAATTCATTGCGCCTGCGCGCGAAGACTGCGTGGAGTTGTCTTGAGAATCATTGGATCCTATATATATATATAATTTGCATTTCGATTTTCAGAAACTTTAATCTTCTCCTTATGGAATATAAAAACCGAAAGCGAAAATCTTTGTTTATTTTTCATTAAATTTCGAACGTGCTGTCATATTTTTCGGATATCCTATTTTAAAATTTGAATAAATCCACTCCTAAATTATGTATTTCAAAGATCCTTTTTTTAATCTCTGTACAGAAGACGTATACATAGATGCAAAATATGATTATTATAGAAGCATTATTCATAAAAGGAGAATGTTTTTAAAATGTCTTTTTCTCTTCATTTTTTGCAAAATAATTGCTTTTAAATTTTTTTCTTAAAGCAATATGCTTAAAATAATTTTATATGTATATTGCAATCCAACTGACTTTAAATATCGAAAAATTTATTCATTTATACGGGTTTTTTTTTTTTCCAAAATCGCTGTTCTGGACATAGTACCAAACATCTTGCAATTGAAATAATAACATTTGCCAAAATTCTCAATTTCTAGAAATCTTGCATTGGAAAACATTCAATACATTCACACAAGAGGTACACAGGAAAAAAAAATTTTTTTACACTCTTTTTTAGGATATCACGTTTAGGATAACTCGTGCTACAAATTCCTGTGACCTGGATTGCTTTTGATATTTTTGTCCTTCCACTTTGTTTATTTTCGTTCGAGCAATTATAACCACACAACAGCCACAAAGAGCCGCGTGTAAGTTACTAGCATCGGGCGAGTTCAGGACTGCACCAACTGTCCCTGAATTGTTGAACTGAAAACGAATCCGGCTTATTACGTGGGGTTTCGTAAGGGAGGAAAGGACCAAGGTCCGGCGCATCGTCTGTCTTCGTTAAGGTCATGGGCCTTAGGAGGTGAAGGTGCTTTTATCTCAGCTCTTCGATCTTGACTTCCTAACCTCCTCTTCGGAACTGACCCGACCTTGCTGGAGATTTTGCCATTGCAACATGAATTGTTCATGTTCTCTGTTAGGTATCGGATCCGAGATGACCGCGGGGAGTATCTCAAACGTCGTCTTGATAATTTGAAAAAAAAAAAATTAAAAAGGATGAGAGAAGAGAATTTCGGTAATGAGAACGGTTATTCTTAATTTTTCCATTTTCGTAATAAATAGTTTGATGAACAAAATGTTCTGTTGTGTATGCTTGTCAGCGGTAGCGCACCCAGGAATTTTTCAATGTGGGGGGAGGAGTCCAGGGTCAAAAGTCTACCCTTCTTGTATCATGCTCCTTTTGATTTCGTCAATTTTCAGGAACAAAAAACTAATTATTGAATAAATAATTAGCGCTTATTAATAAAATTAATCATAAATAACTATTTAATTAAATTTCACTTACTTTTTACTTAGAATTACAATCAATTAGGAAAAAAATCAAGGGCTTTGGGGGAGGGGTCCGGACCCCTAGTCTTATTTTATCTTTTATTCTGACTTCTAAATAGGCTGTGTGGCCGCAGTAGCCCAAAGGTTATGATCATGAACTAGTGGCCGGTTTGTTGCGGGTTCGAGTTCTAGTGCCGCTTAAGACGCATTGTGTAGAGGTGGCTGACCGAGCTCAAAGTCCACCTGCTGACGTAGTATGATAATTTGGAGACAGGGTGCCAACTAAGATGTCGTCCTCGTCACTTGACCATGGTTCAAAATGACGTTGTCCTTTTTTTTTTCTCAATCTTTAAACCTTATTTTTTTCTCACATAATATATTACAGCTTCCTGGTTCAACTCTTAGTCGACAATTTGGGTATTCTTTAAGGTTAATTTCTTTTTTTTTCTTTTAGCAAAAATGATATCTTCAATAAAATTCAACAATTTCTCTTTTTTTCCCTCTTTTCTCTCTCTTTAAAATTTATTTATTTTTCCCAGCTGCATTCTACCTTTAAGTTTCTTAAATATAAAAATGGAGGAGGAGATCTCTCTAAAAAATTAATCCTCTTTCCGGTGCTTTTTTTTTAATTTGAAGAACCAATTAAGAGAAAAAATATATCAACAGGAAGTGTTGGCGTCAACTGAAAATATGTTTTAAAAAAATCATTTAATTTTTTATCATTTTTTGTTTCCTTTCTTTCTTTCTCTCTCTCTTTTTTTTCTTTTGGTTTGTTTGGTTTCATTTGTATTGGATAACTTTACTATTTTTTATGAATTTGTAAGAGAGTTGGAATATATATGCATATTCTTTCTTCCATCTCTTATACTCATTGTGTTATTGTTATTATATTTGCTTTGTATATTTGTATTACGTTCACGCACATGTATGTATAAAGTTCAATTACTTTTAAATTTGTATTTTGTTATTTTTCTGTCTTCTACTGTTTATAAAATGTAAACTTTGATTTTTTTTTAATAAAGACTGGACGTGGGGGTGGTTGTTTTCCGAGGGATCGGTTTGTAGCTCTAAACCCTTTGCGGGTGAAGTTGCTCAAGTTGCTTTATAGTGCCACGTTAATAACTCTTCCTGTCATAATGTTTTCATTAATAATTATATTGTATTTACGTTTTATATTAACGGATATCCTAATAACAAAAAAAGAGTAATTAAAATATAAAAATGTTTGCAACGGAGAATTAAGGACATTAAACCCAAGCCGTTGTTTGTAGTCACTACAACCTTTTATTGGCCTTATTTGCGTTATCATTCTAGAGTAGTGGTCGGCAACCTATGGCAAGCGGTACAATTCTCAATGACACTTTGCACTACTGCACAAATGTATCAATTTTTAAAGTAGATGGTGGTAGATAATTTTGAAATGAAATTTTTGGACTATATCATCTTCAGAATTATGGAAAGCAACAATTGCGGAATTACGAAAAAATCTGAACGATAACTCTAACGGTTAATCGACAGCTATTTAAAACTATTGGATGCCATCGCTGGAGAAATTTAATTGTGTTTGAAGAAAGTTGCATTTTTCGAAACATTCAAGATTGGCTGGCAGTTTACGGACTAAGTCTTCTACTGACTGTAACTATGAGCACTAACTTTAGAAGAAAACGTTTTATTTTTTAATGTATTTTGAATTATTTCGTAACAAATGCATCATTTGATATTTTTATATTTGTGTCTATTATTATCATATTTGTATTTGCGCTTTGCTTTAAACGAGATCTTAAAAGTATTAGTTTATTTTATTGTAGTTATGTATTGTTAATACACATTATTGACTTTTTTTTCTTAGCTTAACACATCTATGCCACTGGGTAGACAGCAACATCTTTAAAAAAAACTAAAAGTAGCCCGTAATGTTTGCCCTCCCCTGCTCTACACAGCGAGTATTTAGCAGCACTAGGACTGTAACATACGACTGGACCAATCTGGCCACGCGTTCGCGACGATATGGCCACCTTATCTAAAGGACAAAAAGAAACAGCTGATAATGGCGATATTTAAAAACTGAACATAAGGCTAGGTTTGATGAAAAATTTTCTTTAAAAAAGTTAATGGAATACGATTTTTCATACAAAGAATAGATTTCATAACAGATATACACTTATTACACGCACAAAACATTCTTCATTTTGTTTTATTCATTCGCGTATTTCCGAAATTTTCGAATAGGGAAACGGATTATTTGATTTTTCGTAAGATTAAAGGAAATTTTTTTTAATATGTGGCACCAAGGAGGAAAAAAGATTAGTTAGCAAGTGAAAAAGTAATACTATACTTGTGTACACTATTATTTCTGTTCTATTACATTTCAAAACAAGCAAAGAATTCATTTTATAAAATAATAGTCGCATTCGTATCTCATGATGCAATAGATTGTTAACAGTGTCCTCCGTAATTCCAATCCAAGGTCAGAGGAGGAAGACAACATGCGAGTTGATTACTCATTTTTATGGCTTCCCCACTGTCGCGCATGAATACTTCAAAAGCCTGAGGTAATAAAGCTAACACAAGGGATTTCTCCAATTACGGAAGAATGAGAAATCGGTACTCGATATATACTTAGCTTCTTTCTGCCATCCATTGTTAAATGCTAAAAAAAAATTATATTTTCATCATGAAATAAGTTTTTTTAAAAAAAAATCAAAAAGCTTTCCGAATGAAAACATAAATCCGAATACATTTGTTGTTACATCGTTAGAAAAAAAAATGATTCACAACGATGGGTAATCGAAGAAAAATTTAAAAACACACTGAACAGCAGCTATTTGTTATTCTCACGTTTGCTATTAATACAATTTTCAATAAATAGTACTTCCAAAATTCCTGAACAGTGAAACACGCGACGTATGTTATTTTTCTTGCATAACATTCTCCTTACGGGAAACTTGAGTTTTACAGGCAAAATTCGCTTCCCAGCGTGAACTTGAAAAATAAGATATGGCAAACAAAGAAGACAAGATCAGGGTTACCCTTGGGAAAAAATTTAGCGAAAAAATACGATATTGCCAAGGTATCATCGAGAAGGTTGTAGGAGCGACCCTTCTGTAAAATACCAAAAAGCTACATGAATGATCTTAGAAACACAGGTCAGTGGAGTTCAGAAGAGAGTGCAATCGAGATCAGAATTTGTTCTTGTGTTGATTGCGATAAGAGAGAAAGAGAGACTTTATCTGATTGAGTTCCAGCTAGTGGAGAACTGTTCTAAAGAGCCGCGCTTCTGGAACGTTACAAAGCTTGTTAACAAAGAGTGTGCTTTGCCCCTTTGAAAAAAATGTTGCGTGGAACGCCACGCGATAGAAGTGAAACTTCTTTAGCGACGTTGGAACATTAATTATTTGCCCTAATTTTCTAATTTGACCGTGTACATGTCTCAATCGCCTAATTTTCATGAAAGGTATTCGTGGAGAAATGAGTCTTTCTGTTACCAAATCCTAAGTAGGAAGATGTGTTGGAATTTCTGGGTATACAAAACCATTATATTTTGATAAATTTGGTATACTTTTCCTACTTAAACTTTGTCGGCAATTGTAGCATGCTTTAACGTCTTCTAAATTAATTCCCGGTAAAATATTTTTGTGCTCAGCAACAGGCGTTCTCAAATCATCTCTAAACCATAATCTATCACAAATTGAACACCTGTAATCGAAAGGATTATCAATGTGCCACTTTTGAAAATCTTTGTGAGCATTTTTATGGGAATCATAGTCTTTGTAACGTGTATTACCGATTCACATGCAGCAGTTCCAACACGCAATAGACTTGTTGAGAGCTCTGTAGTTGATGGCACAGAGTGGTTCACAAAGTCCGTATTAATCTGTGCTGTCATTAGAAGAGTCTCAATAGCATTACCATCCCTAAAACTCGGTGTTAAGAGGGTATTTTGCAATGTTTTTTCCGTGCACACTATTCTCTCATGTGTACTCTGATGGAGATTTGTCAGTAGCACTTGATGAATTTGCACTATTTTCCAGGGTTTTTTTGTCACTTTTTCGATTGGAATTGCTGTTAGTTTTTCATTTTTTTTTTCTTTCACGAAACTCTTTTCCTCTTTGTGCATTTCATTTAGGCATTCTGACTAGAGTTAATAATAATCCAACGCAAATGAAAATTAAAAAAATAAATTATCCGCCGAACACATCACCATATATTCAACAATCTAAGGAAATATTTCAAAAAGGCACGCTTTTGCTGCAGGAGGTATTTTATCTACACCATGATGCACACACTGCAACTCATATAACCGTTGATAGAAGTTTCCGGATCTAGGGGAAAAGAACGCCAATCGGAGAGGTGGGCTAGTTGACCATTCGGAGAGGTGAACAATCATCCAACTTTTTCCCGGGTGTGACGCAAGTCACGTGGTGTCCCCGCTCCTCCCCCCATTGCTCGCTATCTCCTCACCATGGCAACGATTCGGGGGGATGGGGGATAGGACTACTTCCGTTCGCTATTTCACCCTAACGAAAAACTGGGCAAATTTCTCATTCACTCTCGAGCCCCAAAAAGTTTCACTTCAAAAAATCTTTTAAAATATTTCTTTGTACAAATGCGTCGATTTGTCTTTGTGTAGTCATCTGTTCGTCCTTGTCCATTAATATGTTATTATTCAAATAATTAATGTCATCGCGGTTGCCTTCCATCCCCCCCAATTTATAACAATATTTAAAACGGCAATGGTTACTCAACCTTGTGTGTTGATATGCAATGGACAAATGGAATTTATTTGCAATTCTCTGCTAAATTCCCGAGTATTCTGATTGGTTAATTAGAAAAAACACGTCATGTTAGAATAGCACTTATTGGTGATTGATATCAATTTAAATCATCGCTCATAAGACGAGAACGAAAATTGAGCTAGAATCTCATTCATTTAATTTCCAAACCAAGCCTTCGTGAGGAGTTTGGGGCTCGACTCGAATATCATAGTCCATGATCTCACATTTATAATGTAATCGGTTTTTTTATACATTACACAAACCCTCATTCAATCATAAAGACTTAGCTACCATGGCCATATTAACACTCCCAAGATATAGCATATAATGAGATGAGAGAGAGATAGATGCACTACTTGTGTCTGTTGACCTCTATTTTGATTACGTTGTGATTGAGTGTTTATTAATACCACATTAACACCACACTTTTGGCAATAAACCTCGTAATCGAGTCACAGCCAAGTGATGAGGATAACACCTTCTCTCCTTATCTTAACACGATGTCAACGGGCGAACTTCGAAAATTGACAGATTTAATCAAAAATCATTTTTTCTCAGCAAAGTCACATAAGAAAGGATAAAGCATTTTCTTGACAATTCACAAAGTGGAACTTTCATATAAAATAAATTATTGTATTAAAAGAAAAAAAACTCAGAGACATACACCTTGACCAAAAAAAATAAATAAAAACAATATCTTGGCGATTTTTGAAAGAAAGGTCCTGCGAACAATGTACAGTCAAACATCCATATTACGAACCTCTGTATTGCGAAATTTCTATATAGCGAACTTTTTCCTGGAACCTAGAACATTTCACGATTTTCTTCGTAAAATAACCTCTATAGTGAAATGCATTTTCTGAATAACGAACTTTTTCTTTTGTGATTCAATTTTTGTTCTCCCTTTTTTTTAAAGTATTTCTTAAAAAATTTCAAGTTATTCTCTCTTTAACACATTTTATTGTGGTCATAAATCTTGAACTGGTTTTATTAGATCCTAACGCCGAGAGCTATAGAATTCTGGGCATTTCCTCCAAGAAGTCCAACCTTTAATCCCCATTGCCCAGCTCTCTAGAAACATCTTCGATGTCCTCTTTCACCCTCAGTGGAGTTGTCCTGTGTACCCGTGTTCTAATTATAAAATAATGTGTGTTTAATATTACTTGTATGCTTTAAGTTATAAAATGTCCTTAAAATTCATTAATTTTAGTATAAAATTACTTTCTTAATATTGAAAATGCAGTGAATTCTTCGACATTCTTTTTTCTCGTTTTCCTTGCAGTTTTTCTTTCTTTCTCTCTTTTTTGATAGGTAAGATACGTAAAATAAACACATATTAATTTTTAAAAAGGTGTGCATAATTACTTTTTTAATATATAGTGTTTATGAATTTAAAATTTGCTTTATGTGGTTTATAAAGTAAAGAACTTCTATGTAACGAATTTTCAATATAACGAATTTTTTCCCTGGATTTAGCGACTTCGTTATATAGAGGTCTGACTGTATTTGGTTCTGTTCTCGATAATAACAGTTAGAGAAAATGATATAGTTTTAAAATATATAACATTTTTAAGTGGTGATATTATTAAGTCCATAAAACTAAGAATTAGCCCTGAACGAACAGCATTGAAAGTTTTTAATGCAACTTCCTCTAATAAAAGACTAAAATAAAATACCAAAAATAAGACCTAATAAAAGACCCAAAGGAGATGGAAAGAGTATGGGGATGAGGACTTTGCCATTCTAAAAGTGAAGAACTGGAAATCAATTGCTGGGAGAAGGTAAGAATGGGAAAAACTTTTGAAGAAGGTTCTGGCCCACAAAGGGCTGTCATGCCAATGCTGATGATGAAAAGAAAGAAATCTTTTTTACCGTAAAATCCGGCGTATAACACGCACTTTTATCACAAAAAATAAGATCGAAATGTACGGGTGCACTTTATACGCCGAGTATAGAAATGAGAGCTTTAAAAATAAAAGAAAAGATAAGCATAGGAAAAATATTAGTCTTCTGCATATATCTAAATACTATTTATTTAAAAGAAATGGCATTCCTTGTGAACTTAAAGGGCTGTAGTTCTAGAAGTAAACTATTTTTTTCTCTAAAGCCTGGAATAATACTTCGAATAAATGACTTCAAAACATAATAACACTGATCACGTATATTTCAGGTTTCTTCTCAAAAAGGCGGTGCGCGTTATACGGCGAATTATCTAAAAACTAAAAATTGCAGCTTGAAAGTAAAGGTGCACGCGTTATACGCCGGATTTTACGGAACGGAAACAGAATTCTTATTTATAGTTCTCAAGGCAAAGCTCCCATTATATCAATTTTTTAATCGGAATATTGTTTCTTTTTACCCTTTATCTACCGCATTATTATTTACTGCAGTTTTTTTTTCATGGAATAATTTTTTTTGAATCACTACATTGAAAATTATGGGATATATACATAAACAAAATCCTCAACTATGGAAATTGAATCCGTTAGAGCTAATTAATTAATTAAAGGTATTCGACTGTAAAACTAATTATACACACTATTCACTTAAAATAAATTGTCAAATCGTTCTCTAAGGTCTTCATTAACATACAAAAAAAATAAGACACTTTCCTTTTGACATTATCATTTTTGTTCCGAAAAAATAGTTAATTTTCGCTGAAAACGCAATTTCTGCTATAAAACTATTCGCCTTCCCCGTTAAAATACTCATCATGGAACCCGTGCTGCCATATATCTTGGAAGAATGGATTTAAAAAAATATTCCTGCTAAGTATCGTCAGAGTATTCGTAAAAATGGTTATTCTATGTAATTTTAAAGTGAGTGGTACTTATAAGTACCGTCGGTATAGAGAGATAAAGGGTTAAGAAAGAGATATTCAAGAAAAGTTAAAGCTGTCCATTTTGTATTCAAGCTTACTCACCCGTACGCATCAGTCTCATTTTCTTTTTAATTTATCTATCTCTCGGGCAATAATGAATGCAGTTAATTATGCACTTTCCCATTTGAGATGTAAAAAGAAACAACTCTGTCACCTTCGACTTTTATCTTGAATATATTAAGCACTATACTGAGAGTGCGTGTTATGTATTGCTCTAAGTGTATAATGAATAATTGATGAAAAACTTAGTTTCGATGCTAGATGATTTAAGAGGAATATGATGAGATTCAAGAGTATAATTTTTTCTTTTTTAAAAAAAAAGCTTTATGAAAGCTTACAAATGAGACAGAGTGCAGCAAAGAAAAAACTCACAATTCGTTTTCGATGCTACACCAAAAGGACGAGAGATTTTATTCAATGATGAAAATGCTGAAATTTATCTTTTCAAGTTATTTTTATAACTTTTTTATTCAATGTTTCATTTCTTTCGCGTACGAGGGTCGTTTTGAAATTTCTGAGATACACCTAGGTTAAAGTTATACTTATAAAATTTTAGGAGTGTTTAAAGTTGTCTCCTCTAGCACCAATTAACTTTTGAAGACGAATTCTCCACAGATTAAATGCCTCTAATCATTAATTTATTGGAATTGATGGAAAAAATGCATTTATAGCCACCGTATCTCTTTTCTGAATGAAAACCACGTCCACGTTAGTTCTTTTTTAGATTAAAAAATAACCAAAAGTAGCATAGCTAGATCAGAAGAATAAGGTGGATTTTCCATCACTTTAATTTGTTTTTGTTTAAGAAATTCAATTGTTAATCTGGCTGTATGGGAAGATGCATTGTCATACTGAAACATTTGTCCCCTTATACATTCATTTCTTGGAGAATTACTGGAAGACATTTAGAGGTATACCAATTTGCTGTTACAGTCTTTTTGTCCTACCAACTTGATGGCTTTGATCAATTCCGTACTTCTGAAGAAAACGGTTTACATTAATGTTTTTATTGCGAGTTCTCTTTTAACCATTGTCGGCGTCGAATTATCTTCAAAGACCGATACTTGGATTTCTTGACGTGTTGGAACATCAAAAAACGGTATTACGTCTTATCTTCCGTTACAACTTTAGAAATGATGCTCTGGCCTCAATCATTTAGTAATTTAAGGGTTTCTTTGCTGGTTCTGGCACGCTTCCTCTTTTGGTGCTCAGTTAGATTATAGGGATCCCAACGGCAAACTACTTTTTCATATGCAATTCTTCATGAATAATTTCGTATATGGTTGTGTGGATCCAATGTTAAGTTCCTTCTGTATCATTTGGTAAGTACAGCAATTATCACCCATTAATATTTTTCGTATGGCAGACACATTATCCGGGATTACTGCCGATCGCGGTCTTCCTGTGTATTCTTCATCCTAAAGAGAATTGTGACCTTTTCTCAAAAACCTTTAAACCATCTGAATACAGTGGCACGATATGGAAATGCTAATTGCAGTTGTCGAACGTATTCATCTGATTTAATCCCGCTTTAAAATCATAGAAACTCATAGCACGATAATGTTCTCGCGTGTCAACTCCGTTTTTCTCTATCTAAGACTTATTCTACCCTAAACGCCTTGAAGCAAGACAGTAACAAATCGTCTGCTGCGTTAAAATGCTTTGTATTTTCAAATTAAACCATTAATTATTTTTATCGCCTCATCTGCGCGTACCTCAAAAATTTCAGTTACCCTAGTATGCTGATTTCATGTTCCATGCACGAACTGGTCTTTTATTTAAGTTCAATTTATTATCGTCTTTACAGAGGTTTTTCCGATGGATCTTATAATTTTGAGGATGATATCCGAGCCAGTTCTTTACTTTCCTGACTTTCCCACCACGCCAACGTGAGGACTGAGCCATGACAGATTTAACGTGAGTTAATCCTATTACACGATGGGTCTTCAGTGGCATCAGGTCTGTTGCCGCGATTTGAGAACACCGGTCACAAGTCCATGACCATGATCATTAGGCTAATGAGATAACCTCGTACTCACGCGTTACGCGATCATATAAACGCAATGATCCTTAATCTATTTTTTTTTTTGTCTTATCCCCAAGTATCGCTTTACGTAACCCCTAAAATGCGCGTACCCTACTCTGGAGGTCATTGGCTTCGTGATCAATGTGTGAATCGTGAACTTGGATTCTATTTGGCAAAAGAAAGAAGAGAAGGGTACATTAAATCCAATTTTGAAAAATAACTGTAAATAAGTTTTTAAAAAAAATTTTAAGACTACGCAGTACCCTTTTTCAAACAAAATGTCATTTTGCGTTCAATTTCGTCATCAATCCGTATAGAAAGTCGTTTTTCCATTTCCCCTATTGTATTATTTCTAGAAGGGGTAATTCTAGTTGCAGAGCTTATCTTAGTTGCAGTTATACCGATGACAGTATTTTTTTCTTTATTCTTAAGAAAAAATGGTCCTCATTGTTGAAGTTGTCAAATTCAATGCAGCGCCAGTTTGAGATTGACATTCACCAGTATCTAATTTTCTAATCACTTGCATTTTAGTTTCTATGGAAATGCTTTTTTTATGCTTTATTTTCGTGTTTTTTATTATCACCTATGATAAAAACTAAAAATCACAACGATTTGTCTATAGTGACAAATATTATATTATATTAATTTATACTTACAATAACGTCAACAAATGTTTGAAACAATAAAAATACTTTAGAATAATACCGCCGGAAAGCAGAAACACAGATGAAATGCTTCGGGGAGCCTAACGCTGCGTGCTCTTTCGGAGAATCCCACAATTCAAATAAAAGAGCGTTAAATAGAAACAGCGCTAAACGAAACGGAGTTGAGCAGAGTCTTACTGTATATAATTAAGTTATTCCATAGAATAACTCTAGGTATCTCACGAAATAATTAGAGAAGTCCGTTGAAGTACACAATAGATGAAAAACTTCATACTTTACCTAGTTATTCTGTGAAATAACTAGTTATTTTTTAAAAATAACTAATGATATACCATTATAGTGTGAAAAATAAACAATTTCGGTTATTTTATAAATTATTTGATCATAAATAGCTAAAACCTCCAAAAGAATACACTTTATCCCTATTGCGGATGATTAATTGATAAAAAATAAAGAAAAGCAGATGATATAATTTATTATTGCTCATATTGCTAACATTAGTTAAACAGAAAAGAAAAAAAAAGAATATGTGTGTTTTGCACCTGTTACTAGCATAATTAACTTTTCTACTCCTTGAACTTCAAGGATATCATGGCGCTGGAGTAACCAATAGACACGTGGTACTTTTTTCTGTGCTGTTTTAGCACTTTTTACTTTTGCTATCCAAATTAACAATTTTTCACGGATAAATTTTCAATTCCTACTATTAGCTCATACTCTCTATTTGTTTATTTATTTGTCTTGGTGGAATTTTCAATCGTTCATAAAATACATTTTAAAGCGCCCCATTGAGCTGAAATTTTATATGCATGGTTATTTTGGATGACAATACAGTAATTAAATTATAATTAATAAAAATTAATTGATAAAAGCTAATTATTTAAAGAATTATAAATACAGCCACGTTGGCATCATTTTTGGCGACCCTTTTGGTGACTTGTGTCCAAACTCGAAAAGGTTTTTTTTTCACGTTTTCAAGCATTCAGTGGAACTGAAATTTTATAGACACGATTGTTTTGGATGACAATACGATACTTTAATGAATACTTTAATTAATAAAAATCAATTACCACTTAATGTTGTGATTCTATCCTATGTATGTACATACTTATATTAATTGTAACTATTAAATAAAAAGTAGCTAAAATAAAATTTTACTTTGTTGATCTAAGTACGAATTGACTTTAAAAAAATCCTTTTATATTACTTTGTTTTCCTTCTTCCCACTCTTATTTAATAAAGATTCAAATCTCTCGCATTGAATCTTTCTTATTTACAAGGTTAGTCTTCCATTCTTGCAGAAGCCATTGCTTGAAAACAGGTTGCAAAGATATTTGTTAATAATCCAAAATGTAAAATGCTAACATATATACATCGCCAAAATTCTACGTTCAAAAGCGACGGAATGAAATGTACACAATAGCACGTCATTGCAAAGCAACAGTAAGCGATTCAAAACATTAAAAGCAGCTAGTTCAAAGAACTTTCGAGAGCTGTATTTCTTACTTTAGCGATCAAGTAACCGTTATTCTATAGAATCCCTAGTTGAATGGTAGAATTCAATAATTGCATGCACTTTAACTGACTTCGGTTATTTCATGAAATATCTGGTTATTCTACGAAATAACGGATTTCACACTTTAACGGTAACATATATACGAGTGCACACTGATGGAAAACATAAGTGATGCCAACGCCGTTGAAATTCAAAATCGCATAAACAAATAATATAAAAATATATATAAGTCAGTTCCTACACACTTAGATCAACAAGGAAAAATTTTATTTTAGCTACTTTTTATTAAATAGTTACAATTAATATAAATATGTATATACATAGGCCAGAATCACAACATTAAGTGGTAATTAATTTGTATTGATTATCATTAAAGTATCGCATTGTCATCCAAAACAATCGTGTCTATAAGAGTTCAGTTCAACTGAATGCTTTAAAACAGGAGAAAAAAATATTTTAAAGTTTTGACACAAGTTGCCAACGTGGCTGTCTTTTGTAATTTTCTTTAAATAACTAGTTTTAATCAATTAATTTTTATTAATTATGATAAAATTACTGTATTGCCATCCAAAATAAGCATGTATATAAAATTTCAGCTCAATAGAGCGCTTTAAAATGTATTTTATTAACGATTGAAAATTCCACCAAGATAAATAAATAAATAGAGAGTATGAGTTAATAGAGTAGGAATTGAAAAAGATCGCGCAAAATAAATCGCACAAAAATAAAATCACATAAAAAAAATGCACGAAAATACTGTACTTTTACAAAACATGTTTTTAAAATTCTGCTATTTCGATGTAACTATGGAATAGAGAATTATTAACAGCAAAAAAAAAAAAATACTTTTCAAGTAATTTCTCAGTGCGAATACTCGCATTAACTATTATTAAACTAGAAATTAAAATTACTACAAGCTGTGTTGAAATAGGTGCGGTATAATTTAATTTAACAGCGATCAACAAAGTCATAAGTTGGTATTTTAAAAGGTGTTGTAGTATTTTATTACTTTATTTAATCCTACAGTTCTGCTTCATTAAGCCTCAAGGTTCTTAATTCATTTATTATGTGACATTTAATTATATCAAAAGTCTCAAAAAAGGTGACCTTAATGATCTTCACAATTTTTATCACAGCTGGATAAAATCGATTGGACTTGTTAAAAGGAAATAAGTTGTGATGCTTACGAGGGCTAATTATTGAATTTTAATAACACAGTCAATTAAATTCAAAAACAGAATTTTTTCGTTACGGAGTACGATTTTTTACAGAATTTTTGAACTTGAAATAATAATAGCCTTGAAACAAAAGTAATCTAGAATTAGTAATACACCAAATTTCAATCCCATTTTATCGTTAGTTTCAGAGATATTTGTGAAAACCGTTAGGAAAATTAAATTATTTAGCAAAGATAATTTATATTTACGAACCATGCGCCTTGTTTAGTTTGCACCGATTCATTTACACACATTAATTAAAAATCTCTAAAAGATTAATTACACCACACACACATACACACACACAAAATGGCGAGACTAAGATAAAAGGAATTTTATTAGAGCGTTCTCCATACGCTCTCTTCTTACTCTGTTTCACATACACTGTTTTACACACACTAGCGCCCTCTCGCGACAAATATGTACTTGTTGTTGTGGGTGTTACAAGAATTATTTGTTCAACACTGAACACGCCTTTTTCGTTCTCTCTTTCAGCTGAAGGTGTGGCCGAGGTAGTCTAGTGGTCAAGTTAACGAACTCGTGGCCGGCATGTCATGAGTTCGAGCCTAGTATCGCTGAAGACCCGCCGTGTATGGGAACGATGCACGTAAAATCTGACGAGAGCTCAAACATCCTCCCGTTGGTGTGGTGTATTAGCAGTGGCGTAACTATCACCGTATCAATGATACGGAGCCCTCAAGCTACAGGGGCATCAAAATGTGTAAGCGAAAACCCACAAAATATTAAGGGGCCCCAAAAGAGAGCCCCCAAGGAGTTTTGATACAGGGCCCACTGAGGACTAGCTACGCCAGTGAAGAAGAACGGGATGCCAGCTCAGGTGTCGTCTTCGTCACTTGGCCATGGTTGAAAATTACGAGGTCCGTTGCCAAAAGCCCTCGAGTAGCTGAACAGTGCGACGTTAACACACTAATTCACTCATTCAGCTATACATGTACAATTTTCTAACAGTTTCTTCTGAATAGTTAATTTTTATTTTGACGTAATATAACATGAGGTATTTTTTTTAGTCAATGTGATAAAACAAAACTAATCCCTCGTATAACTTTATTTCCTGTTTTCAAAGAACTGCGTCGTAAAACCACGTTATTAACGACAAAATGTTTCTGACCACAAGCACTTGCATCTTGAGGTGTAATGGAAATTTTGAATTTAATCCTCTTTTCTTAGCACGAGGAATATAAATATCTAAAAAATTTTTGGTATGCTACAATTCACTTTTTTTTCGTAATTATATAAATATTAAATCATGTTTTTATAATCTACTTTCTTTCACTATTTTGATATACTTTTAAAATGGAAAATAATCATTTATCGATTGTTGTAAACATCTTTGAAAAATGTTGAATCTAAAATTTTTATTGTTAAATGTTTGAGACACACTAATTTATCGCTAGGAAACCTTTTTTTAAAAAAAATTCAAAACTCGGAAATTTCCGAGAAAAATATTACTAAATAAAAAATTTTCTCTGTCCTTTGTAATCGATTTCCTCACACTCCATTTTAGCGGATCTCTACTCAACAAAATTAACACTCTTGTAAAACTCCAAGTCAGTAGGTTTAATTGTTCAAAAAGGGGTTTCTTTTTATCTATAAAGCTTTCGTAGACACCTTGGAATTTACGCAAAACTCGTTCTCAAGAATCTCTACTCAGCAAAAGAAATATTTTTTCCAAATTAAGTCTGGGGGTGTAATAGCTCGAAAACGGGCATTTTTATCTATAACACCTCAGCCCCCTTTTATCTATAACCCCCTTGTGAGTAGATTTCCGCAAAACTCGTTCTCAGATTATCTTTACTTAAAGAAATAAACATGCTTTCCGAATTTCAAGCCTCTAAGAGTTTAATAGCTCAAAAAATTAAATTATTTATAACGCCCTCGCAAACCCTCTTGGAATAGATTTCCTCAAAACTCATTCTTAGCGTATCTCTACTCAACAAAAGAACCATGTTTACCAAATTTTAAGTATGTAAGGGTCTCATAATTCAAAAAGCTAATTTTTTTATCTATAACGCCTTCGAAACTTCATGCAACTCCTCCCCCTTGTTTGCATTTAAAGCGGATTTCATGAACATGAAGAAAATTACTCTAAGGAGCATGACTACCAAATTTTTCAAGTCTGTAAGGTCTAACAGTTTCGGAGATCTTGTGATGAAGGTGTCACTTTTCTCCTATGTGTATAATTTTCAAGAATCATTCGTAATGAAGTTACTTAATCAATTAACATTGAATAAATTAACAGTAACGTCAATTTTATCGAGCCGAGTTGAAGTTATTAAAGGTTTCTGGTTTTTCTTAGCGACAGTGTAAATAACAAAATAGTATTTAATTCTTATATGATCTTTCTATATTATGTAAAATGTTTACACACACACATTCAGATGAGAATTAATTTGTTTATTTTATTCAAGATATCTATATTTAAATATTCGGAATTATAATTATCTAATTTTTCCAAAGGATGGTTGTATAAATTCATAATTTAAGTGTAGGTTTTTCAGGAAGAAATTTATAATGTCAAAAAAAAGAACTTATATATTTCATTCATTGATTATTTCATCGTAAAATCCTACCCAATTTTATTCTTATTTCTAATTTCATTCACATAAATGTAGAATTTACATATATTAATATCTTGATATTACTCACGGCAACAGATGAAAGAAAATTAGTCACCTATCTCATTGTCTACTCTCAATTACAGTTAGAGAGAACTTCCTGCTATTTTCTTATTTCTTCGCGATTCCTTCTTGCCACCGTCCGCACGTCGATATCGGGTGATGTTTTGGAAGACCTTGCATTGTGATTCTTCTCGTTTGTGACACGTGTCTTTATTCTGTTAATGTGTAACAAACAAGTCATCTGATAATGAGTCATTGGGAGTTACACTGATTGTGGTGTGGCCTCACGTTTCTAGCACTAACTTTCAATAGAATTCGAGAGAGAATATGAGGATGGAACACATTTGCTTTCAGAAGCTCATCAATTTATGGTTTTAATACATAAATCGTTTTAAAAAAATGTAAATGAATTTTAATAAGGCAGATCCTTTAAAGATTTTTATCGGATGCAGAATTCATTTTATTTTTTGTCTGGGTAGTTGCCTCATCTCGAAATTCGTGAAGAAAGAAAGTTGTTACGTGCAGTCCCCAATCACGGAGAGGAAGTTGGATAGAGATAAAAATGGTCAGAGAGAGAGAGAGAAATGGTAAGGAGCATTCAATACAACGGCAACAATACAACACAAGAACGGGTTTCGCGAAAATCAACTCACAAGGGACGAGGTAGGGGCAGGAAGGTAACAGATTAAAAAAAATCCCATTTTTGAGCTATTATACCTGCAGACTTGAAATTTAGCAAACATGTTTCTTTTATTGAGTAGAGATTTACTAAGAACGGTCATTGTGGAAATCTTCTCTCGCAGTAACGTCAAAGATAACATTCTGAAATTTGGCTCAGATAATATAGATCAGCGATACTCAAACTGCGGGCCGCATGTGGCTTACTGGGTTTTTTTAAGTGGCCCCGTCATGGCCCATTGCTCTGAAAAATTCATTTATTTATAAAAATGTGGTGGGAAATTCTTTGTTAAGAAATCAAATATATCGATTTTGATCTTTGATGCCGATGTCGTATGGGTGTGGATTGATATTTTTTTTCTTCTGATTAGTGATAATAGACAACACTGAAGTAGCGGCCATTTTATGAGTGGAACTAATTTTTAACTATCTTTCGTATCTTGCAAGCGAAAAACATTGGAAGAAAATAGATTGTTTGAAGACGATTGAGAAGTTGACTATTCTGAAGTGAAAAACAAGCATGGAGATCGGTAATTGTGTGTGTGTGTGTTTGCTTTGTCACGAAAGTGTTGTATTTTAAAAATCCCCAAAAAACAGGAATCGTTCAAGGACACTTTTCCTCGCAGATCTCTTTCAAGAAGTGATAAATAGGCTTTCTTGAATAATCTTTACAACAGCAAAAAGTAGTTTTGTCAATGGTGATATCACAGAGGTAACAAAGACACCCGATGAAATTTGTTATATTACTGGTAATCATATGAAACCGTTAAGTGATGCAGAAATTGTGAAAGAGTGTTTCTTAAGTGCTTCTAATTTTGTGTTAGTGACAAAAAAATAAACAATAATAATTAAATAAAGCAAAATAGGAGTTTTAATATTTTGATCAATTTTTCACATTCTAAATTGTCTATGTTATCTTAGTCTTAAAGCATTTCTCCCCCCCTCCTCCATTAATCCTCATGCAGCAGCCCGCGTGAAATAGCCATCATATGTATGCGGCCAGCGTAAAAAAGCTAACCTATGTATGTGGACCGGCAGAAAAAAGGTTGAGTACACCTGATATAGATATTTTGCTTAGATAATATAGATATTTGGATTAGATAATATGTTTACATAATGAGACTGATAAACGACCCTGGGAAAGTACAGGATAATCAGATTTATTTTACTTCACTATTTTTTTTTCTAAATCGTTCAATCCTTGGAGTTTAATTCTCATTTTATTCAAAGTTATTCATAATATTCATAAAATTCTGATTTCCTCGTTTTTTAAAACCTTCTATCTCAATTGTTTCGTGTGGCCGCGGTAGCCGAGTGGTATAGGCATCGGATCGTGGCTGGCTTTGTCACGAGTTCGAGCCCAGTACCACTAAAGACCCGCCGTGTAGGGCAGCGATGCACGCTAAATCTGTCGAGAGCTGAAACGTCCTCCCGTTGGTGTGGTAGTTAGGAGAGGGGGGTGCCAGCTCAGGTGTCGTCCACGTCACTTGACCATGGTTCAAAATTACGTGGTCCGTCGCCAAAAGCCCTCGTGTAGCTGAACAGTGCGACGTTAATCTTCACTCACTCAATTGTTTCGTAAAAATTGTACATAGGAATCTTCGAAATTATTTTTTGATTTTCGTATCTCGATTTTTTTTAAAACATAAAATGTTAAAATAGGAAAAAAATATTTTTATTTGATCTGTCATCTCATTTACTCCTTAATTTTTGAAACAATTATTTTTTCATGTCCTAAGAGAACTATAGACAGCTCTGTACTGTGTGAAGATCGAAACTAAAAAAAATGCTTCACAATCCGAAAAAATTACTTTATTCTGAGCAACTGAAGAACGTCCTCCCGATTGGTGTGGTGGCCGCGATAGCCGAGTGGTATAGGTATCGGATCGTGGCTTGCCTGGTCACGAGTTCGATCCCAGTACCACTAAAGACCCGCCGTGTAGGGCAGCGATGCACGTTAAATCTGTCGAGAGCTGAGACGTCCTCCCGTTGGTGTGGTAGTTAGGAGAGAGGGGTGCCAGCTCAGGTGTCGTCCACGTCACTTGACCATGGTTCAAAATTACGTGGTCCGTCGCCAAAAGCCCTCGTGTAGCTGAACAGTGCGACGTTAATCTTCACTCACTCAATTGTTTCGTAAAAATTGTACATAGGAATCTTCGAAATTATTTTTTGATTTTCGTATCTCGATTTTTTTTTAAACATAAAATGTTAAAATAGGAAAAAATATTTTTATTTGATCTGTCATCTCATTTACCCCTTAATTTTTGAAACAATTATTTTTTCATGTCCTAAGAGAACTATAGACAGCTCTGTACTGTGTGAAGATCGAAACTAAAAAAAATGCTTCACAATCCGAAAAAATTACTTTATTCTGAGCAACTGAAGAACGTCCTCCCGATTGGTGTGGTGGCCGCGATAGCCGAGTGGTATAGGTATCGGATCGTGGCTTGCCTGGTCACGAGTTCGATCCCAGTACCACTAAAGACCCGCCGTGTAGGGCAGCGATGCACGTTAAATCTGTCGAGAGCTGAGACGTCCTCCCGTTGGTGTGGTAGTTAGGAGAGAGGGGTGCCAGCTCAGGTGTCGTCCACGTCACTTGACCATGGTTCAAAATTACGTGGTCCGTCGCCAAAAGCCCTCGTGTAGCTGAACAGTGCGACGTTAATATTAAATCAATCAATCAACCCGATTGGTGTGATGTGGTAGTTAGGAGAGGAGGGTGCCAGCTCAGGTGTCGTCCGCGTCACTTGACCATGGTTCAAAATTATGAGGTCCGTCGCCAAAAGCCCTCGTGTGGCTGAACAGTGTGACGATAAAATTCACTCACTCACTAACTGAAATTAAAAATTATATTTTCGCAAAACAAGTAATATGAAAAAAATGTAAGTCAATTCTTACATCAACAAAAAAATTTTTTTATTTTAGCTACTTTTTATTAATAGTTATATGTATATACATATTTATATTAATTGTGACTGAATCACACCATTAAGCGGTAATTAATTTTTATTCATTTTCATTAAAGTATCGTATTGTCATCCAAAACAATCGTGTCTATAAAATTTCAGTTCAACTGAATGCTTTAATACGCGAGAAAAGACCTTTTCCAAGTTTTAGCACAAGTCGCCAAAAGGGTCGCTAAGTCGCGAAAAATGATGCCAACGTGGCTGTATTTGTAATTCTTTAAATAATTAGTTTGAATCAATTTTTATTAATTATAATTAAATTATTGTATTATCGTCCCAAATAATCATGTATATAAAACTTCAGCTCAATTGAGCGCTTTAAAATGTGTTTTGTTAACGATTTATAAAATTCCACCAAGATAAATAAATAGAGAGAGTGTGATCTAATATAGGAATTGAAAGAAAAGTTGTTGTTTTTTTCAACACAATCGAATGCACAAATAATTTTAATTTTCACATATATTTTCCGTCATTTTATAACATGTTACTATAAGCAAGTATTTTTAAAAAATTTTAAATACTGCAAAAGTTTTTTTTTGTTGTTTTGTATCACCATAGAAATACGCGCGTGTATTTCTGTGTCTCGTTTTCAACCTTTGGGCTCATTTGCAAAACAGATGTTGCGTTAAAAAAATATCATTTCTGTCACACTTAGGTTTATTTTCTACCAAAAGGACAAGGAAACGTGTGAAGGCTTGAGAAACGAAATCCTTTCAGGCCCAGTACCACAGATAAGGTAAATGGATTCAAGTCCTTGGGGTATCTTGATTGTTATTGATGTGCAACTCTATTCGTCGATGTTTCTAGAAAAACGGTTTATCCGGCGAACGAGTCAAGTCAGAGGAAAAGCCAGTTTTCTGTTCTTTCTCCGTTACCTTGAATTCCTTACAAAATCGTATCGTAACAGAGTTGCAAAATAAGAGAGTAACAGTAACGCCCGAATCAGAGAGTGTTAAGTTGTTTTTTCAATTCCTACTGTTAGCTCACACACTCTCAATATATTAATTTATTTATTTATCTTGGTGGAATTTTTCTATCGTTAATAAAACACATTTTAAAGCGCTCAATTGAGCTGAAATTTTATATACATGATTATTTGGGATGACAATACAATAATTTAATTATAATTAATAAAAATTAATTGATTAAAACTAATTATTTAAAGAATTACAAATACAGCCACGTTTGCATCATTTTGGACGACTTAGCGACTAGTGGTGGCCGCGGTAGCCAAGTGGTATAGGTATCGGATCGTGACTTGTCTTGTCACGAGTTCGAGCCCAGTACCACTAAAGACCCGCCGTGTAGGGCAGTGATGCACGTTAAATCTGTCAAGAGCTGAAACGTCCTCCCGCTGGTGTGGTGTGATAGTTAGGAGAGGGGGGTGCCAGCTCAGGTGTCATCCACGTCTCTTGACCATGGTTCAAAATTACGTGGTACGTCGCCAAAAGCCAGTGCGACGTTAATATTCAATCAATTGGCGACTTGTGTCAAAACTTGAAAAGGTTTTTTTTTCTCTCACGTTTTAAAGCATTCAGTTTAACTCAAATTTTATAGACACGATTGTTTTGGATGACAATGCGCGCGCGATACTTTAATGATAATTAATAAAAATTAAATGACCACTTAATGTTGTGATTATGTCCTATGTATAAACATATTTATATTAATTGTAACTATTTAATAAAAAGTAGCTAAAATAAAAGTTTTCTTTGTTGATCTAAGTACGAATTGACTTAATTTTTGAAGTTAACTTCTTATATTATGGCACGGTAGGGAGAAATTTCCGTGACGCGTTACCAGTTACGGTTAGCGATGAACGTAAGGTAGAAATGAATGAAGTTCCGAATTTTCCCCTCGTTTTAAAAAACGCCATCTAATTCATACTATCTATCTCAGACAAAAAATAATTACAGAATCGGAAAGATCATTCTTTTCGCCACTATATGGTATATTTTTTTTTAAACAAAATAATGATATTTTCCATTTTTTACGATTTTTTTTAAAATGAGTCAAATTTGATATGCTTTTATAAAAATGGTTTCTAAATCATTCCCTTTAAGTTTCCTTTCGAGTTAATGAATTGATATTTTATTCTAAACAAGTTCATGCTTTTCTCTTTTAGAATCAGTTATAAAAATAAAAAAAAATGACAATCTTTTTTTTCGATTTTTCAAAAAATACTCAAAATTTTAATTAAATATTTAATAACTTCATTATTTATAAAAAATATTCTAACGAAACTTTTTCTCCATATGTAGAATAGTATTATCCGTAATCTGTTCAAAGATTGAACAAATATATTAAAAATTATGGCTTTTAAAATTTCTTTTGTGTTTTTCGTCTATTAGCCCTGAGCTAGCACCCACCCCCCTCTCCTCATTCAACAGCAGCTTTAACAAGCCTTAGCTTTGCCTTACCTCTTTTAGCTTTGCGATGCATACTTTGTTTTGTTTTTACGTTACCTAGAAGTCAAAATATAATCCATTTTATGAATTAAAAAAAAATCGGAAGTGAGTCTTTAATCTACCCGAAGTAGGCATTTAAATGGTTCAAAATCTGTCAACAATTAGTTTAAGGTGAGTTTGTTGGATATACAGTTTTAAAATTCTTTTAAGGAAATAATACAAGCAATCTATTGTTTTAAAATTTAGTGGCAACACAACATTTCCTCCAATAGTTTGGCAATAAAAGATTGTGTTTACTAAATTTTCAATCGAATGGAATTTCTAAATCCAGTTTAAAAAGTGAGTTTTTAAATCATATATAGCTTAAACGACTTTCATTGAACAAGCTACAAACTATCAATGAAGATTTGATTAATTTCATATCGAACAGACAAGGTTTATCGATTTTTACTTTTAATTGCCAAAGTCTTACAGCTCACGCTGTAGACTTACAAGATTCAGTACTAAGAAATTCAAATATTTTAGTTTTATCAGAAACTTGGCTGGATAATGAAAGTGATACATCTATTCCAAATTTCAACTGCATTGTGAAGAATAAACGACCAAATACGAGAGCAGGAGGAGTTGCGATATATCAAAATTCTAGGGATGTTGTTAACTCCATCCATGGAATGTTCTGTCAGTCAATCCGATATTTATGGTACCATACAATCTTCAGTGGGGGATTTGTGCTTGGCTGAATGCGTAATAGATAATGGACAAAAAATTATAATTGTAGCAGTATATATTACTCCGAACAAAAAGTTGGATGACATTATCGAGTTCCTTCATCTATCATTATTACCATACACACATCAAGAGGTTCTGCTTTACTTAATAAAAATTATGATAAAATACCTATGATTTTAAGTGTAGATTTTAATGTCAATTTTGCTTTAGACAAATCTCTACAATGGATTGAATTTTTAAAAGACAATTTCACCTTATCTCTACAAAACAACAGAATAATATCAAAGACAAAATCAAATACTACGATTGATGCAGTCTTTTCGAGATACTTAAGCGATATTGAGTGCAAAACCTACATTACTTACTTTAGTTACCACAAGCCTTTTATAACAAAAGAATGTACTGAAGCACCCATAAGCATAATGGAAAAAGACTAATAATGATGATACTTTTCTCAAAATACATACAGTAAAATTTTTTTAGTATTATATATTGAAAATGAAAATTTTGTCTATACTTATACCTTTTCCATCCTAATTATTTTTTTAAAATACAGTTTGAAATAATAATGATAATAATAAATTTGTTAATTATATATAAAATTACTTCAAAATAAAACTTTATTATACAATTCAATACATGTAAGCCAGAGAAGTTAACTTCTAACGCGTGTTCACACTGATACACGCTTTCTTTTTTTATTTTTTCTTGTTTTATTTCAGTTTTCTAAAGTAACATTTCTTCTGAATTGTAGTGCTTGATTTGAATAAAGGTAATGAACAAAAAGATTATTTAATATTCCAAAATAATTTTTTAAACTTTTATATTATGCTAGCTTTTTACCCTCCCACTTCCCTGGGTATTTCATGATGTTGTATGCATATATACTGTTTATATGAATATAAATTGATTCTACAGTGGCGTTATGAAGAATATTAGGCCCCCATTGCATAGTCAGGTTTCCGGACACAAGCTGTACTCGGCGTCAGTCTGGCGTTGGGCCTCTACCCCCTGCGATGCAGGGATGTGCGTTACGCCAACGGATATCTAAGTCCTTGCATAAATGGTTCGATTGTATTGGAAAACACTTTTATAATTTTCACCTGTTTAATTAAGGACACGGCTTCTAAATAATTTCTAAAATCACAGTAATTTTAACATTTTACGCTACCGTAACCCCTTCTCCCAAAGTGGGTTTTCGGAAGACCCATTTTTAGTGGATCTCTACTAAACAAAATAAACACGCTTGCCAAATTTAAAGTGTACACCCATAGTTGAAAAATGTTATTTTTTTTAAATCAATAAGAGCATCGTAACCCCCTTTCAGAATCGATTTCCTCTAAGATACGTTTTTAGCGGATCTCTATTCAACAAAAGAAACATCCATACCAAATTTCATTACTGAAGTTGTGTGCTTCTGACAGTTTAAGAACAGGAGTTTTTACCTAATAGCGCTTTTCAACACCTCGCAACCCCAGTTTGGGGATTAATTGATTGCAAATGCGATTTTGCAATGATTCGTAGCGGATATCTACTCCATGCAGTGGCGTAACGTACACCCCCGCATTGCGGGGGGCAGGGTTCTAGGGGCCCCAAAGCCTGACTGCGAGGGCCCGAAACCTGACTTTGCAGGGGTGCCCAAATTTTCTCCGTCACGCCACTGACTCCATGAAAGGAACCTGCCTTTTAATTTTCGAGTCAGTTGGTGTAATTGTTCTGGAGATACTGAGATCAGTGTGTCGCTTTTCTCCTTTATGTGAACAGATTTAAGATTCATAAACATTTATAAAGGAGGAAAAAACTCTTAAATAGTTTTTTAATAAGACATCATTTTATAAGAATTAATAGCAATTATACATTTTTGAAGTTATACTTCTTATTTTAATAAACGATATTTTCGTTACGGGGACATACGATTTACAAAATCTTTGATTTAATGGTTTTCACTGACGCTGACAGCGGTGCCGTAGGGCCTCGGTTCGAATCCCGGAGAAAACATAGATCTTCGTAAATGAATAGTGCCTTTGAGGCATGTGGATACTCTAAATAGCCGTCGAGGCGCAAGTCTTCTCCTGAGGTTGGTGGAAGGGGAAGAGAGGCGGGAAGCCCCTGACACCTCCCCCCCAGGGTGTTCTCTCTCAAAATTGGAGTGGAACCGAGCAAAATCGTACTGTCACCTGCATGGTGCTCAAAGTTGAGGCTAACAACAGGCGTAAAAATCTAGCCCTTAGCCGCGATGATTTTCGTGGACCTTGATCTGATGTTACTGTCGATCAGATGGCATAAGTAACAACACAACAATAACAACAAAAAATTTGGGTTACCTCCCATGGATTATGTAAAATAGTTTCGGTGCTCAAAACACCACAAAAAGATAACCATTTAATTTTTTAACGGAAAATTTAAAAATTAAAGAAGTGATTTTATAATGCTACTCCTACAATAATCGACTATTGTAAGAGGCCCGCGCCTCTCTCGCGAGCACCTAGATGTGTAGGGGAAAAACACTCGACAGGATCCAATTAATCACTTACTTTCCACACAGACACAATTTCAACTAATAATAGTAAGAGAATGTCTAAATGTTGACCATGAAAGTGGAACAACGACGGTAAAACGTGATCGATTAGGCGACTAACAAACTTGATCCTTCTTTTAATTAAGGATCTAACCTGTTATCTGGTTTAATCTAATTTTAATTCGATCTTAGTGAACAATCGTCACTTTAAGGTTTCCTTCGAATAACAATCAAAGCTCTATAATTCTAATATTATACCTTTAGTAGCAATCTCACCTGTCTCGAGTATATATTTTCGCTTTTTCTCTCCTTCTAACTAGAAAACCTCGCCTATTTATAGTAAGTTAATTTGAATATCACGATTATCTTCTTCCGAATGGTTGGTTGTGAATAACGCGAATTAATAGCCCAAACATTTCCCAAGAGGGTTAATTAGAAGATCGTGTAAAGATCCATCACACTTTCACACATGAAATTTGATTTGCAAGCACGCGCGCGCGTCGAACTATGTACTCGTATAACAAATATTGGTATGTATTTTGGGAATAGCATGATTATTATTCGTAAAATACTTTTTGTTTTATGAATGCTTGTTGAAAATTCCTTAAAAAATACATAAATTCTAAATTCAACTATTTAAAAAATAATAACTATTGCTTTGATTAAAAAAGGAAAACCACAACTTTTGTTACATGTATTAATAGCAATAAACAGAAAAAATATTAAAGCATTTGGCACATGCAAATAAAAACCTTTGTATTTTATACAAGACATGTTAGTTAGTTTTCTTTCAGAAATAAATTAAAAAGTGGTTGTTTTTTTTTTCTTTCTTTCTTTATGAAGCTTGAAGCCAGCGACGTCTTAAGACTCTTTAAGGTCCTGGGCCCAGAGAAATCTTGAGATTTTTTAAGGCCCTTGGCTTACATGCAAAAGTAGGGTTTATCTGAGATCTTTAAAAGTACACAGTATATAGCCTGCATTGTTAAATACTCGTTCAAGCGGTAAGTTGAAATAAATAAAGTGACCGCGGTAGCCGAGTGGTTAAGGTATCGGATCGTGGCACGAGTTTAAGCCCAGTACCACTAAAGATCCGCCGTGTAGGGGGGGCGATGCACGTTAAATCTGTCGAGAGCTCAAACGTCCTAACGTTGGTGTGGTAGTTAAGAGAGGGAGGTGCCAGTTCAGGTGTCGTCCACGTCACTTGACCATGGTTCAAAATTAAGTGGTCCGCCGCCAAAAGCCCTCGCGTAGCTGAACAGGGCGACGTTAATATTCACTCACTTGAAACAAATAAATGTACACGACTCACAATCTCAAAAACTTAGGCCGGCTCGACCAACGGCCCCATTTTCTACAAAATGAATTGAATGATTGCTTATGGTATTAGGTCTACGTTTAGACATGGACAACGGTCATCACGTAATAATACAATCTTACCACTTTTACTAGTTAACATGCAGTTTGAAATTCCCTGTTTTTTGTATATGTACGGGAATGATATTTGGCCATTAAAATTATCCGTATCATGATCTTATTAACACAAAGCCGAAAACGAAACGAGGCCCCGACGAAGGGCGAGGCCCTGGGGCCATGCCTTAAGGTATCCGACTATTTGCAACAACTTTTTTTTAAAAAAATGAAGATATGGAAATTTTTTTTGTTGTTTTTAGATTTATTTAGTACATTTTAAGAAAATAAGGCTAAAAGTAAGAAGAGAAAAATAAATTTTACTACTGAAATGGCAAAAAATGGGTAAAAATTGACAAAAAATTATATAAACGCGGCCCGCTCTGTACAAATAGTAAATGAACAATTCTCAATATTTCAACTTTGTAGTATTACTTTGCTATTCCTTTTTGAAATTACCTTAAGGATAAGAAATATTTTCATTTTTACAAAAACCAGAACACTTTATCTTAGTTATATGAAATTGCTTGAATATGAGCAGTGATGATATTCACATAAAGATCTGTAAATTTTGTAATAAAACAGTAATTCATAAATCTGAAGGTTCAAACACTTCTACTGTTATACATAATACACACAAAATTTCAGCAAGTTATTTTAAAAACTTTTTGAGTAATTGCTGTCCCCGTTTGAGCTTTTCGAAAAAAACACATTTGGAGTAAAACTAATTTTAAAGTTTGACATCTTACGTAAAGTTATAGCATCTGCTTTTACTAAAACACTTGTAGTTTTTGTTCTAGTGAATAGAAGATAAAACACTTAGTACTTTCATAAAGCTAATAAGATGGCCTATAAAACAAAATCATAAGAAAAAAAACTGTCAAATTTTTTTTAAAAAATCTTGATTTAGGGTAGTCGGATACCTTAAGGCTATCTTACTTTAGTTCAGCTTAGAACTTTAAAACTTTTTGAAATTATAGTAACAAACTCAAACTCAGTGGCGCAACAGACCATCAAGGCCAGGGCCTACTGTGCCCACCCCAGTATACGTCTGGGGCTGAAGTGCATGAGCGGATGTCCCGATCGGGTGATCAGTCTGAAGCGAGACCCTAGTGTTTTAAGTCTCCAAGCACACTTGGTACTCATTTATCAATCCACTGCAGTAAGGATGAAAGATTGAGTCGACCTTGTCCATCCCGGGAATAGAACCTGGATCTGTGGTGTGGAAGCGCGCTACGCTGCCACTCGACCACTGGGCTTTCATAGCTTATAACAATTTGACTAAAAAATGTGGCTATTTTCACTGATATATGTCAATTGAATCGCCCCTTAATACGGCTAAATTTCATAGATTCAAAACTTGTGATTTTCTACTCTAATTTTTATTTTTGCCCAATAATGCTAAAAAAATAAAGGTAGGCCTCATAAAACATGATTAACCTTGCAAGCGTAGTCCTAAGCATTTGCTTAGTGTTACTGGGGCTTCTCCATTACAATGTCTTGTTTCGTATTATTTTTTAGTGATTTTTATAATGATTATAAGTGCACTATTATATAAAGTGTTTTTTTTCCAGGTATAGAAGTTTAAGTTGGCATTACTTTCCAAGATGGCGACCGATTTAACAACTGCCAAGTGATTTATTCTCCGTTTGGTTTGGCAATTCATCAAAACGATCATCAAGCAAGGCGTAGATTCGTCGAATGGGCCCAAAACGAGATTGCCGTTGTTCCCGATTTTCATAAGCGAATTTTGTTTAGCGATGAAGCGCACTTCTGGTTGAATGGCTACGTCAACAAACAAAACTGCCGCATTTGAAGTGAAGCTAATCCACAAGTGTATGTCAAAACACCGTTACATTCAGAAAAACTGACTGTTTGGTGCGCTTTATGGGCTGGCGGAATCCTTCTTCAAAAACGATGAAGGCCACAACGTTACAGTCAATGGTGATCGGTATAGAGCCATGATTACTAACTTTTTCATTCCTGAATTGAACAATCATGATGTCCAGGAGCTGTGGTTCCAACAAGACGGCGCAACATGTCACACAGCTCGTGCCACAATCGATTGATTGAAAGACACGTTTGGTGACCGCCTAATTTCACGTTTTGGACCTGCGAATTGGCCTCCAAGATCTTGTGATTTAACACCGCTAGACTATTTTCTGTGGGGCTATGTAAAGTCATTGGTCTATGCGGATAAGCCACAAATGCTTGACCATTTGGAAGACAACATTCGCCGTGTACCTGGCAATGCAATTCTTTAAAAAGTGGGATAGAGTTAGAAAAGGCATTTAAAAGCATAAAAATGACTAACAAATACATCTTAATCATCTTCTAAGAATATTATCCTTTAAAACTGATAAAAGGTTATCTCGAAGTAGAAGCTTGAAAGTTTCATACCACTGAATCATTTTTAAACGCCTTTCGATTTTTTCTTCAAGGGACATTTTTAGTTCCTTTGAAATAATCTGAGGTAATTCAGACCAATCATTGATATAAATCAGAGGAGCTTTGAAAGTTTTCAAAAGTCGTAAAGGAGGTGCCATATGTGTTTTTGAGGCACTACAAATACCAGGTGTCATAACATTTTCAACAACAGGTATTGATCCAAAGGACATTGCCTCATATATGCGATAGCATTCACTGTTCATACCAACTGGGCTGAGCGTTAAATCACTCCAATGTAAACTCTGGATATAGATAGATAGAGAATTCTTTGTCTCTTTGGGTTGCCATCTATTAATAAACAATCAGAAAAAATACATATCAAAAATAATTTACAAAAAATATACAGCTTTGAAAAAAAACTTATGATCTCTATATAATAATGTTATTCCAACATAAAATTTAATAAAAACTTTTTTTTAATAATAAATTCATAAAAAAAATATGAACTAAGAACAACAAACTGAACACATTTTACAAACAATAAAGTAAATAAATTCATTTCGATTAATAAATGCTTTTATTTGAAAATAGATTTAAAAAAAAAATAAATAACAGTAAACTTATATTTATTGACAGGTTGCATTAGTTCAATCCTAATTATATATAATTCATTGATACCAATAAATATATTTTAATAGTATTTCCTTACAGTCATGATTAAATTACAAAACTAAATAAAAACTGGCTACAAAACTGACAAACAGTTTTCAAATTATGAGAAACTATCAAATATATCATCTTTTTCTCAATTGTTGTATACTTTAAATTATTTATGTATATTATACTTTATAATATATTGATAAAGATAAATTGCATTTGAAACCTCCGTATGATGCATAAAACAAAAATGGTCTCTTTAAGGTTAGTTACAGTGCATATAATCATATTCTAGATTTATACTTGACTGTTAATTAATGTTGCACTCAAAAGCAACATGAGAGAGAAAGCTATATTCAGAGATAAATTAAAATTAACAGGCAGCATTTGTCAAATAAGCATTAAAATGCCTTTCAGCAAGTACATTCTTAAGCGGATTAAATAGTTCTAAAAAAATATAGAAAGAAATAAAAGCATATGATCTCTTATTAATGACAGATAGTAAAATTTCAAGAATATTTTATATGAGCATACACTAAAAAATATAACTTTATATTGAAACTTCTTTCCTCGCCAATAAACAAAGAAGATAGAGGTGATTTTTCCTTAAATGAAAATTAAAAAGATACAATTTCATAATTAAACACTAAAAAGTAATATAAATACACAATGACATAACTCACTCATATCTTGCTTTGATAAAACAAAAATCGGTGAGATTGTTCTCCCGTATAACATTCATTAACTTTTCCCGGGACGAATGCGCATAAATAGACCCTAAGAAGTTGCAAACATACGGACGTGAGTTTTGCAAATCCAGTGTTTTAGGATCAACTTTGGGAAATCCTCTATACCTAAAAATATTTTACACACATCTATATGTATTTTTACTGTATATATCAACACATAAAAGCATAAAAAAATATTTTTTCAATTATTTATTATAATACAGCCAAGCAACTTCAGGAAGCAATGTATAGAAACACTTACGTTGCAACTCCAAGAGGCCATTGGAAAAAATTTTTGTTATCCACAAGAGGACTGTCATAAACAATGAAAGTTGTATTAACAAGTCCACCATACTTTGCCATATAAGGCATTAGCCATCCATTATTACACTGCTCATTTCCAAGTAGAATCAAAACAACAGACATCAAGTTGCGAAATTGTGGCAAAAAATCTAGCCACATTCTAGCAAATGATACCTTATCATCACTCCTGCCATTGAGAACAAGCACTAAATGTTTGACATCATTTGGCGCCTTAGTAGTGATTACACCAGGACCAGTACAAAACCTGCAAGCATGAAAAGTTTTTAAAAAAATTAAAATTTATGCATCAAAATTCAATTAAATTAAAGTTATATTTGCATTTAAAATCAGACATTCAATAAAACAAAGCAAATTATAAAAAAATAATTTTGATTTTTTTAAATATTCACAAGTTTTAAATCATTATGCACTTCAAACAAAATAAGAAAAATTCAACAATGTGTTAATGTAAATAAATAAAATTAAAATGTATGAAGAAATGAATTCTATTTAAACTTAGATCTCATCAAATATGATATAATCAGAGTCCTATTTTTTCTTTGATTTCAGCAGACGAAACATTTTCCAACAGCCTTTTTAACACTGAAAACACAAATTTTAGAAATTATTAAACAAATTACAAGATAAAAATGCACATAAACTTATTACTAATTTTAGAGTAAACTTGTATGAAATCTTGTCAAGAAAATTATTTGAATTAAAATTTCACAGCTTGTTTTAAAGTAAACCAAAGTTACAAATTTTACATAATAAAATTTCAAAATAAGGACAGTTCATAAATGGACAGTACACACACAAGTCAAATATTACATTATTAACTGTTCATAAACATATATTAAATACTAAATTTGAAGACTTCTTTCATATTAGAAAAGAATTTAGAAAAAAATATTTTTGCTTCTAATACAATTGAAAAATATTTTGTAAAAATAATTCAAGTATCAGTGTACTTTTATTTTTTTTTAAAAAAAAGAAACTTACTTTAATTTGAGATTATCAATACGCTTAAAGCCATAACTCCAAATACCATCCATTTTGCTTTCAAGTTTAGCTTCTAGTAAATGTTCCCATAAAAACAATGCTACAAATAAAACTTCATTACATTCTTAAATATTGGCATAAATCAGAAATTTAAAATCTACGATTGGAAAATTACAAAATGAAACACTTTTAAAAGTACTTAATATACTAGTTATTATCAAAATGAAAATAACCATTGAGAGATTGATAAAAATAAAGAGTATAAATTAATTTTAATCTTACATATTGCTGCTTTACCCCAGATTTCAATAGTAACTTCGTCATCTAAATGTATACATATATACTTCAAAATACATTCAATAAAAGGTTGGATTTCTCAAGATAATTTTACATGCATATTACCTATAAGCTGTGTAACACAACAAATAACCATGAACTTCTTAAAACAGTTTGACAATGACTTAAATTCAAATGGTCAATGAATATTAAATAAAAATAAATATTAAAGAACTGTGTAATCCCTCGTTAAAATAGTCAAAATTACATTAAATCAAATTCTGCTAAGAGAAAAAAAGATACAACTGTATTACATATCTACATTAAATTACTGATGAAACATACAATATAAAATTAATATATTATACTTAAATATTAAACAATGGTAAATATGAAATGTATGTAGTTTAAGACACACTGCACAGAACTTTAAGATCCAATAAATTTAAGCTAATTATGTAAATTAAATATACATGGCATTATATCAGAATTTTATAACGAAAAATCATTAATTACTTTCAATTAAACAATTTTGTCAACAATAAGGAGTAAATATACACCCTTGTTTAATTTACAAAAACATAAAAGAAGGTATCAAAAATAGCGTTAACTTAAAAGTCCGTGTCTGAAAAAGCAGACCCCCAAAAAACTACTAAAAAAACACATCTGTGCTCGAAAATAAATTAAATACATAAAATGTCCGTCTTTTAAAAATTTGTTTTAATTAGATCCTTGTACAAAAAAAAGTTACATTTTGAATAACGATCTTTTAATGATCGCATGTAAGCTTTCCTTACCAGGCAAAGATAACTCTCTCTCTCTCTTTCGGTGAGTATATTTAAATCCATCTTTCGCGTGATTGTTATTTTTCAAAAGAATGTAAAAAGTATAACAAGTCAATGCAAAATAGATAATAACAGCAGCAACTGTAACAGTTCTCAAGGACAACATCAAAATTACAGTGATATAAACCATTTAATAAATAGTTAAATAAACGTAATTCCATGATACAATTTTTAGCATCTGTTAATCAACATTATGTTGAGTAAAATGGGGTACTAAGCAACAAAAGCTATTATTTCCAATAAAAGTAATTTTGGAAATATCAATACAACAACGATTGCTTGAATGAATGCAGGGGATACAGAGCAATACAGGCTATTATCCCTCACAAAAATAATCTAAAGATATAATGACTAGCACAATGTGTGTTTCATCTTTTGCAAACAAGCTGTATGTTTTCTATATGACAAGCTGATTGATTGATTGTTTGCAGAGTTTATGGAAACGGAACAGGAAAAAAAAGATAATCCCTAGATCAAGGGTGTCTAACCCGCGGCACGCGTGACACAGTGAGGTATGGCTGAGTTCAGAGGTGGCGTAAGGCGTGGGCGGTGTGGGCCACTGCCCAAAGCCTCGTGGTGCATAGGCCCTCGCGCCTCAAAGCCAAAATAAATTAAACGAAAAATAAGAAAAATACAAAAGTGCACGCCACAGGTTCTTTTTATAATTAATAAATTCAAAAATTCTCAACTCTGTTCTTCACCATAAGATATCGAAAAATTGATATATTGACCTTATTTTAAGGTGTTCTATTTATCGGCGCATGAAAGTATAAGAATAAATAATTTATGAATATATTATTTTCCGTTTTCTTTTATTAAAAATTTCTCAATTTCGTCATTTTCGCTCATTCGTTCATATTTAGTCTGTCAACATAAGCTAAGGTTAAGCTGCTGTGTCGCGGGGAGTCCCACAGTGGGCAGTTTTCACGATCTGACGCAAGGAAACCCCAAAAATAAAATTGCGCGAAAAAACAACAACCCTCAATTTATGGTTCTCTTAGGCTCCCTAGCCATGTAGTCAGTTTTCGTCAGTACGCGAATGGGCCTATGAAAAACACCTGCGAGCCCCATTTTCTAGTTCGAAGTTCTATCGTTTCTTCTGAACAAGAATTTGCAGCTTTTGACGTTTTAATTTGAAAATACATGCCATGGGTAAATAATATCTTTATTTGACTTTCAAATTAGGTTCAAATTTGATTCAAAATTGTAAAAATATAGAATTTAGAACATAGTATGTTACTCCCACAAACTTGTCTGTTTTTGGACTAGAACTTTCAAGATTGAGACACGGATTAATCACTGTAACGCTCAAGTTACATAGAGTAGATAGGGACACAATTTAATGCAAAATTTAGCTGCTATCTCTTGCAATCTCTAATGTTATGATTTTGTTTCAGCGTTGGCCGTTGGTATTGTTATGACTGTTGTTCAGCCTTCTTATTTCTCTCTGTAAGAGGGTGCGCGAGAGCCTCCAGATGTACTTTTGTAACTGTGTAGTCAGCATTAATAAAGCATTTTTCACACAGAATGAACCATTACTTTACCGTCGCATCAAAAGGAAACATTTGTAAAGCTGGAAATAGAAAAAAACAATATCCTTTCTCCAACCCATGACGCTAGATGACAATGTTTACAGCAGCAATTCAGTTTGATCATTCCCAATGATAGATAGAAAAAAATTGTAGCTGGCTGACGCATTCCTCTTCTCAAAACTTCTCCAAACTCGCATTCAAATCCTAGCTCCCTGGAAGCTTTGAAAACTAGGCAAATAGTTGTGGAGAATGTGAAACTGGGTATATCTAGCTGGCACGCCTGGATCAAATAGCTTGAAAGCCTTCCGCACTGATCTTATAGGTTGGATGTCAAAAAACTGTCCGTTAAGGCGGATAGACTTCTAGCGGATGCACGCAAAAGGTAAGTGCAGGGGAAATTTCGGCACCAATTGGGACTTTTGGTGGATGCTCTTGTCTTCGGGTACACAAATGATGGCAATGATGCTAGAGAATTCTTCTGGAGCACTAGTAATAAGCCTCATAAATTACAGAGATTAATGAAATCATGATTAGAAAGTTTCATTTGGTCACGACCACCATAGCTTGTGGACACGAAATTGACGCACAGATGTTCAAAGAATTCTGCCTGGCTGCATGAGTTCAATAATCAAATTCACAACTCATTTACAAATTAATTAACTGAGTGCCAAATAAATGATGTGGCTACGAGTTTTTCTCAATTTAAATAAAACATTTATTAAGTGTTTACAAGGATGCATAAAAAGGGTTAAATATTATCGCGCACGCTCATAACTGTCTGCTCCCTCCAAACGCATCTAGAGGAATTCTCCCTCTCTCTCTTTTCGAAGCGCTTTTTCTCCCCCAGTTGCCACACCAGTAAAGAGAAACCAGGCGTTCGCCTCTCATCAGTTCAATCACCCCTTTGCTCCTTGGGTCCTTTGAGGACAATCACCCCTTTGCTCCTTGGGTCCTTTCAGGACAATCACCCCTTCGCTCTTTGGTGCTTTCACAACATTCTCCCACCTTTGAGTTTTCCTGCTATAAAAAAAACTCAAACACAACATATAAAATAAAACAGTAAGATTAACAATATAGGTGTTACAGAATGCTGGTGTTAAAATAAAGCAAAATTTACAGTAAACAAAACTTTTACAGAATACACTTTAGGCATATATCAAATGCTTAGGATAAATTACTTGTCTGCCTCTCCTTGTGCGAATGACCGAATCAGTCAGATATTTTGGTAAATTAATCTCTGGTTCTTGCATTTCTAGATTGTAAAGTCTGTAAAGGACAGTTTTTGTAGAGATTTTCTCTCGCTAGATGGCTGCACCTGTCAACTGTTTTTCGAATTCTCTAAACGGATATTGGCAAGATAGAAATTAATTCTATTCAAATAAATGTTAAACTTAAATAATAATTGTTAAACTTATATTTTATGTAAATGCATTTAATTTCTGTTAATTTTAAAATGGTTTTCATAATTTATATTTCTGTTTTTATATTTTTCTTTACTCATGTAGTCGTATCAATTGTATTATGCTTAACTGCAGCATAACTGTGTAAAATACTAAAAACGTGGCATTTTCTGTACAACGTGTAGATCTATGTTTGCCGCCTTTGAATGAGCACGCAGAATAAAATTCAGTAGATTTTGATAAAGTTTAATGTTTGAATTAAATGAAAAACTCAACACACTTGAGTATTATTTAGAGTGCTATAAAGCAAGCACCTAATAACTGGTGACCCTGGATTTTTTTTTTTTTTTTTACTGGAAAATGACAAAATAGCGCATTGGCTAACAAGATCGTGGAGATGGCGCTAAGAACAATGGATGCTGCAGTGGTTCAGAAAAATTCCCTAAGAGTGGATGAACTCCTCTCTAAATTAGTAAGTCTGGAAGAACAACTTACCTCTTTGAAGCTACAACGAAAAGTCCGGAGCTCTAGCCCTCATCACCATCAGAGGAGTAGAAGTCGCAGCAAATCAAGGCGCCGCTACAATCCTCAGGGACGATATTGCTTCTACCATTTCCGATTCGGGAAGAAGTGCCTCCCTGGTAAATGCGTACAGCCGTGCAGTTTCAATGAGCCGGGAAACGAATACCAGCAGTAGACGCCGCGGCGAGTCCTGCTGCCGACATTTTAGGCCGCAAATTCCGATTATTTGTCAAGGACAGAGAAACCGGATGTCAATTCCTGGTGGATAGCGGAGCAGACGTTTCGATTCTCCCTTGGACAAAAACGAAAGGTGAGTGCCAAGACTCTAAATATAAACTGTATGCTGCTAATGGAACTGAAATTCCAACATATGGTCTAAAAATTCTCACGCTGGACCTAGGCCTAAGACGCCCATTTCAGTGGCCGTTTATTATTGCCAAAGTTGAGCGAGGAATCATAGGTGCTGATTTCCTTCAAAATTCCAGTTGCTGATAGATCTGCACAACAGGAAATTAATCGATGGAGTAACAAATCTTTCAATTAAAGGAGAAGTTGCTACCATCCAAGAAAATAATGATCTCAGCACAGTCAATAGAGCCTCCAAATATTTCAACCTGCTTAAGTTGTATCCTGATTTAACCAAGCCAAACTTGGTTAACAGAGTTGTTAAACATGAAGTAAAGCACCACATCCTAACAACTGGCCAACCGGTTTTATTCGAAGGCAAGACAACTAGCCCCTGATAAGTTGAAGCTGGCGAAGCAAGAGTTCCAATTTATGCTGGACAACGACATTATTAGACCCTCAAAATCTCAATGGGCAAGTCCATTGCATTTAGTAATAAAAAGGATGGCACATTAAGACCATGTGGCGATTACAGGCGACTCAACGCACAGACAATACCAGATCGATATCCAATTCCTAGAATTGAGGACTTTAATCACATCCTGAAGGATAAAAAAATATTTTCCAAGATAGATCTAGTAAAGGCTTATTATCAGATACCAATTGCTGAGGAAGACAAAGAAAAAACTGCCATCACCACCCCATTTGGCTTGTACGAGTTCAATACTATGAGTTTTGGACTGAGGAATGCTCCTTCAACCTTCCAACGTTTCATTACTGAAGTACTGTATGGACTCGACTTTGTTTTCCCGTATCTTGATGATGTACTTGTTGCCTCATCTACTGAAGAGGAACACAGTGAACACCTAAAAATGGTATTTGAAAGATTCCAGCAATATGGACTTCGAATAAATGTCTCCAAATCAGTGATGGGAGCTGCCCAAGTTGAATATTTGGGATTTCTGATCACTGCAGAAGGTTCTCGGCCATTGCCAGAAAAAGTTCAAGCTATCTTCAACTACAAACTACCAGAAACTATTCATGACCTGCGAACGTTTCTGGGCATGATAAATTTTACCGAAGATACCTAAAGGATGCTGCTAAGACTCAAGCACCTCTACATGAACTGTTAAAAGGAGCGAAAAAGAAAGACCGCAGAAAAGTGCATTGGACTGATGACACCAGGAGAAGCTTCGAAAAATGCAAAACTGACCTTGCCGAAGCTGCTCTTTTATCATTTCAAGATCTGGACTACCCTATCACTTTGCACAGATGCATCAGATTTTGCTGTGGGCGCAGTACTCCAGCAATTAGAAAACGAGCGTTGGAAACCAATAGCTTTTTACTCAAAGAAGCTAAATGAAACACAAACAAGGTATAGTACCTATGACCGAGAACTATTGGGAATATACCTTTCAGTGAAACATTTCAAACACCTGCTGGAAGGGAATGATTTTGTTATATATACTGACCACAAGCCTCTAACTTTGCATTTAAGCAAAAAATGAAAAGCATCACCAAGACAACAACGACAACTTCAATACATTTCAGAATTTAGTTGTAACATTCAACATGTATTGGGTAAAGATAATGTTGTTGCAGATGCCTTATCCAGAATTAATTCAATTTCGAAATCAACTTTGAGGAAATTGCAGAAGAGCAAACTACTGACGAAGAGTTGCAAATATTGTGCACAACAATTCTTTAAAATTTAAACCTTCGACATTTGCCATCTGGGAAAAAACTTTGGTGTGACATCTCAACACAAAAAATTAGGCCTTACATTCCACAAAAATTCAGGTTTCAAATATTCCAACTAATTCATGGCTTAGCTCACCCTGGTATTAAATCTACAGTTAAACTGATGATTGAAAAATATGTCTGGTCAGATATTAAAAAGCAAGTCAGAGAATGGGCAAAAGCTTGCATTAGATGCCAAAAATGTAAAAAAGTCAGCAGGCATACAAAATCCAAATTAGGAGACTTCGAACAACCAGATGAAAGGTTTAGTGTAGTTCACATAGATCTCATTGGAAAACTACCACCTTCAGAAGGGATGCAGTATTGCTTAACCTGCATTGACCGATTCTCTTGCTGGATGGAAGCAATTCCTATACCTGAAATAACAGCTGAAATAGTTGGGAGAGCATTTTATGAGAAATGGATTTGCAGGTTTGGAGTACCTGCCAAAATAGTCACAGATCAAGGTCGACAGTTTGAGGCAGAACTATTTAGAAGCATAGCTGCAATATGTGGTGCTAAAGTAGCCCACACAACATCTTATCACCCTCAATGTAATGGGAAAGTTGAACGTTTACATAGGACCTTGAAAGGTGCTATAAAAGCTCACAACAATATTAGATGGACAGAGTCATTACCCACTGTGTTGTTAGGTTTAAGAGCTGCCATAAGACCTGACATTAGTTACACAATTGCACAGATGGTCTATGGTACTTCCATTAAATTACCTGGCGAATTTTTTGATCTCCTACTATTAACATGGATCCACAGAATTTTGTCGCCAAATTACAGCAGCACATGGCAGAGCTAAAGCCACTGAAGTCTCCTAGCAACAGGAAGCAAAATATCTTTGTGCATAAAGATTTGAAATCCTGTTCCCATGTGTTTTCTTCGTATCGACAGAGTTAAAAAAGCATTAGAACCACCATATGAAGGACCATATACTGTACATAAAAAAGTATGATAAATATTTCACAATCCTAATCAAAGATAAAACAATTAATATATCTGTAGATAGACTGAAACCTGCCTATTTGTTAGCAGTGGACAATCAAAATGAACAAACTAGTGTTGGACAAAAAAATGAGATTTCAAATTGGAAAGAACTTTCCCCCAATGCCTGATGAACAATCTACTACCAGCTGTGGTAGAAAGATAAAAAAACCAGTAAGATTTAGAGAATAAACAAAATAGCAACTATTATGTATGTAAGTGTTAAAGTTTGGGAAATTCCTTTCACTTATTACTAGTAAACAGTTATTAAAAATTAGTAAATTTGAAAATCACCATTTATAAAATGTATCTAATTGATTAAATATATACTTGGTAATAATTCTCTTGGTAATGCAATTCATGTACATATAGTGAAAAAAGTTATAGTAAACACTGCTTTAAATGTTGTAGATATGCTTATAAAATGACAATGTATGTTAATTCCTGGATTTTAGAATTGAAAATTGACTCTTAATTGGTTATATATACATGTATGATTTTTTATGCTAGTATTGTGAAATTTAAATAATTATTTTCCACTATCCTGATATAACCTCATCAGTAAGTTGTAAGCAAAAGTAGAATTGTGTGTAATTTCATAACAGCGAGAATCTAAAATCAAACAAAAGCTTTGTAAATAAAAGAAATTAAAGAGCATGATGTACAATTTTCCATATATATTCTCACATTCAAATTAATATATGTTATACAAAGTTTTCAACTTTATGTCACAAATAATTATTTATTACTACTGTTTTTTTACATTGTCGACAGAAATTCTCTCATTAGTATTACAATTTGTGGGCATCTCATCTCTTAAATGTGTTATAGAATGTGTTTTTTTCATTGGAAAGTATGTATTTTAACAAAAATTATCTATTATGTATTTAATAATGAACATAAAGTTTTCAGGATATCAATATAAATAGATGTGTTAGCATCAAATTCTATGTTTATAAATAGATATGTGTTAGCATAAAATTCTATGTGTGGAAATAATCAATCATCAAATAAAATGTGTATAAATAGATACTGTTTTGCATAAAAATGCTCAATTGTGGTAAATGGATTGTATTAGTGATTAACTGAGTTATAATTAATTATGTGGTGAATTGAAACTAAAGTTTTCTGATATTCTTTCTTGTAAATAGGAAGTTTCTGTATGTATATATTATAAAATTACATTGTGTATGTAAATATGAAAATTGATTTTTTTTAACACTATTGGATTTGATATGTTTCATAATATTCAAAATTATTGAAAAATATTTCTTTTTCCAACAAAGATGAGCAAAGTTGTCTCTTGAAACTATTTTTCGACATAGACACCGTCATAAAATATAGACACTTATTATTTTTTAAAGGACCTTAAGATTTTCTGAATTTCTCAACATAAAAATGCACAAATATAAAATCACAAAATATAAAATCATGAAATATAAAATGCTAAAGAATAAAAAATCGTGAAATATAATACCTGATATAAAAATAAGATAAATATATAAAACATATGAAGTAAAAAAGTATTTTTTAGGGCTTGGATAATACCAAAATGTTCTTTAGTTTATAAATCGTCATCTCAAAACGTTTTCATCTTTCTTTTCAGCTTCTCTGCTATTCAGAACTTGGTCTAAAAATAAGCTTCGAGGCAATCGGTATGAGAAGATGGGTCCAATATCATAAACTAATGAATTATGCGACAAAATAATACACATATGGCCTGTAAAGATAGGAACGCCAGTAAAAAACGGCAATTGGTCGAAGACAGAAAGATAAAGAAAATTTACCGTATATTCTGGCGTATAACGCGCACTTTAGTACACAAAAATGAGGTTTAAATTTACTGGTGCACATTATACGCGGGCATAAAAATGATAGCTTTAAGGTATCCGACTACGTTCGGAACCGTGATTTTAAAAAAAGGAGAACATTTGGAAAAAAAAATTATTCTAAGTTAATTTTTTTCCAAAATATTATATTTAAATATTTTTTTGTCAAAATGTCCTTAAAACAGTTTTATGCATATTCTAATCTAAGTGACACTAAATATCGTGAAAATTATCCATTTATGCGATTTTGCAAAATCACGGTTCGAGCAATGATCACATACCTTAAAAATATAGCGAAGATGAGCCCATTAAAAATCTAGATTCCGACATATATATAAATAGTGTTTATTTAAAGGCATGTGATACATTATGAGTTTTGATTATTGGATGTATTTCCATGAAAAGTTCGTGATGTCCCAGTCTTCTATTATATCCTCAGACACAATTTCGAGATCTGTTTCTTCAACATCACTGTTACTCCCATCCATAAATAATCTAACCTTCCATCTAGTTTCGCATACTATATTTCTAAATGACTTTTGAATTATATGTCATTTAATTTCTCCTCATGCTTTTATTATCCTCTCACACTCTATTGGTAGGGGTACTTAATCTATTTTCCCCGCCGGGCCACAAATGGACCACTATTTCACTCGGCCCGCAACATAGGGATTGTGGGTGTGGGAGGATGCTGTAAAATCAAGGACATTTAAAATGCGGAAAATTGGTCAAAATATTAAAACTCATAACATTTTGCATTTTATTTTCAAACTATATTAACCTTTATCAAACTAAACTGACAGAGAAAATGAGTTTTATGCATTTTTGAGTTATGGGGTAATTTGCTTTCCTTTCGTCGATGACGCCGAGCCACTTGTTTGCCTTTTACTGTCATAAAATCTGCCGTGTATTTTGATAGTTTGATTTTTTTTCCTTTTGACAAAGCCTCACTTATTTTTACTTTAGATAATAATTTATCTAGTGCAGAGTGGTAGCAAAAATTTTTTACTGAATTCCAGACTGAAATTAGTGTTAGTTGTTAAAAAATAGTTTAGACTCTCTTGTGCATTTTTGTTTCGAACTCATTCAAATATTTTTTGACTTAACTAAAAAATATATCTGAACAGAGAGATAATTGAATGCATCAATCCCATCTCAGAAGCATTTAAGAAACCCTCCACACTCTAATAATTTCTGTATCACTTTATATGTTTATCCTTAACAATATCATATGTACATCAATATATATAATGCAATATATTTTTTAGAATGCTTTTGTTAACTCTGCCTTTTGTGACATTACCATCCACAAAATATTTAATTGTTGTTTCAAAGATTTTTTTAAGAAAGCATATATTTATTTCGTCTTGAAACACGTCGTCGAGAAAAAGTGCCATTGGGAGGTTATACTTAGTGGTATAGTGACGAGAATATATATATTTTTAAATATAACAATTTCACGATAAATCGAACAAGTGATCAATCCATGTTTGTTTTTCTTTACGAAATAGTCAAGATACCAATCATCTTGAAATATTATACATTCTTTAGATATTTTTCTCTCGGAAGACATAGGGGTTAATTAAAAATTACTTTAATCCATAAATTGGTCACCTCCTCACAGTTATTTTTTTATGAATAACTAGTACAATACAATTACAAAAAGAAAAAAAAGTTATCTCGCAATTCATACCAGCACAACATCGATTGCAAAATTGATAAGTTCAATTGCTTGATTGAAATAATTTCTCGCTTAATTTTGAAAGCATTGTTCTTAAATAATTTAATTTATGAGTGCAAGAGGTCAGAGGTCATGACCAGGGCACTCAGAAACATTTGAAGGGCCGCAAGTTGAGTATCGTTTCTCTATAGCATTTAAGCAATGTGGGCAATACAGCTTCTCATGTGGCAAAGTAATGATCGATAAAACGATTTTGAGTTGGCAAATTGTGCATCTCGTAACAAAAAAACTCTTGTACATTTATGTAAATAAATTACTTAAATATACCATTCATATATACTCTCTAGTTTTAGACAAATTTTTAAAAATAAATACTTTAAAAATTTAACTACAAAACTAATTTTTTAATTTGCATGTTAATTAATTTATAACATTGATTTGAATATTAATTTCAAATAATCAAGTGATGCGATTGGATGTAAAAATTTATAGAATTTAATTAAGATAAAATGTTCTCAAAAAGTTTTTATATTTGTTGTTATTATATGACTTTTTTTAAACTTGTGAATCGTGTTGTGTTGTTATCTATTTCAACGCAATTTGTTTTTTTTTTCATTTAATATTAAAATTTTGAAAAATATTGCTAAATGTTACTATATATCAACAAAAAAGCAAGCATGAATATCCTTATTATTCTGTAATGTAAAAAAGTCAGAACAAAGTTTGTTTGGAAAGTGGGCTGCCAGTTAGGTGTCGCCCTCGTCCCTTTAAGGCAAATCAAAATTATGAGCGCCTTCTCCGATTGCTTTTGCACAGATTTAAAACACGTTTATGAACAATCAATTTTAGGAAAAACACTTTTTTTCTCTTACATTACCATGGGACATCTAGAAACAAATCCTAATAAGTTGTTCAGTTTTATTTGATTAACGTTAAATTTTGTATGCGCCGGAGGGGTGGTGTGGATGGTTTGTCGCTGGCCTTATGGCACCTAAGGTTGCGGGTTCCACTCCGGCCCAAGTCGGTGAATTTGCATGAGGCTGATAATCGAAAGCGGCCATGTCGTATGATTATACGGTATATAGAAGATCCCTAGAGTGTTTGTTTGGCTTAGGGGATTTCTTCAAATTTATGTACTTAGTACAGAATCACATCGTCAGAACTCAAGTGGTTCTCCTTGGGAGGAAATTGGGCTTCGAAAATTACCTGCAGTGATTGGTATCCGACTATATGTTCCTATTATTTTTACTAAAGATATACCATCTTCCGGTGAATGTACTAGGTCTGCATGGTAAATCAAAAAATCCATTGCCTATTAGAAAAAAAAATTAATAAAATTTTTTTTATGCAATAAACCAATAAAAATTATATGAATATATTTTATTTATAACGAAGTAATTGATATTTTCTTATAAGCATCTTTTCTGCAGCTTTATTTTCAGACATTTTTTTTTCTAATACATATATTATTAAGAAGTTTGAATACTATTATAATGAGTAGTAAAGAACAAACATAACTACCTAGTTAAAATAAAAATAAATATTTGTAGAAATAATTAAGCGGTAAAAATTATGTATATATATATATATATATATTTCATGTTGAGAAAATTATTTTTACATCATCTTTACTTATCCTTATTTCTTAATTTTTGCTTTGCTTTCTTCTATTTTTGTTGAAAAACAACAACAAAAAAATTAGAAGTTATTATTAATTACAGATTTTTTTGTGTATTGTTAATACTTAGCACCATTAATACTTCTTCAGTAATTATTCGAAAAATAATATAAATACCATTTGCAGAATTATTTGATTTTCATCATTTTTTGCTTAGTTAATTCATGGAATTTAAGAATAAGAGATTGCTTACAAAAATGTAAGTGGAGAATTTTTATTTACGAATAAGATATAAGATTTTATACTAAAATTATGCACTTAATATATAAAGAAAAATTATAGTTTTAATCTTAAACCTCCACTAGGCACGCTTCAAAAAATTTCATCCATAGGCGCATGGCATCTCTCGAATGCATCAACTCATACTTGCGTTTTGAAGATGATTTAATCACTTTATTGCTGAGATTTGACATTAAAAAATAAAAGGGGTGTTTTTAGAGGTATAGGACTTTAAATTGCAATAAAACAACGCTGTATTATTCGATTGACATGAATTTTTTTTATTCGAAAGATAATCTTGTGGCATTACATTTTAAGTATGATTTCTGGCATAGGACTGCCACGGCTGGCTCGGATGTAGTCAATCTGGACGTCCAATTTTCGATGACTTTTTCCAACATTTGTGGCCGTATATCGGCAATAACACGGCGAATGTTGTCTTCCAAAGGGTCAAGCGTTTGTGGCTTATCCGCACAGACCAATGACTTTATATAGCCCCACAGTAAATAGTCTAGCGGTGTTAAATCACAAGATCTTGAGGCCAATTCACAGGTCCAAAACGTGAAATTAGGCGGTCACCAAACGTGTCTTTCAATAAATCGATTGTGGCACGAGCTGTGTGACATGTTGCGCCGTCTTGTTGGAACCACAGCTCTGGACATCATGATTGTTCAATTCAGGAATGAAAAAGTTAGTAATCATGGCTCTATACCAATCACCATTGACTGTACCGTTGTGGCCTTCATCGTTTTTTGAAGAAGGATTCCACAAGCCCACAAAGCGCACCAAACAGTCTGTTTTCTGGATGTAACGGTGTTTCGACATACACTTGTGGATTAGCTTCACTCCAATGCGGCAGTTTTGTTTGTTGACGTAGCCATTCAACCAGAAGTGCGCTTCATCATAAACAAAATTCGCTTATGAAAATCGGGAACAACGGCAATCTCGTTTCGGGCCCATTTGACGAATCTACGTCTTGCTTGATGATCGTTTTGATGAATTGCCAAACCAAACTGAGAATAAATCACTTGACAGCTGTTAAATCGGTCGCCATCTTGGAAAGTAATGCCAACTTAAACTTCTATACCTGAAAAAAACACTATTTATATTTAACACAAAATAATACTTGAAATATAAAAACAGGAATGAGGATATTTATGAAATAACATCAAAAGATAATTGTTAGTAATAACCGTGTCCTACGGTTTACATGTTAAGATGCCTTGTTTGCAGCCTTACAATGTTCAAATGTCCTGCATTTTTTGGATAATGAAATACAAAATTTTAAAATCTTTTCTTTATGTCCTGAATAGAGGGGAAAATACCTTCTTTTCCAAGTTCCTGGTGATGCTGCTCTTGGTTTTACATCTTGAATAGGTTGCGTATCGGATATTTCTTCAATCCTAAGTCAAAATGTACAAGGCATGCAGATATTACACTTAAACCATCTTTGCAGGTGCTCTTTCAAAAATTCGTGACCTTATTTTCCTAGAGATGTGTGCAAGGATATGAGTGATTTTCAATCCATGTAGATATTTTAGGAGTTTAATCAAGCTATGTTGAGGATTGAGTAAAATAAAGTCATGGCTTGGCGCTTGGCATCCCTCAGATCAGACAAAATTTTAATGATACTAACTTAAGCTAAAAATAGTCAGGTTTGCTCATAAATTTAATTTTTCAGTTTTAAAAATAGGGCAGTTTAGAAAGTTTTAGCTTTTGTCGTACGACTTTAAAATACTAAAAATATAGTACTACAATATGTTTAGTATAATGTTTGTTACAGCAAGAAAATATTCAGTTATATCTGCAGCATTTGAATTCAGAATACTTGTATTCGGAAGTCTAATTGCAGAATCAGCTGAGGACTGATTTTTAGATGCATCATTTTTCAGAAGTATTCCATGTCTTCAAAATATTGTTTTCTCACAGAAACCCAGGACGCATTTTTCATGGCATTTTCTCTTCAGGAAAAATTAATGATAAAGCTTTGAAGTTATATAAACTAATTTTAATGCAAAAATTGGTCATGAAAACTAATCTTTATTAATTAATTATGAGAACTCAAAAAACTCAAAACATAATCAAGCAGAAATGATTTTTAGTAATGAAAAATTGGAAATTAATAACATTTCAAGCTAAAAGCTCAAAAATATTTTTAATTAATTCATCTTAAGTGTGAAAAAAGGCTCTTAAAAGGAAACCGAAACTAAAAAAAAAGCTCATAAAACTTCGAATATCTTAAAAAAAAATTTGTTGGGCCAGATCTTAAATTTTGTGGCAAGCATTCAATGATATGGGTCACCGAAATATGCAAAAAAAATCGGTGTAAAAATGAATTGTTTAGGGTATTGTGTAGACTTAACTGTGGTTCAAATTTTTAACGTAAATTTTAAACTTATCTTATAAAAGGATGTTTGATGCCATAAAAAAGCTGTAATTTTAATATTAACTTCCATAACTTGTAATTTTTATTAAAATTGACTACTTAAGTGTTCTTCGTTTAAAACTTTCAGGAACTAAAACAATAAAGATGGAAAATAAATTTGTTCGTTTGTATTAAATAAAGTATATATGCACTCAAACTTGTTAAAACATTACTTTTTTAATTTTTCTAAAGTCTTTACATGTATGTGTGATTTCTTTTTAAAAGTATGTAAGGTGTAATATTGCTTTTTTGTATATAGAACATAGTTGTGAAGAAAGTGTTAGCTATTGGACATGTAAAGAAAGGTAAAAAGTATTCTTTCTTTTTCGTATTAATTTTTTTTTCATTATTTCTGTCTTAATAACTTCTATACGTCAAAGCACCTTCATTTTGCGATTTTAAACAAGCATTTTTAATCTGCTTTTCTAATAATACATCAGAAAGAAAATATCTCTCCAATAGTGTAAGATAATTAATTTCTCCTTCAGTTTCTATTCATCCCTGCTTTAAGAAATATTTAAAAAATCTATTGAGTAAAGAAGCAATTTTTGAAATGAAACATTAAACGTGTTTTTGGATAATCCTCTGAAATCATCAGAATTCTATTATGCATTTTCCCATTTTCCATGTTGTAGCGGAGTTATATTAAATATTGTTTATAAATGGAATAATGTATCTTTTTCTAATGGGCATTTTTAAGTAACTTTTCAAAAATTTTCCCCATACTTTAAATATTTTGTTACTTTGTTGAAAACGGAAATTCAATTTAAAATGAATTCAGCTTAATGTTGATCACTAGTCAAAAACTGCTTTGAAAATTTTGTCGTGTTGGAAATGGAGAAGAATTAAGGATATTTATTTTAAAATGTATACACATTATAATAAATTTTACAACATGAAATATATTAAACATTACGATTTCTGTTAAAAATATCGCACATTGGAAAGTTATATTTATGTAATAGAAACCCTTACTTAAAGTTTAATAAAATAATACACCAGCTTTTGCTTGATATATTTAATTCAATGATGTTTTGAGACATTTAATTTATAATGAAGGTTTTTTTTTTTCAAAAATGTGGAAAATACGGAAATACGGAATTTTTCAAAGCCGGGGAAGTTGACTTGAAATTAAAGGACTCCGTG